>VDFB02000013.1:77474059-77544775 GCA_007258455.2 Sequoia sempervirens | reverse complement strand
AGCATGTAGAGCGTGATCAACGTGTTGAGCATAATCAGGCTAGAGAAGATTAGGAACATGATATGGCCCCATCAGGTAAAGAGGACCACTCTAATGTTCTTTTAAACTTATTTAATTTCAATTGGTGTATTAATTAATCTAACCTTTCGTGTTTCAAATGCAGATAAGGATTTAGAGGGTGTTTAGCATGTTGAACATGAGTCTATAACATAAGTTTAGGAACATGATGTGGACCCATTAGGTAAAGAGAACCACTCTAATGTTATTTTAATTAATGAAATACTTGTAATAATAATAATAAAACATATCAATTTAACATTTCTTTGTTATTACATCAGACCCCCCCTTGCAGCTGCACCCATGTTGTGAGCAGACGACTAGGCGTACATTAAGATCATGAGCAGAGGGCATAACAACTAAAGGGGGGAAAGATGATTTAGAAAACAATACTCCACTTCATATTTTTTTAGCTTTAAAAAAAAAAAAAAAGTGATTGTAATCATATCATGACAAACATATTTTTGATGATATGTAAAAACTGAAAGAATGAATATTATATGTTAATGAATGAATGTGAATATGTTAATTAATGAATGTTATATGTTAATGAATGAATGTTATATGTTATTAATGGATGGATGAATGAATGTTATATGTTATTAATGGATGAATGAATGAATGTTATATGTTATTAATGGATGAATGAATGATTAATGTTATATGATTGGGTATGGGGAATTGAGAGTGATGTGAGGGGGGGGGAGGGGCCAAATGAGCTTCCACCGTCACGTGGTTGGCCCTGCTAAGTAGAGAATATTAAACTATTCTCGAAACAAAGAGAAGCTCAATAAGGTAATGCACTTTTCAATATAAGAAATGCATCGTTTGAAGCATCAAACCAATATGCAAAGATGAAAGAAAGTGCTAACTTTTCACTATGGTGGCAGAAAAATGATTCTTTATACCCTGAATCTATGCTCTACATCATAATTTGAAGTTGTTTCCATTCTAATGTTCTGAGTTTAGTTTGTTTGTATGGCTTTGTATGAATACCACATTGTGTTGTGTGTGGATTTGGTTTCAAAGCTATGTTTCTTCTGTTTTTAGTGGTGACATAACTCTAAAATTTGACTTTTGTGCATAACAGGTTAGTGGAAAAATTTGTAGCTCTGAAGGGTTTAGAGGCTCAATTGAGATAGATACATGGATATTTGGATCTTGTTGTTGATGGGAGGCTTCCACTTAACCATGAATTTTTTTACCATCTGCAGGTGTGCAAAACTTTCTCTACTTACATTCATTCTTGATCATAAATGTTGTAAATGATATTAATGCTTCAAACTTAAGATTTGTTTCATTGTTATAATGATCAAAATGTTATACTTTGCTATACATTAAATCATTCTCTTGGCCCCTACCCTTTGCTCTCTCCCCCCTCCTTTTAAGAATTTTCTTTGACATAAAAGATTCACATTTCTGTCTCGTTTACACAAATTTATCTGAAGCGCTAGGAGTGAATAAAGATATGTAAAAGATGATGGATTATGTCTAAACAACAACTTTCCATCTTATAGATAATTAAATCCTTAATATTTGAATAGTTTAGAGTTCGAATAATGCTTGTATATGCATGTGTAGCAATAAGGGAGCCTATGTCAAGATTGAAATTTAAAACATCACTTTGGTATTTATTTTTCCTTAGGTGAGTAATCATTTTGTGGAAGTGAAATACAAACCCTGCATTGATATTTTGGCATTTGCATTGTGAGGGAATTTTTTTCTCTTATATGCTACCCTCGGCTGAACATGGAGTGCAATATTAGTTTAAGGTTTATTAGTAGAAGTAGTTAATTTCTGGAGGAAGAATAAAATATTCTTAATGTCGAGTGTCGGGTGTGAAAGAATATGAATCACTTGCTGAAGGCTTTCATATTCATCCAAAAGCTGGTTTTGTTCTTTTTAATGTTTTCTTGCATGTATTTTTTAGGCTCACAGAGATGCTGGCTAGGCTCTTTCCTTTGCACTTTTCATCTATTTTGATGATTACAGTAGATTGTCCTCATAATTTTTCACGTAGATCTATTTGTAACCTTATTTTCTACCAATCAATTTGCAAACCACTCACATAGTAAGGACCATTTCACTAACTTGTAGTCATCCATTACTTCATATGTTGCAGGTTGTGTCTGTGTGCCAATAATTCATGATGATTGTGAGAACTTTAATCCTAGAAGTGTACCCAATCTTTCTCAAGTAAAAGTATTACCTTATTTTATAGTACTTTAAATGGTTAATTGAAGGGATTGCTTCTTTGGGTAGAGATAGTTTGAACCACGGATTAAAATGGTATTAGATGGAGCAGTATAATGATAAAGCAGAGGTCATTGAACCTGGAAATTATGAGCATGAATTCTTGGATTATGAATAGTGTTATAATTATAATTATTTCTCCTTTACCTACCTCTGCATTAATGAAAAAGATAGCAGATATTGGAAGTTCATTACATGTCTCATGTATGTGTTAGTATTTTAATTTTGTTTAAGTTGTTCAAGAGCTTGATTAGGTCAAGAATATGTTCTACAAGCTCTGTTCTCTTAACACTGCTCAACATTTTCTCTACACATTTTCTATTCAATCCAGACGTTTCTTAATTCCTTCCCTTGTTAGCCCTTGGTTGTTCTTAACTGTAATGCTTTTTCTATGCATCTTGTAGTTTGTATGTATGATCAGTCATCTCTTATGAAGCATGGATAACCTTTCATGGAATTGTTGTTGTAATTAGACAATTTCCATTGTGAGAATAATCATTTAATTTGTATGGAATTAAGTCTTTTTCTTATTATTTGACTTGGTATTGTAAACTTGTCTTTGTAGGATTCTCTAGGGGGGGACAACAAAATTGTGATGATAGGTAGAGTTGTACAACACCATAAAATCATTTAACATTATCAATATATTGCTTATAGAATACTCTGTAAAAGTAAAATGGAATGTGCAATGACAATTGGTCTCAAATTCAATTCTGAATATAAGTACATTATACACAAGAAGATGGTATCTATTCTATGATTTAAAGAACCCCAAAATAAGAAAATTAATAGGTTCCATTTGTTTACTTTCTCTTAGACACTTGTTTAATCGTTGAGACCCTCAGAATCTCTTGCTGATAACCAATAGTGTTCAAAACTCCTAAAGAGGTCAGATCAGTGTGATATTGGATCTGTCTTGCTGACTGAAGTCATTGGCAAGACATGGACTATCAGAGTGAGTTTTCTATCCTGTGCCGATGATTGATCTCTGACTGATGGGTTGGCTTCGGTGGTCATCGCCAAGAGTCTCCACGATGGTACATTTCAATGAATATTTTTTTAAAAAAATTTGCATTGTTTCGTTGCAATTTTGACAAAAACCACTGACGAATCACTGAAAACGTCTGACGAAGTTGCTATAGCTGCAACAAAGGCTTCATTGTAACTCCTTTCCCATTTCATCGCAATTTCGATGAAGGCCACCGACGAATCACAGAAAAGCTCTGACGAAGTTGCTTAGCTACGACGATGGCTTCATCGTAACTCCTTGCCCATTTCGTCGCACTTTCGACGAAGGACACCGACGAATCACAGAAAAGGTTCGACGAAGTTGGTTAGCTGCGACGAAGGCTTCATCATAAATCCTTTCCCATTTTTTCGAAATGGTGATGAAATTTTGGTGTTGTTTCAACGTTTCAGAAGAGCCATTGCAATTGCATTTTGGTTGTAATCTGACAAAGCCTTGTCGGACAATGGAGTCAAATTCAGTAGTGCATGATTGGATGTAGATGTTTCCTCTTTATCTTTCTTGGGTATTTCAACCTTTTCATTGTTTGCAACCTTGAATGCAACTTCTCTTTTGGATGGTTCTACATTTCCCATCCTCACTCATAGGCAATAAATATTCCATGCAGTTCATCAAGTGTAAGTTTGTCAATTTCTTTTGCTTCCTCTACTATTGATATTTTAGAGTCATACCTAGATGACATGGACCTTAATATCTTTTGCACAATGAAAAATATTTTATTTCTTCTCCAAATCCTCTTATTGAGTTCACTATCTGATCAACTCTGAGAAGATAATCCATAATCCTTTCTTCTTCATTCATCTTGAGACTTTCAAACTTAGCTTTGAGAATCTACAACTTTTCCAATTTTACCTTATCATCTCCTTCATAGATGCTTTTCAATTTCTCCCAGACATCATGTACAATTTGACAATGCATAAATTTGACAAACACATAACTAGATAAACCACAGAGAATGGCATGCTTTGCCTTTGCGTTGTTTTCGTATTCTTTCTTTCCTATAGTATCAATAGGAGCAGAAGTTGGAGGTGTATATCTATTTTTGAATGACATCCACACATAAAATCTTAAGGATCCCAAATATGTCTCCATCATAATGCTCTAGAAATCATAATATGATCCATCAAACTGAGGTGCCTTGTTTGTAGAAGAACCTTCTTGACTAGTGATTGAGTTCACTTGTCCAAGATCTACATAAGTTGATTAAGCTTCTCCTAGGGAACTTGGGCTCTGATACCAATTTTGGAACACAACAATCTCTTGAGAGGAGGGGTGAATTAGTAGATCATTAAAAATTTATCCTATCAACATATTAATTCCTTTAAGGCCCTTTAATGTAAAGTGAACTAAACTAGCAGAGATATATACATTCACAGACAGTTTCAAAAAACACAAGATATATGTGGAAAACCCTAGATGGGAAAAACCACGATGAGAATAGATGTTAGGATCTACTGTTCTAATCTAGCCTCACAATGAGTATCTTTTAATTACAAAGTTTAAGGGTACCGACCCTAAGGAGAAAGCAATTCCCTGGTACAAAGTTTAAGGGTACCAACCCTAAGGAGAAATCAATCCCTTGGTACAAATTTTAAGGGTACCAACCCTAAGTTGAGACAAAAGTTGAAGCAAGGTTTGCAAAAATAAATGTTGGACGTTACAAAGAAGTGTGAATCTACACACAACAAGGTTGAAGAAAGTCTGAAGGATGTATAAACCTATGAGGAAGAAGAAGAGACCTTATTGTCGTATTGTATGAAGCGGACTAATGTCATGCACAAAGCATAAAGGATGTCATGGAATGCAATTGAGACACAAATAAATATTGCATCAAACACTTATGATTTGATACAAGATAGAGATGATCAGACTTGGATTGCTATAGTGAACTTACATGAAAATTACTTTACTCTACAGAGCCAAAAAGAAGAAATAATCAAACAATTTGAGTTCCTAAGCTAAGGGACTTGGTGAAGATGAAGCATATACCTGTCTCAAGTGCCCTTTCTAGTACATATAGGACTTCAAAGATAAATCTTACTCCTAGTACTTTAGAAGAAGGAGAGGAAACCTTGGTGAAGCTTAAGTCACAGTATAGAACACTTGCAACAACAAAGAAATATTGGGAAGAAGGTAAATTTACTTGGAAATTTATCTTGCAGAAGCTTCAAGGGTCAACATATTTGGGTTTACCATTTCTACTTTTTATGCATTTTTCAAGTTTCTAGATTCTTTTGCAAATATGCGGATGATATAGGAGTTTTTGGTTAAATTCGTCTAGGGGAGTTAGCACATTCTTTCAATTATATCTGTTTATACATTTAAGGGGGAGTATACGACACAACCTATGCCATTGATGTCAAAGGGGGAGAGATATTCACAAAATTTCTTGGAGTGTTTTGGGAAAGAAAGATATGTGTAAGGGGGTGAGAAATGTTTTGGAGAATGTTTAGTTTTTTGGAGAGCATGTTGCCATAAATGACAAAAGGGGAGATTGGTGGAAGATTATAATTAGTGATGTTGTAAAGAGGGAGATTGCTAGAAGTTTGTCATTGACGATGTTGTTCGGTAACATGAGTATGGTATGTATATTTTGCATGATGTAGTGTTTTCTTTGATGTCAATATTGTTTTGGATCATTCCAACATGATTGAGAAGTGTTTTGTGTAGGATAAGTTGGTCTGGAAAGTATAGCTACAAAGGGAAATGCCTAAGTATCAAATCTGTCAGTATAGTGGTTCAGTGCATTAGTTTTTGGGTTTGCACTCCATCGCAAATAGATATGTCACTATTGTAAGGAAAATCAGATGTGGAAACAATTCTCCTAATGTCAAAACCTTAGGGAAGAATGCAGATACACATTTAAATTTTATAATTACAGTCCAATTAAGATGCACATGAAACTAAATATCAAAAACATAGTAATTGACAAACACATATGGACAACAGATATACGTGGGAAAACCCTTACGGGAGAAAAACCCACCACATCAAGAGAAATCACTTTGTATTACAGTAATAAAGATTACATACAAGTTTTAGACTTATCTTTCTGATGTTTGTTATAGCAGCATTCACCATAAACAATCTTGTATAGGAACCTTCAAGTTATAGTCTACATAGCATAGAATTCATCCACTGATACAATCACCCAACAATTCGTCGATTCAACCAACCCAACACAATCTGCAATCACAGAGTATAACCATGTTGTTCCATGTCCGTCGAGCTTCCTCATAGAACCATCACAACAAACAATCTTCCAATTATTCAGATTCAGATTCTCCTATTGGTCCACGAGACTCCACATAGGACGGTCAAATGGTCAAAAGAGATTCAAGCTTTGTTGGCATCTCGGTGAGACACTAACAGTGTCTCCTCGATGCCTAAAAGCTTCATATCGATGTCACCAAGAGTTATTGTTATCGCCAAGATGTTCTATCAAGCTTTCATGTGTTACACCGAAGCATCAAGCAGTCGACGAGACCTATCACTTTCGCCAAGAGATCATAGCGAGGTCTAAAAGTATCATAGATGTGAGTTTACCATTCGGAAAGAGTATTGTTCTTCGCTAGGACCTCACGCCGAGTCATCAAGGGTTATATCGAAGTCACATGTTATACCGAGCTCCAGTCACTAGTCAACAAGACTTATTAATATCGCCAAGAGGTTTCTCTGAGATCTCTTATGTCATCCCAAAGCCATCAATAGTCGCCAAGACATATGTCCTTCGCTAGGACTTTACTCTGAGATCTCTAAGTTACATCGAGACCACCATTCACGAAGAGCTATACCGAAGACTTTAAATTCATCGGTGAGACTCACCAATGTCGCTGGGACTTCTCCCCAAAGCCCTTTGAGTTATCCCGAATGAATGCGGTCGGTGTGACTTTCTCACATTAGTAAGACTTCTTATCGATAGTATTCCTTTCGATGAGAGTTTCCCTGATGACCTTAAACCAAACGCCATCGGCGAGACTTTAACACATCACCCAGACATCTTCCCAAATGAAGCCTTTCGGCCAAGGGTCTCAATGATAAGCGATAGAATGGCCTATCGGCCAAAGATCTCCATGGGTGGTAAGAGGTCACACTGAATGCTTCTTGTCATAGTGATAGACTCCAAAGTGTAACCGTTCGGTGAGACTCCTCCAAGGTGACAAGGACCTGTACAAAACATGGTGTTCCAAACTGCTCGTCGGCCAGACATAGAAGATGCCATACAGACTTGGCTCCTAAAGAGGATTCGGCCTGTAATGATTGAGGCATATTTTTCCAAGAATCTCCCACTTGACGAAGATCACACAGACACCTCTAGAGCACAAAAAAACTTATTGAAAATCATGGGCAGATGCAAATTTATAGATATGAAAGGGGTGATCCTGCAATAGTGGTTTACACTTTTTAAGACATCTTGATTTTTGCCAAAATCACATATTTTTAGAAAATATAATGATTTCAGCCTTGAAAAGTTCCATTTAAAAGATTCTAATTGAAGAGAATTTTAATCAAACCACCTTAGATCAAACCCCCTTGGATATAACCCCACTACTTTTAAACCATACCTATAATGGAGTCTCCTTTACACCTATCAAAATTCTGATAAAAAATCACTTTTGATTTACCTTTTGGGGGATCAAATGAATTCATTCAAAATTTAATTTTTGTAAGTATGTAGTCCTTATTATAAACTTCCCAAAAAGTATTATTTTAAATATATTTAATTTGATTATTATATTTATTTTTTATTTTTTATGAGTGTAGGTTTTTCACTAAAAATCAAGCTCTCTATTCTACACATGTGGAAAAAAGTATATTATAAAAAAAAAATTCTAGAAAATATCTATGCACTAGATATTGATGTCCTTGATCCAACACAAAAAATAAAATTGAATTTTGATAGATACAAAAAAAGTTGTGTTAGAAAGTAAACCTATGTCTGAATTGTAACTGGTCTGACTTCAAAACTTAATTAAGAAAAAAATATTCAATAAAACACTATGAAACCAATTGCATGCACTAGATATCATAGTTATGAATCTAAATTTAAAAAAATTAGAATTTAATCTTTCATAGAAAAAAATTATGTGTTAGTCGGTACACATCACTCTTTAAAAATGGTGTTTATTGTTAAAAACTAGTTTTTGAAGGAGATGGAAAAACAAATGCAATTTGATTCCAATTTTTTTTAAAAAAATATATATATAGAATCTATAGAAAAAAAGTCACAAATCACTAGTTTTCATTATCTTCAAATTCTTCATGGTTTAGCGGCTATAGGTGCCCGAAAGTGAAAATTTAGTTTAAAAAAATCACTTCAGTGTCTAGTTTGGCCAAAAATTGTAAACCAGTATTGTGGGATCACCCAAAGACTTTATAACACTTACTGTGTATTGTAAATTTTTTTACTTTAAATGCAATTCATCTAGATGTATTGTAAAAGAGAAGATTATCTTATTTTTCCAAATTGTAATTATTGCATTACAAATTCAAAGTTGTAGTATTCTTTTGATTATGGATCATGTTAAATGAATATTATATGAAAGTTAAAAAAATTACTATCATATTTTTAGCATGTGATAATTACTTTTTATTTAATTCATTAAGTAATTCTTGTTTAGAAAGTTGAGTATGTTACAAGATAGATAGGGAATTGACAAATAGAGGAGGATAGAGACGAAGATGGAGATGGAGTAGATCTTTCATATCTTTCATATACACATTTCCTAGTCAATGTGGTTGATAGGGGGCACAACAATATGCTCCAAAACAGGTATCAATAGAGAAGTGATAACTTCAAATAACTATGCATCCACTTACAAGATCAAAACAAAATTGAAACAAAACATCTAAATTAGGAAGATAATCAGGTTTCATTACCAATAGGTTAATGTTATGTTTGCAATAGAGAGAGAGGTAGAGAGATGGAGATGTAGTGATAGAAAGAGGGAGAGATAGATGGGGAAGACTGAGAGAGAAGGAGAGGAGTAAGGCGATAGATATGGAGAGGAAGATAGAGATGGAGAGGGAGATGGAGAGGAACATTTATTTGTTAAAAGAAAAATTGTTCCAAGAGCTCATTGTGCATTAAGTAGCAAAAATAGATTGACAAGCATAGGAATTTATTACATGATGAAGTGACACTCAACGATCTTTAAAAGGAAAATCAACCCCATTTGTATCTAATAATATTTTTCTATCTTTTGATATAAAGAGACCCTTTGAAAAATATCTCAACTTCTATATGGTTGGTAGTTGGAGTTATCTTTTTAACTGGGCCTTTCTTCTTGTGATTTCTTTTTCTTAATTTTTTTTAATTTAAATTAGTTTGCAATCAGGGAAAACTTTAAGAAACCCCCCCTTGGTGAAGGTATAAAATCCTGGCGAATCTTGTATACTTCCCAATAAAAATATTAATTTTAGTGGAGATTTTTTTCATTTTTCGTGAAAAAAAAAGTCCATTGGTGAATATTTTCTAATTGCTAGAAGTCTGTGGAAAATCCTGAAACAAAGTTTAAATTTTTTTAAACCACTAATTTTTTTCCACAGGATTAAAATCTATTTTCAAACCAATAAAATATTTCATTGGCTTAATTAACTGTCAAAACCAAAAAAATAATTTTGTTACATTAAAACGTTTTTTCAAACTAAAAAATAAAATTCATTGGCGAATTAAACCTATTTTCAAATGATTAAGAAAAAAACATTGGCGGATTAAACATAATATTAAACTAATAAAAAATATGTAGTGGCGAAGTGTCAGTGCAAATCAATATAACAACGACTGTTCGATGAATTGACGATGGACGGTTGTAGTTGCATTCTAGAAGTAAATCTCTGAAGTAGTAGACTTGCGAATTGAAAACTCCAGAATAACACTAGAACCGTTAGATTTTTTTTTTTGGTCAGTAATAGTATTTTGTATTGCATGAAAATAAAGATTACATCATTTTCCTCATTGTTTACTTTTCATCAACCATCCAAAATACCATTAAAAAAAAAGTAACCCTGTCCAACTAAAACCAGTTCCACAACTATTTGTAACTACCTTACATATTTCAATAAGATTTTCAATCATTCTTTTACCCTTCCTACTATTCACACTACACAACTGTAATAGGGTTCAACCCCCCAACAAGCCAAAAATTTAGTACTAGTCTAGGTTAATTGGCAAAAACCCACAAAAACTATAATCTAACTAGTAAGTACCATTTCATGTAACTTTCTTGTTTATTTTCTTCATCTTCCGCTTCACATTCGTCTTTTTTTTCTTTCATGTTCTAAAGGCAACAAAGATGGTCCTTTTCTTTTCATACATTTTGCTCTGCCACTTCATGCCTCCATGCGCTCTCGCCCGCTTTCTCCCGTGTTTTCAACCTGGTTATATCTTGAGCTTCCATCTTCATCGCTCTATAAAGAGTTTAATGTTTGCCAACCCAACTTGCTTTCTTTCCCAAATTGATTTTCATCTTCCTGACTAACACTTGAAAGGGTGACACCTTCTCGTCCTTAACATTTTCAAAGCCTTCGTAGTTCTAAACCTTCACTTGAACCGCCATCAATACAAGATTCTAATTTCTTCCAAGAAGATCATATGCACAGAATTATTCCATCATTTCTTCATCAGGTTTGTTGATTCCACCGTTCAAACCCCATGTTACAACACATGAGTATACATCCATGTTAGTCTTCAGCCCAGGCTCTGATTTCAAAGGATTTTAAAATCATCGCATATCTTTGTACCAATCTCTTCACGCTGAATAAAAACATCCCCATTAATCTTTGGTCAGAAGCTTCACCATAAAACAGGTTTAATTGCCTCCTCAAACATAGAGTGAAGTTGGCCTCCATTTGAAAACTGTTGTAGCTACACCGCCACCACCACCACTCTTTTAGACTTTTTGTGTGCCTTCTTCTCCACACCAAACTCTATTATTAACTTTGCTAATTGAGGGCCGAGAGGTAATAATTTTCCAAACTCCGCACATACCGATATTAATTACCCATCAATCATCCAATCATGTCCACTCAATCTTTCCCGCGATTCACTGCAACATCCTGCACCTTTCCTATCTTAATCACCAAAATGGCGTTTTAAAGTTTTTTTCCCAACCTTGGTTGCAAGTCTTTCACGGTCTTAGAATGTAGTAAGTTTTAAAACTTTGAAACTTCAATCTTGGTTCAAGGTTTTAAAGTTTCAACGACCACACCACATTAAGGAATAATACCGCTCGATGAATTTTCATGATGACCGTAGTTGTATTTCAAAGCATATCTCTCAAGTACTAGATTTGGTGAATTGAAAACCTCCGTAATTAACAAACTAATAGATGCGACATGTGGCGAGATCAAGGTCATCATCGGTGGTAATATCCCTGAAGAAGCTAGTATATATAGGTAGTTCTTAAGTGGCAGAAATATGCACGCGCATGTTTTTTAAAAAGAGGACCGCTTGGAATGGAGACCAAGCTTAAAACTTAAGAATCACAAGATGTAAAGGAAAATTGAGGAATTTACCATTCTGATGAATCTTTAACAGACCATCATAGTTGCATTTTGGGTAAATTTCAGCAGAGACTTCAAAATTGAAACCTGAATAATTAGAACCAAGTGTGACACATGAGATCATGCTCATTTTTTCACCCTGACGTATTACATTTTAGTTGAGTCTGAAATTATCACCTGAACATCCGGTGATTACTGGACAATCATAGCTTTAAGAAACAAGATTAATGATTTTGCATTGCTAGAGGGTAACGTAGTGGTGACTTGTGGAGACCGCCATTTTAGCAACTGTATTGAGGCAGCTACAATGTAATAAACGCCAATCAAATTAAATATTAATTGTACATGTAAGGTTTAAGATACACGTAATCAACTAAGCTGGTTGCTTGTGTGTGGAATTAACCGGTAGCAAGACTATGTCATAAATAGGTTAGTGACAGATAGTGTCATATGGCTTTATTTTTTTTGGTTAATACATCTGTGAAAGAAGATGTGGTATTATTGGGGATACTCTAAATTCTCCTACCTGCAGTTATTTTGTTACAGAGTAAAAGACCAATTTACTTCAAGTTCAGAATGGGTGGAATTGGAAAAAAGTTGATTTGGTTCACCTGACTTCTCAGACAGGTTTTGAACCAAGATGAGGAGCTCTGATGGACATAAGTGCTATCCCGGTGCATGGAGGTTGTAGGTAGAAGATGGGAGCAATTTTACTACCCCTCATCATTTTGCATGACTCTAGTTCTCAAAGGGGATAAGCATATTTTGTATCTTCACAACTCCTATTTCCCCAGGATGGTTTTCTAGGTGAGTTCCTTGCATTTTTTTTAGTGCCACATTTGTACTACATTCTCACCAGCAAAAGATTTGGAATCATGCATTTATTTTTAGTGTCACATTTGTATTACGTTGTCACCGACAGAACCTTGGAAATTGGAATCAATTTGTAATCCATTGTCATGAGCAACAACTTGGAATAAATTGTGTCTATGTAAAGTGACTTATGTTATTTATACAAAACATGAGCTTTCCTGCTCTACAACTACTCATCTTTAAAAATATATGTAATAATGTGACATTGTAATTCAGTTGTACTAAAATAAATGGTTGTGTTGTGTTAATCTTTGTTATAAATTTACAGTAAAGAGTTATTTTTTGAGTTCAATGTCTATGAATCTATTCAAATCATTTTTTTTTCCTTTGGGAAATTAAGTGTTATATATTTATGAAATAATTGCATGTAGATTTAAAAGTAAAACATAAAGCAATACAAATGAAAAAAGAAAGTTGCCATCAAATTGACAAAAAAAAATTATAAACACTAAAAGTTCACTCTTGTTAGGATTTACCAAAATGTTATTGATTTCTAATTTTTCGTTGACCTTCTCCCCCAGTTCCTGGTATCATTATTCATTTTATTATGTCCTTTGCAACGTTAAGTTACCGACCCCTTGGCCTTCATGTCAATCCTAGCGCATTAAAGTTTAAAACAACTTTAAAACACATGTTTATTACTTATATCATAATTCATAAATTACTCAACCGTTTGATGAACATTTGATGTATGGTTGTAGTTGTATTTTAGAATGAAATGCACAAAGAACTAGTACTGTGAACTTAAACCTCTGGAGTTACCCTTTAACCGTTAGATTTACAATGATCAACGGTTTAGAATTTGTTGCCAATGCAGGACTAAATGGCTAGTGAAACAAGATTTGTAATGATTTCGTATCATTTGAACTTTGAGTGGCATTGGCGATTTTGACAATTGACAGCTTGTCAGCTTAAGGTACATTTTGCATGTAGCGAGGCTGTCAGAGTCCAAACGTCAATCAAATTAAACATTTAAATAAATGTAAGGCTTAAGTTACATGAATCGATTAAAATTTAAGTTGGTTTTTTGGTTTATGTGAATCGTGATTATGAATCATGATTATACCTAACCTCACACATGACACATGTGAGGTGTACATAGGGACCAGATTGGTAGTGGTACTATTGGCAACACTGTTTCCCATAAATAAGGATCTAGTGAGCACAACTGAAAATTGAAATCATTCGTTGAAGGATAAAGGCTTTACTATTGAGTGCAATGTTCGAATTGTCATAAGGGTTTTCATTTTGTAGGGATAATAAGGAATAGGATTCAGGAAGAAGATGATGTGGCATTATTGGGGATACTCTAAATTCTCCTGCCTGTAGTTATGTAGTTACAGAGTAAAAGACCAATTTCCTTCAAGTTCAAAATGGGTGGAATTGAAAGAACTGGGATTTGAATTCAATTTCTAAAGCCAGATGGGGAGCTCAGAATGGAGACAAGTTCTCTCCTAATGCAAGGAAGCCTAAATAGAATATGGCGCTTTACAAACCCCTCATCTCCTGATGACTCCATTTTAAAGGAGAAGTACATTTTGTATCTTCTGCCGTGCCCCATTTCCTGCCTGATGAATTCACCTTCCCCATGCATTTATTTTAGATGATGGTTGACTACAAGTCCCATTTATTTTAGACACATGTATTATATTTTCACCAACGTGTCCAAAGAAGCTTTAATAATTTACATTTGTATTTGTACTATGTAACAATGTGATAATAGAATTCAAAGCTACAAAGTTAAATGGTTGTGTTATTAGTTTGATATTGTAATTCCTTTTATTAAGTCCTTGTAAATGTTAAGGCCACTGCTATTAATGACATTCTTGTTTTATTAGTCTTGCAATTGCAACGCGCAGAGGGTGTTATTTGCGTTAGTGCCATTAATGTGACATTGCACCATTTTATAAAGGCCCCTGATGTCAATCCTAAGTGCATTAATGGTTAAAAATAAAAAATACTTTGAAACACATGTTTATTATTTATATCATAATTACTCAATCGTTCGATGAAAATTTGATGTATGGTTGTAGACTCAAAATAAGAGAGCAAAGAAAGCTTAGTCACTAGGCCTCTAATTTTTATAACCATGTGACATGTTGCATTGTCACAGAGTTCTAAATTTTCATAATTACCCAATTCTCCAACTTGGTTCACTTTGTTGAGTAACTTAAGTTCATGCATATATAACCTTTGAGTTAAGGTGTGTGGATTTAGTTGGTGGGTTAGAGGTTTAAAAAAATTCAAAACTTTATACTTTGGTTTTAAGGTTCAAGTTTCAGCAACCACACGACATTATGGACTTATCTTTCCTTTCAAAAGTGTTGTCATCTGACATCTCATTGAATGCTATGTACGGAATAAACTTGAGTTGTTTTTTCAGGAATTTCCAAAAGCATGCAGGTTTAAAGGATATCTTTTCAAGGAATGAAATTGAATGATGCATTTAAAGCACGTCCTATCAAAAATAACGACATAAGTGGGTGGCAAATTTTTACTCAGACATTTAGCCTACATTCTCATTCTTTGCCAAGGCCAGTACTTCTAAAGTGAAAACATTCTTTTTACTCAGACTTTTATCCCACATTCTCATTCTTTTCCAAGGCCAATACTTCTTAAATCTCATGTGCAAACATTCGTTCTTCGCGAATTTGTGCTCATGCAAAGTGAAAGTTGGGTTGGCATAAGGGATACGATGCTCAAATCTTTTAAGTTAGACAAATTTTGGGCGCGCCTGGAGAGGGATGACAAGTCTGAGATGGATATAAAACTCTTATAAAGTGGGCTAGCTCATGCTGGAGCTTTTCCAGAAGTTGTGTTGAGTGTGGACCTAATAAGTGCATGTGCGAGAAGGTACATTCCACAGACACAAGAAATTAAAGTCGTGGACGGAACTGCAATTGCAAAAATTTCTCCTCAAGTTGTTTCTTGCATGTTGGGAATTCTAGAAAGGGAACCTATAGAAGACATGTCTGTCGCAGTGGCAGGTGAAGTTTTCAAAGTGAATAAGGATTGGTGTAAGAACTCCATGGCCAAAACTTGGTTGAAGTCTTAAAAGAAAGGTAAGTCGCAACTGCCCAGTAAACTCAAAAGAGTGCATTTTAAGGGAGAAATTACAGATGCTATTGCTTTATTGTACTGCATTGTTGGGAATGCACAAACTGAGTTATTTGAGGATTGGATGTGCCAGTTTATCTTGATAGTCTATGATGAGAACATTTTCATTGACTGGGCTGAAGTTATTTGCTTCCATTTGAATGAGCAATTAATTAATTTCCAGAAGACTACTACTTTCTATATGTGTTCTTTCCTAACGTACATTGTAGGTAGTCAAAGGTCATTTTGGCCTAGGTTGGAGCTACAAGGAACCCCAACTTCTGATATGCCTATGAATAAATGATTTCCTGATGTAGAGCTAGAAGGATTCACAACACATCTCACAAATCCTTAAAATTTCTCAAGGCAATCATTAAGTAATACATGCTATTAAGCATTCTCTCAACCATTCAACATGACAAGAAAACAATAGCACAAACCTCTATCTGACCTTGGATTGAGTCTTCCATAAGTAAAATATATCATTCCATGCATAAGTCTGTCAGCAACATAAATATAACAACCATAGGTCTTTGATTCACAACTTGCACCATAACTTTGCAGCCTTTCAATTAGGGACTGTCAACACAAAATCTTTGAATTGACATAATATACCAACTATAATCACAAATTTGAGTACCTTGGATAATCTTCTAAAACATATAATAAATTTAGTTACCTTTTTTATGTAACAACACTACAAATAACGTTTGTACTCTGCCCTTTTAGGCCTTTACCAGTCTGATTTCACTATGAACTGTAAAAAAAATCATTAATAACTTTCACAAAAATAATTATTAAGCCAATCGCTCCAGTAAGTTTATAGATTATCTAGTTACAAAAATTTAATCCAAGTTTTAGACAGATCCAATGGTTCAAACAAAAGTTATGAGGGTTTTACCAAAATGGGTAACCCTTGGTGGGGTTCCAGGCTAGTTTTACAAAAAATGCCATATCTTTCTCATACCTTCATGAAATAAAATGAGACCAAGTTCAAAATGATGTAGAAACATATTACTACCTTCTCCAATGACTGCCCCTTTAGTATCAGGCTGTACATTTCCGTACAAGAGCAAAGAATCACGTTTTTACAGTGTTTTCTGAGAAAAAATAAGAATTCCATTGATATTCTTCCATTACAAATCAACTTCTCCTCTTGTTTTCGACCTGTGGAGGATTTTTATACATTGAGGACTAAAACTAACTCATATCAACTGACTATAACTGATTCCAATCTCCATCTAACTAATGGACTTAACTCTTTTGACAATGTTGACAATGAGGAGTAACTTTGAACATTATGGAACCAATAACCTAAAATATGATTTCCTAGGATTCAAATGACCTCATGCATATCAAAAATGGTTCATTAAGCCTTATTAAACATTAAGACATCAACAAGGAATACTAAACCCAATAAGGCCTCATGGAGGCATGTGATCAAATAGGTGCTCCTGCACCATTTCCTCAATTCACTAAACAATTTGGAATGGGTGATTTTTTTCATGTTAATGATGCATTTTTAATGGAGGTCATGAGGAAGCTAGATGGAAATCCAGAAATGCGCCTTTCCCCTGAATCGATTTCTCTTGTATCAAAATTTGGGAGTTTTTATATCCAATTTGATAAGTTTTCCTATCTGAGAATAGGGCGTTTTGAGAAATCCCCATTGAAATTACCTCGGTATCCTGAAGATTTACTGATATTTCTGGAAGTTTGTCGACAAATGGCCATGGTTAATATTAAGTATATGAAAATGGGGAAACGAGGGTATGTCTTCCCATTGGATTCCCCTTCTTTTGTGTGTAAAATAAACCAAATGGCCAAGGGAGTTGAAGGAATTCTCAAGGGATATAACCTCCAAAATCTTTCTATGAGAGCTAATTTTGATAGTAAAGGTTTTTTGAAGCAAAATCTCTATGGAGGGAGCTTATATCGACATCACCCATCTATTGAAGATTTCTGGGAAGATTGTGTTGATGAGAATGAAGTTTTGAGAAGAGATTATATGAGGCTAATGCTAAAACAGATACAGGCTTTCAGTTTGTCATTTCACATTCTTGAAAATGTAGCTGAGGATTCAAAAATCATAGATCCTGCATATGAAAAATTTCCTGATAAATCCCACCCTAGGGTTGATTGGAGCCAAAGTGAAATTTTAGATATGAGGGTGTGTGTTTCCCTAGTGCTTAAAAGAACCCAGAACTGGTTGGATGGGAAATGAGGGAAAGTTGTTGGTCCTGTTCAGGAGCCTAATTCATCACAAAAGAATGAATAGGGGTCTTCGCAAGCATCTGGTGCAAGTGTATCATTGAGGAAACCCTCTATTAGGTCCTCTAGTGCAAATTCTCAGTCAGGAGGTGATGGTGATAGGCCAGAAGAAATAGTCAAGTTGAAGAGCATCTGTGAACAAGACAGTGTGCTTTCTACTACCCCTAAGAAGAAGACCAATCAAGAAAAAATTGTGGTTGCAGATTTTGAAGCTATCTTTCAACAGATCGTTGAAGATAATATCTTTCCTCCTTTGTCTGAATTTCCCTCTTCTCCACCTAATAATCCACCTTTCACTCCTAGGCTTAGCGCTCCTAAATAAAGTATTAGTGGAAATGAAGATTCCGGTCTGGTAGTAGCCTCCCCAGGATGGTTGAAAAAAGCAGTGGAGAAGAAGAGAAAGCATATTCCTATAATGACAGTTGAAGTGGATATAGTTTCAAAGTTACTTCAAAGCTCTTCAAAACCTAAGAAAGCCAGGAGGATGTCAAGATGGTGACTGATGCTACTTCTAGAAATCAAATGTTAGAAATTGTTGAGTCTGTGAAGGATTTAAATGAAAATGAAATAACAGAGGCAAACTACAAAGTCACACATGTTGATATGGGGCCTCCAACATTGGAAGCTGATGTGTACCATGCCAATTATTTAGTCAATACCTTGATTAAAAGAGTGAAAGAATAGAGGAAAGAAAATATAAAACTAGAATCTCAAGTCCTAGCATTGAGTAACTTTATTTCTTCCATGGCCACTCCTACATCTGATGAAGCCTCAAGTTCTCAGGTAGAGGGCATCGATGTGCTCACCATAGAGAAAATTAAAAAGAATTTGAGCTATTCTAGAGCTGCTTGTGAGGGGATCGATAAAATATCTCAAGAGGGTATCTTCTTTCTGAATAAATATGTGCTCTTTACACTTGAGTTGTTAACAAGAGGAAGGAGTTAGTAACAAAACTTTAGTAACTTAGAAAAGATCAAACTAGTCTCTACGTGCTCTCTCAGGAAATGAAAGAATTGAACTCTATGGATCCAAAGATATTAATTGGTGAGAAAATTGTGAATAATCCTAAGGAGCTAGACCCTTCTTGGTCCATTTCATTGGAATGCAAATTGAATATGTATGATAATTTGGTGAAGGAAATTAATAATACACTTGATCAATATTATGAAATGTTGGTGGAAATTAAAGAAGATTGTCATATTCTAGGAGTGGAAATTATTGATGAGTTTGATGAAAACATTCTAGATATAAGATAGATCTCTCTGAAGTTTAGAGAGATATTCAAGAAAGAAATAGATGATCCTGCTACATTGACATGGGAGTCCTTCTTGAAACTCAGTGGAATGGAGATCCACCTGAAGACTTATAAATGTGGAAAAGAGAAAAGATCTCAGATGTTGGTTGAGTTTGAAAATGCTTTGGGAAATGGAGAACCAGGTTATAGATTATACAACTCTAGGAAGCAAAAACATCACCGCAATTGTCACCAAGTATCGAGAATACAGGCAAAGAGTAAAGGCATAGGAGGCGTTACTGAAGGAGGAGACATAAATAATTGAAAGCGAAGGAGTCAGTGCTGGGAGTGGGACCATTGTTTAGTTTTTAGTTTTTATGTTATTTTCTTTAATTTGGCTCTCTTGATAGTTCAAAGAATTTTTATTTTAATTTCTAAAATAGTTGTCTTCAAGAAACCGTTATCAAGACAAAAAAACTCTATATTTGCCAGTGGATTGTCTATTATTGGAATGATAGATTTTTGGATAGTTTCATTGTTGTGGAATGTTTATTTGTGAATAGATATTTTATGGTGATGGATGTGTAAGGATTTATCAGTATAATTTAGGTGATTTTGTAGTTTAAGATTTTATTGTTTAAGTTGGGTGGATGCCTTTATAAGTTATTTATGTTGAACTGTTAGCTTATAACTTATAAGTTATGGATGTTGAACTATTAGCTTCTGTTCAAGGAATGGATTAATAATATTCCTTTCAGTTATTTATCAAAGATTGTGTGAATGGAAATGCAATAGGAATTTATAAGTAGTGTGATAAGTGTTGTTCTTTAAAAATGATGCAGAATCACATATCAAATTCCATACCATGGAATACAATATAAATATTTTGGCTTTTCCTAACTTTAGTTGCTAGTCCTCAGAGTTCTAAATTTTCATAACTTCCTGATTCCTCAACTTGGTTGATGGTTCACTTTGTTGAGTTGCAAGTCTTTCTTGGTCATCTTTCTAGTCGGTGGGTCGAAGGTTTCAAAAACTTTGAAACTTCAGAGTGGGTTCTAAGGTTCACTTTGTTCAAACAAGAATGGAAAAGAGATAAAGAAAAATTATTATTATTACTAATAACACTATGAAGAAATGATCACTCACCTTTAAGTCTACGTTTTCGGCTTTCACTGACTTTCGAATCAAGAAGTAGAACCTCAAAACCAAAAAAAATGTGTAAGAATAAATGACACTTTCAATTGTATTTATATCAATCCATGATTCCATATTTGGCGAATTCTGTGGGATTTTTAAATGGTATATATTAAAAATTTGGCAAATCTCGCGTGCTTATACAATGATACGTTGTAATTTTCAAGGAGAAATGTGTCCTCAAATGTAATTATTTTTTAATGTTATTAGCATAATAGGTCCTCATGAGAAACTATTTATAAATTTTAATTGGCGAAATGGGTCTTCACAAGCAACTATTTGTAAATTTTAATTGGCGAAATGGGTCTTGATACAATGTTGTTTTAATAGTATTGGAGAATATGTAGGTGTTTTATTAAATGATTGCGGGATTCTAGGCGAAAATATTAGTTGGTCCAATTGAAACGTATAGTTTGACAATGGTGAATTTGTTTCTTAAATATGCCTCATAAAAAAACTCATTGGTGAATGGACATGCATTGGACCTATAGTTCGTAAAATCTGAGCGATTTGGACACTTTGTTGGGTGTGAGAAATTTGCCAATTTTGACTTGGATGATTCCTAGAATTCGCCAATTGGCAAAGATTCACCACTAAAGTTTTCCCTGTTTTCAATATATTTCAATTATATTTGGAGTATTCAAAGGTTTTAAAAAATTAGTTGTATTTAAATAATGAGAATGATGATATGTTTTTTGTTATGTCATTTATCAAAGTTTAATATTCTGGTATGATTAATCTTTATTTGACCCCTAATAATTTTAATGGATTGGATCATTTACTTGTGATAGTTTAACCAAATGATAGCTTCTAATTTAGATATATATGCTCCTCATAATATTTAATCTAACATATAAATATAAAAGCACATTTAATCCAAATATTTTTCATATATATAAAATAAATTATATTTATCTATATACCATTATTTTTTTGTTCTAAATTTCATAACAATGGTATTAGGTGACTAATTTGTAGAAACCTCACATTGCTACCATGTTCTGAATCAACGACCATGAAAATAAGTCAATTGAATTTTTATAGAGAACACCTTGAACTTAATTAATTATAACTTCATTGCAATGGATATCTAATTTCTTTTATTTTATTAATTTAAGCCATGCAAAATCAATGCACTTTCTTACATGATTGTCCATTTAATCTATGTTGCACCCTTGAAATCAACTTGGCAATAAATCCAACATAAAATCCATTGCCCACTTTTTGCTATAAGTTGGATTACTTTTTTTATTGGAATAAGATAATTAAATTAAAAGGAATCAGAAAATAAATGAGAATACAACAAATGGTTGCTAGTAAACTATAAGGTAGCAACAATAAACCCCCACTTTAAGCAATAGAAAACACAGTAGCAAATAGTCTAAGAGTAGTTTAACTCTGGAAGATCGTAGGAATGGCTAATCCATTCCCAAGTAGCCACATGAGAAACTCCAACACAGGCATGATCAGTTGTTGTTTAAATTCTAACAGTAACAACAACAAATCAAATAAATGGATACAAATGAATAGTTGCAACATAGACACACTACACTTATTCTAGTGAATCAATTTTTCCTTACAACCAATCTTCCAATATTCATTGGTATATTCATGCTCTCCATTAGTGCTCTAAGATCACTATCTAGAATGTTACCAACACTTTGCAACTTCTTTGAGTGTGTTGTACAAGAGTTTTGAGCAGCATATAGTCATACCAAGTAACCTCCAAAGCAGTCCTTCCAATAAGCAAATGAAAAGTATCCCATCTAATCTACAACAACACCATTTAGGTGAACAATTTCATTTAAATTTAGGTTCAAAGGAACTGAGCTGAACCTATAGATAATTTAATATCTTCCTAAACTTAGGATTAGCTTGGTAGGAGGAATAAAGGAAGTGACATAAGGGGAAAATTTTGCACAAAGAAGCATTAATTTAGATTGTGCGGGGTACTGGGTATTGGAGAAGGTAGCCAAGCAGCTGAATCTCCATATGTGCTTGAGAATGAGATGTCTGAAGGATTGGGTGATGGGATTGTGATAGCGGGAGAGACCAAGAAGAGCCATTCCTCAAGACCAAGCCTGAAGAAAAAGCATAGGAAGAGTGGTGAACAGGGAATTCCAAAGGTGTTGAGCATGATGGCAAAACCAAAAAGTGTGCTTAATTCTCTCTTTTTTAGCACATAATGGGAAAGATAGAGAGGGGGATATTAATGAGAGATGGTCACCAATCAAGACATTGACGTGGAGAACCTTCCAAGCTATCAAATGAGCTTGAGCATCCACCTTGGACTTCTAGATCATAGAGCTTAACTTGCTCCATTTCAATCTGCTAAACTTACAATGCCATTTAAGGTTAAGACAAGGGGGATAATGAAATGGAAGGAAGGAGCTGCTAATACACAGTTCTGAGAGGGGAAAATATGATGTTTTGGTTGTTGGTCCATTTCCAATCTTTGAGGAAATTATCATGGCAAGGGGTGGACAATAAACAAAATAGTTTAGGCAGGACCAACTAATAGAATTCTTGATTTAGGGAACTATGCACTATGGAAAGGTTGAATTGGGACTTAAATTGATACCAAGTTTTCCATCCAAACTTTGAAAAATCCCACAAGTCCCTAAATCTTGTATTCCTTTTTTGAACAACTATTTACCTTTAAGATCTTTGATATTGGCCAAAGGAGTATTCTTTTTTTGGATCATTCGATTCCACCAGATAGAAGAAGAAGCAAAACTCAAACCATGGCTCAAGCTCTTATCATACCAGACTAGCCTTTGTGAAGTAATTTTCCAAGCTCTCTAGATGGAGTTAAAGGGGGCAAAACATTGTGTCTTAAAAAAGGGGAAAGGAGCAACTTATCCCTCTAGTTTACCAAATCCCAGGGACCTTCAACAGTGGTAGTTTTAATACAATGCCGAACAAGGTGCTTCTAGGGGGCATCCCCATCAAGAGGCCTCACAATCCACTTAGTTGTTAGGAAGATGCCTTGAGTGTATGGATTTGGAATTCCCAAACCTCATTTTTCTTTTTGTTGAATACAATGGGTCCATGAGTTAACTGAAAATCCTTTTTTATTTCCCCACTTAGCCCAAAGGAATTTCTGAATTAATTGTGTCAGTTGGGTATAACAAATTTTAGAGGGAATCCAACAAGATGAAATATGAACATGGCTAGCCAGTAGGACTTTGTTAGCAACTTGAATTCTCTTGAATTCTACTAGCCATAGATAAAAATTTGTTGGTCCAATTCAAGAGTTCATTTTTTATTTTGGGCAAGAACTAGTTCCACATCTCTCTAAGTGAGACTCCAATGCCAAATGGGATGCCAAGGTATCTCATGATACAACCATGCTTCACCTCACACCAATCACAAGGGATTGAAGGAGGGCAGGAGTTGGGGGGAATCATAATGAATTAAGTTTTATGCATAGCTAATTTGGAGCTTGAGATAGTACAAAAAAGATCCAAGGTGTCCAAAATATGAGTAACTTCATCAGTAGAATTTTGAATGAAGAGCATGCTATCATCTACAAAATGAGATTTATCATTGAAACATTTCTCGAAAGAGAGATGTTTTGGATAACACCATTTGAGAGAGTTCATTGGAGAAGATAACCAAGAGCATCAACAATTATGACATAAAGGAAAGGTGCAAGGTGACAACCCTGTCAAATGGATTTCTCTAAGGGGAATGAAGGAGACAACATTCCATTCACCACCATTGGAATTTGCATCCATGAAAAGCATGTTAATATGCTCACAGATTTTAGGTCCAAATCCAAGCCATTTTAACATTTTAAGAATAAAGGGCCAATGGATTTGGTCATATGCTTTATCAAAGTCTAGCTTAATAATAAGAGCATCTTGAGTAGTTTGTTGGGACCATTTAGTCATTTCCCAAGCAAGCACAAGGTTTTCTAAGATAAATCTTCCTCCCAAGAAACTTGTCTACTCAAGACGAACAATTCTGTGAGAGATATGCTTAATTCTACGAGCCAATGCTTTAGCAATTATTTTGTATGAAATGTTTAGGAGGGTAATTGCTCGCCATCCATTAACTGTGTCTTCCTCTTTTCCTTTTGGAATGAGTTTTATTACCCTATGATTAATGGTATTTCCTAAGGTTCTAGTTTCAATTCCCTCAAGATAAGCATTATATAAGTCCTCTTGAATATACGGCCAGAGGGCTCTATAAAATTCGATAGGGATCCCATCAAGACCCTAGCTTTTCTCAAGGGCCAAACATTGACCAACAACATCAATTTCATCTAATGTAAGGAGGTGGTCGAGAAGCTTATTGTATTTAGGGTCTATTTTTTGTGGGATACAACCAACAATACTTTCTTCAAGGATGGGAAGAAGAAGGTCATTAGTAGAATCATTGATGAATACTTTTTTATGTGGTCAAAAAAAGTGTTCATAATGGCATATTGGTTGTATTGTAGGTGTCCATCAATAGATTTAATCAGAGTTATGTGATCAATTTTATTTTTATGTTGAAGATACTTAAAGAAGAATTTAGATCCATGATATCCATCTTTAATCCATTGAATATGGGCACAGATTTGGACACCTTTTCCTTTATAAACAACTATTTTCCTAAGCATATTTTTAGTGTTGGCCACTGAATGTTGTAAGGGGATGTCACAAGGATTATAGGCCAGTAATGAGCGACTGAGTTCAAGATGGCCTTTAAGAGATATATCTCTAGTCTGCAAGGTTTTGCAACAATTGTTCTCCCATAATCCCAAAGGAAGATAGCACACCTCTAAATGGTTCTCTCCCACCAACTAATCTAGCTGTTATGTTGTGGTTTTGGTTTAGTGTTCCAAATTTCCAAGAGACCATCAATGCAATATTGGTTACTAAGATGGGAAACATTCAATTTATAAGGCAGATCATTCGAAGGAGGAGTGGAATTTGTGAGGGAAAGAATGATGAAGATAGGAAGATGATCAGAGAGAGTGACTGTGAGGTCTAGGGACACAAGATGCCCATCATATGATGGGAGAATGGTGTAGCTAGGAGATAAGTAAAATCAATCTATTTGACTCATCTTCCTTAAGGATCCTTCTTTGCGGTTATTCCATGTGAACCAATGAGGCAACTGAGTATTGAGTTTACCTACGAAGGGATCATGAACACGGAGAGTGTTTTGGGTTAACATCCAAGCTTCAAATTCAGCTCGGGAAAGGCGAGAAGAACCATCGTAGCTGTAATCAGAAGGACTCTCCAACATGTTAGAGTCCCCTCCTAAAATCCACTTAGCATTGGGAAGATTTTTGTGAAGCCACTCCCAAAGGTGAGTTCTCCCAATAGGAGAGTTAAGAGCATAGATAGAGAAAAATCCCACCACTATATCATTAATGAGAGTAGTGGTCCAAACACAATGATTTTCAGGGTCAGAACCAAAAGAAACAACATATTTAGCTAGCTAAGGAGCAAGGCCCAAAACAACACCACCACAACCATCATTGTGGTTGGTATGAAAGAAACCAACACCAGGCCAAATGGAGGCAAAGATTGCATCAAGACAAACTGCACCAACTTTCACTTCTTGCAGCATGAGGACATCATATTGATTGTTCATAATAGAATTTTTGACATGATACTTTCGAGCGGGAATTGACAGACCTTGCACATTCCATGATTGAATCGTGCACTTCATTGTGAGGAATCAAGAAGGATTTCCTCAACAGATTGAAGTACATTAAACTAGTTCATAGGAAAACAATTTTGAGAGTCCATAATGAGGTTCTAACCAGAGGTGTCCATAATGGAATAATCACTAAGAGGTTCTTGAGAAGGGGATTGGTAATATTTTCTAGATGGACTGCTAGGTTGAGGGGGTGAGTCTATTCAGGAGACAAATTATTTCCAAGGTGAGGGGTCTCTTTCATTCTTTAGGAGGCTCTAGGTTGCGACATAATCATTACATATTTAAAGGAGTTGATTTCTGCAAGGTGTGGCTATTGGGAATTGGGGGAGAGATGAGGGAGAGGGTTGAGTGTTGTGGGTATGAAGGGCCTTGGGATGATTTGGCGGAGATGGGTGGGAGAGTTGAGGAGATACTAATGATCAACATTCAAATTTAGGACAGAATCAAGGGAGTTGTTTGAGTGTGTCTGAGAATTCTTAGTTTTACGGATGGGGGTGGCCTTCCCTATAGAAATAAAAGCATGCATTTGGATTGTTAAGATAGTTAATGCGCTGATCAAATTCAAAACCAGGTCCTACCAATTTGATAGAGTTAGGGAGTGATTGAATCAAATCCATTTCGATACAAGCCCTAGGATGAGAGCGAAGGTTAGCCCATTTTTTAGAGTATTGTTTGCACCAAAGAACTATGCCAAATTGAGCCACAATATCTTGCAGGAAGGGGAAAAAGGCTAGGTTGAGAAACGAAAATTCAACCCACATGGGGTATCTGGATTTGGAAATGCCTTCTAGGTGAAAGTCTAGATCCTAAGCTTGCACATAATAGGTCTGTCCACAAATGATCCAAGAAGCATATTGCAACACCACACGAGCATGGTCAGGATCAAAAAATGTGCAAGCCACATACCCCTACCCAAACCCCTAAAGGATTCAATAGCCTAGCCCTTGAGTTCCCAGTTATTTTGAGTCCACTTAAAAAAATCTTGTTCTGATGGTATGCCTCTTAGGAAATGTAAAATTACGGTTTTTGCTTTGCATTCAAAAATAACTTCAATGATTTAATCTGATAGTTAAAAGGAAATGGTTCTACCATCTGTCTAGTTGTCTTGTATGGTAATGGTTGTTGGAATCTACACTGAGGCATTTGAGGAGGAGGCATCCATGGCTGTTGGGTTCTTGCTGGCATGGTCCAAGCCTATAGATCCGGTGACTCCATTTTCCACGATAGCCACGTGTTTAGACATAGGGTCGATTAGATTGCCTCCTTTGGCTTTTTTTCCTTGGATTCTCCTCATTCACATGCCTTTTTTTTCATGTTTTTGAGTCTGAGTTTGAGAGTAGGATGGGCTCCAAGGATCGTAGCTAAAGACAAATCAGGTTCAAGTGAAATTTCCAGCGTTTAAGGCTCAACCATTTACTAGTGGCGGCTAGGGTTAGGTTATAGGTTGCAGGTCGTGGCTAGGGTTTGTCACAGGTTCCGGACATTCATTTTTCCTAAGTTGGTTTACTTATGACTAGAATGCAAAGGAAATGTACTCACAATAAGATGAATTTTTTTTTTAAAATCTTTTAATTTAATGAGAAATAGGTAGAGTTTGTAGAAAGGAAAATATCAACTAACCTATAAAAGCAAAATATTTTTACAAATGACATGAACCTAAAACAATCTTCCTATATTTACTACCTGAGACAAGATTTTGCAGCCTTTTAAAGGGAAATATTTGGTTGGGAGTAAAAGTTTGTTTTTAGGCATGGGATATTTTATTTTACCTCTATTAAAGTATTCTCCATAAGCTTCTAATTTAATGTTTAGATGTTTGTTATTCAATGGTTGAAAATAAAGGATATAATTTATAATTTAATTTTTAAGATTTATTAAATAATATATGTTTTTTTTATTATAGTTGTGAATTAATGAGGTTAAGATTTCATCTCCAATATGAATACATGTTGAAAAGTGTTTGTTCTCATGTAATTTTTCAATTATGAAAAGATAATTTGAAATATTTCTCTATTTAAATCATGTTTAAGGGCGGGGTCCCATGGAGGAGGGCTTCCAAAAAAATTGAGTAGATGCTATTAAAATATTTTTTAAAGTAGGCGGTCCCAGGAATTTTGTAGTGTAGTTTAAGCTTAAAAAGTTGGTGGTCTCAATGATGGTCAAGCCGAGAATGCAAATAAGTTAAAAGGGAAAATCGTTGGCGGTTTGGGGTTGGACGAGGGTGATCCGCCTCCACAGCAAGGCCAGAAAAATAAATAGCTTGAAGCTCGTGGCCAAGAGGAATTGGGGGTAAGGAGGGAGCCAAGGTGTCTGACAATGGGTGACAAGCACGATCCAATCAGAATTCGAAGCAAACTAGAAAAATATCGACGGAGAGGAGTGGAGGGGACCCTATTCCTGTTGCACGGGCTTTAGGGGATAGTTTTGATAAAGGGCGTAGCACGGTGGAGCCTAGGGATTTTCAACCGGGCCCATCACAACCTATGGAGTTTTTAAACAGAAACACTTTAGATAGGGGCAGAGCGGCTTCTGGTCTTCTCCCAACTTCTAGGTTTGTTACAAAGGAGCTCGATGAGGAGCTTGAGCAAGAAGTTTTGTTTAATGAATGAGTTTATTTTGGGCTTGGTCTGATTGGACGTTTCAGGGGGTTTTGGCCAAGATTAATAGACCTCCGCTAGTGGATTTCTCATCAATGGGAAGGTTTGTTAGAAGGGGTTGTCCAAATCTATCCCATGGAAAGAGGCTTCTTCATAGTGATTTTTGAAAAGGAGTAGGATAGAAAGAAGATTTAGTGTGATTACCATTGGGAATGGGAAGAAAATTTTCCCCTAATGTTAAAACCTTGGCACCCGGATTTTAATCCAGCCACTGAGGTTTTTGAGAAGGTCCCAATCTGGGTGAGACTTCCAAACTTTCCCTTACATTTTTGGTTTGATTCATTCTTAGAGGTTGTAGGGAACTCTCTTTGAAGTTTTTTAATGGTGGATGAAGGGTCCTCAAACCTGTTGCATTCAACCTTTGCACAAATTTTCGTGGAAATGGATGTTTCAAAGGCTTCAGAGGAGGAGATTCGTTTAAAGACTTCGAAAGGTTTGTGTGTGCAACCCCTAGATTATGAAGGGATTCCTTTTAGATGTCGAGTTTTCTTTAAAACTAGGCATTTGGCTACTCAATGTGCAAAACACAGAGCCTCTAAATCAACATCATGGTGGAAAGATGTTGGCCCCCAACACTATTTGGTAGAGAAAAAGGATGAGAATCAACTAAATTCTCTAGAGAATAACAGGGTAGAGCAAGGTCAGGAAGGGGTGGTGGCTATGGAGGAAGGTAGTAGGGAGCAAGGTTAGGAAGGGACAATGGATGTAGAGGAAGGGAGTAGGGAGTTACAACTGCAAAATGTTGGTGACCTGACACAAAATAAATTAGGTTAATGACAATATTGTTGTCTAGAGTGAAGGAGACAAGGAGTTAAGCCCCACAAAGTGGGCAGTGACTCCTGATTGTCGCGAGAATAGAGGCTCAATATGGTCGCAAGGGAAAGAGATAGGGAAATGAAAAGTTGGTGAATGGAGTCAGCAAGGAAATGGAAGCTTGGATGGAGCTTTGAAGAGTCCTCTTGCTAAATATTTGGATTGGCAGAAGGTGACAGCAAGGGTAGAAGATGAATGGAAAACAGTTAAAGGAAAAAAAAACAAAGAAAGAAAGGAAGGATACGTTTGCAATGGTTCTCAGGTCTCAGCTAAAGAAAAGAAAAACTTGAGCCCAACATTAGTTGTTGGTTTTGGGTTGGTTCTCGTTTTTCCTGTGGTGCTTCTGCTCTTCAATGAGAATATTCATTATCTGTAACACATTAATGTGTTTGTATTTGGATAGTTGGTTGGGTTAGGAGTTGTCTAGAGGAGTTTACTGGTGTTAGAAATGGTTTTTATCTGGTATTGCAAGGAGTTTAGTTTTGTAACCTGTTCTTTATTATTAATAAAATCACCTTATTACCGATCAAAAAAAAAAGTTGGTCTCATGAATTTTATAATTTTGCATATTCACTTTCACATAGTAAATAAATATAAAATAAAATTAATTGGTGGGAATTTTAATATTACATATGATTGACAAGTGGCAAAAAAATTTCCTAAGCTAGTATGGAAATTTCTAGCCCCACCTATTTTGCACCGGCTTGGGAGCTGCTATTGTTGAGGAAAATATTCTAATTAATTTGTGGCATTTTTTCCCACCTCCTGCTCTTCCAAAATAGATTCTGAAAACCCCCATGGGACCCCACCCTAATAATTGAGATAAAAACAAGGGGTTGAAAATAAATAGCAATCCATTTTTTAAAATTTTAACTACACAAATTATTGTTAGTACTATTAATACAAATTTAAGATAAGTGTTTCGAAATAAATAAAAAAATTAAATATTTTTATTAGTACTTGGTTAGGTAGTACTATTGCAATCAATTTTATTTTTCCTTGTTTAATTAGTTTTTGATAAAGGTAAAAATAGGTTTTGAAGGGACTCGAAACCCTTTACAAACAAGAACAAAGCTGCAAAAAGATAGCCTGTAGCCAGCCAAAAACTAGCTCCCAAACAAGACCCATCAAGACTTACATTTAGAGCTACTCTTGTGGGAGCAGAGAGTCATGTCAAAAGAAGGCCGAGAGGATTTAGCTTTTTTGCCCTTAACAGTGATCCAACCTTCTTCCACTTGCGTTGCCTTATCATGCCAGGCCAGCTCACAATTTTGAAGGTGAGTGCCTACAGCCATAGTCTTAGAGATTTCATCATTATTCCTTCGTGTAGCCAAAGACATAATTGAAGAGCTGCCAGAAATGGATTCCTTGTTTAATTAGTTATTAATTAGTTATTTTTGCTATTACCACGACTTCAACTTTGCCCACTATTTTTGATTAAACACTAGTCACATTACTGCTCAATGTGCCAAATGAAAAATTGATAGGCAGACACCTTGGTGGAGTGATACCTTCCTCCACCACTACTTAGTGGAGAAAGATGTTATTGCCCCATGTTAGGAAGGTAATGACCAACTTGCTAAAGAGAAAACAAATGGGGTCAAAAGCCTTGTGGTTCTACCTATTTGCGCCCCGTTCGAGGTTGCTGGTATTTTGCCTCTCTCAAGGAAGTATTGCGAGTTGGTTGTAAAGGATCTTAGAAAGAATGGTGAAGTGGAAAATCTAACAAGGTCTTTAGAAATTGTGTCCTCTTGGGGGAATTCAATCTGTAGAGAATATGAATGCAAAAATGAATAGAGAATTGGATGTGGGTATTTATGGACATTGGTAGAAAAGAAAAGAAATTAAAATGAAGTAATCTTCAACACGCACCTCCAATCTCAAGGGGATAACTGTAAAAATCTATGATACAATCATAAGTTTATCTTTGGATAATTAACTATTAGTATTAAAATCTAGGTGCCATATTTTAGTAGTTGACACATTTGGGTCTGAGAGTTTTGTCTACTTCCATGAAATAATCTTGATACTACGTAGAGTAACTTGACTTGAAATGGAACCTTGTAATTCCTCTTAATTCAATATTATGGTACTCAACAATATATATATATATATATTAATTTAGCTTTAAAAAATTAAAATGTGAGGAAAATTTATATTTTTGAAAAATATTTTAATGAAATGTTTAATAATATATTTATATAATATTATTTTATAAATCTAAAATATAATATAAAATCAATATGTCTATATAGACTGTAGGCTACATTGTAGTGCACCTGCTAAACTTTTTTAATGGAATCGAGTAGCTCCCCTATAAACTGCAAGGGTTGGTAAACTTTTTTCACGTGGTTGAGAATTGGGTAGCCCCCCCTATAAACTGCAAGGGGCAGGTAAATTTTTTTCATGTGATCAGCTGCTAAGCAATTTTCATGTGGTCGAGAATTAGGTAGCTCCCCCTATAAATTGCAAGGGGCTAGTAAACTTCCCCCCTACTTAAATTGTAGTGCACTTGGTAAATTTTTTTCACGGAATCAAGTAGCTCCCCTATAAACTGCAAGGGTTGGTAAACTTTTTACACGTGGTCGAGAATTGGGTAGCCCCCCTATAAACTGCAAGGAGCTGGTAAACTTTTTTCATGTGATCGACTGGTAAACTTTTTTCAGGTGGTTGAGAATCGAGTAGCTCCCCCTATAAACTGCAAGGGGCTGGTAAAATTCCGCACCCCCCTTATAAATTGTAGTGCACTTGGTAAACTTTTTTCACTGAATTGAGTAGCTCCCCTATAAACTGCAGGGGATGGTAAAAAAATTTCACGTGGTCGAGAATTGGGTAGCCCCCTATAAACTGCAAGGGGCTGGTAAATTTTTTTCATGTGATCGGTTGGTAAACTTTTTTCATGTGGTCGAGAATCGGGTAGCTCCCCCTATAAACTGCAAGGGGCTCGTAAACTTCGCCCGACCCCCACCCCCGCCTGCCCCACTATATAAATTGTAGTTCACCTAGTAAACTTTTTTCACAAAATTGGGTAGCTCCCCTATAAATCTCCTATAAACTGCAGGGAGCTAGTAAATTTTTTTCATGTGGTCGAGAATGGGTAGCCCCCCCTATAAACTGCAAGGCACTGGTAAACTTTTTTCATGTGACCAGGAATCGGGTAGCCCTGTCCCTATAAACTATAGTGTGCCTTGTAAACTTTTTTCATAGAATCGGGTAGCTCCCCTATAAATTGAAGGGGTTGGTAAACTTTTTTCATAGAATTGAGTAGCTCCCCTATAAACTGAAGGGGCTAGTAAACTTTTTTCACGTGACCGGTGACGCTGGTGCGACATGCCCTCCAATACCACGGGTTGGTTTGGAGGGAGATTAGACCTCGTGACCTCTTGCCTCAACAAAATGCCTTTAGCCAATCGAACTAGACCCCATGCCCCATAGAAAATCAATATATTAACATTATATAATTTTAATAATTAATATTTATGTCTTAAAAAATAATATATTTAATTTATATTTAATTTTTAAATATTTTAATAAAATTATATTTTACTTTAATAATATATACTTTTATATTAATAAGAATATTATTAATAAAATAATACATTTTAATATGATTTTTATTTTTTCTTTATTTTTTTTTCTGTCTTTTTAAATTAAATTAATTTTCTTCAAATCTAAAATACTATACTTACAAAACCAGATAGTATGAAAAGATATATTAACACCTAACTAAGCAAGACAACCCATAACAAGTTGCATCTTGCTATTTCAAACTGTACGAGAAAAAAACTAACAAAATGCAGTTGTTCGAGACTGGGCCTTGTACTCATCATTATATTATTAGAATAAAGTCAAAAATGGCAAGCCCTAGGCTCTGGCGGCAAGATCTTATTCACATTCCTCTTCATTTCTTTGGTGATGGGTTGGAAGTCAAGCCAATAAAGACTTTATTCACACTGATTGTGGAAACTCATTAATATTAATTATATTAAAGTAATAATGTTGCAATCAGATTGTTTTCATTAAAGAATTTTCTTTGGTGTGGAATTGAATCATATATATATATATTTTTTTCACATTAAAATGTATGTGATATGTGAATTATGTGAGTTAAAAAATAATTTTATATATAATAACATTACATATAAAATTTTGTTTATATTTTTTTTATGGAATTCTTGTATTCATGTCTTTATTGTAAATTTTATTCATATAAAACAAATATATAAAATTTTAATTGATTTTAAAATAATTTTATTGAAGTTTCCATTTAAGATTTTATTTGTATATAATAAATATATGATTTTTTTTATTGGTTTTAGAGTAGTTTTGTTCATGTATGGAATTCTTTTATTCATGTCTTTATTGTAGATTTTATTCATATAAAACGAATATATAAAATTTTAATTGGTTTTAGAATAATTTTATTGAATATGTGATTTTTTTATTTGTATCTTGAAGGTATATATACTGTATATATAGGCAGAGACAAGCGTCCTATTCTCGTATTCTCATACATTTCAAAACAGAGTTTTGAATCTATTATATATTTAACGCTTTTATATACAGAAGCACCTTTCATGTCCAATTATATTGGCCAACTTGATTGGTAGAATCGGAGAGTCTGGTGTGAGGCTGAAGTGTGAGTGCTTGAAGTTATCAATCCTCCTGTGCTGCAAGCAATGCTGACGTTAACACCAAATTGTCAACTAGTCACTAAAATTTCATATAGGTAGCTCTTGGTTCTTTGGTACTGGCTTGGACTGGATGAAACCCATTTTGGAATTCTGAATGTAGAAATGACTGTCAGTGTAGATTGATGTCATATTTATATTCCTTAGAAAGTCGGCTGCTAGTAAATATATAAGGAGTCCTCTTGATCTTAGATGCATATTCCATGCAGAGTCTGCTTGGAGTCTTTTATTAATTTATAGGTTCTCTGCAAAGTTTGCTTGTATAAAGTTAGAGGATTCTTCTTGCTATTCCAGATTTGGGTCGCTTGTATATCCGTTTTGCACTCTTTGATTGCAGTCAGGCAGGATGTCAAAAAGAAGGGTATGTGCATTTGGGGAGGGCCAATTTCTACCGGAAGAGTCCTTCCAGAGTTGGGGAAATTATACAAGTGCTTTAAAGGATACTAAAAACAGACTTAGGGATAGGCTATTGGCAAGGTCTCCGGTTGAGATGGAAATGAACGAGGTTAGGGCTCGTAGTGGACATGACATGAAGAAGAATCTCAACTGGTGGGATTTAATCTGGTTTGGTGTTGGTGCTATTATTGGCGCTGGAATCTTTGTCTTAACAGGATTGGAAGCCAATGATGTCGCTGGGCCTGCAGTTTTATTGTCCTATGTTGTTTCAGGAATTTCTGCCATGCTTTCTGTGCTCTGTTACACTGAATTCGCTGTGGAAATTCCTTCAGCAGGTAGTATGCTAGATTCCTTTTTTATTTCCTCATTAAGGTAAGATTCTATGGAGGGGGGCTTCCTAAAAAATTTCGGTGGGTGTTGTTTAGATTTTTTAGGAATATTAAGGAATGAATTGGAGTACTTGGATAAAAATTAATAAATAAATTCTCATTTTTATTTTCTTTTATGAATTAAAAATTTTAAGTGATACAAATGGCAAAAAAAATTCTAAGCTGTAGGAGCAATTTCTAACCCCACCTCAATTTCACCAGCTGAAATTTACAGTTCTAAAAGGTAGGGGCTGCTATTTTTCAGGAAAAAATTTCAATTAATCCTGTAGCATAATTTTTTTTGCTTCATGGGACCGCTTGCTCCATGAAAATAGATCCTGAAGCCCCATGAAGCAAATAGATCCTGAAGCCCCTCCATGGGACTGCACTCTTAATGGAGTATTATTTGTTGTTTTTGGAATCTCTTTCAATTTTCTTTTCTTTCTATATTCTCAATGCAGAAGCATCCCATGTTATTACAAGCTTTTTTCTTAGAATAGATTATCATTATTAGAAAATTAAGAAAAAAGTTTTCTTAGAATAGATTATCATTGTTAGAAAATTAAGAAAAAAGCAACTGAACCTTATAAGAAATAAAAGTAGGTCTAGAATTGCTAATTGTTTAGAAGTCTCATTATTGTTTGAAAAATAAGGAAAAAAACAGATATATCTTATGAAGAGATCAACATAGATCTAAATCTCATTACTATTAGAAAAATAAGAAAAGGAGAACAGATATTTCTTATGAAAAAATAAAAGTAGGTCTAATATTGCGTAACTTTTTAGAATATCTCAGTATTAAATAGGTTGAGATGTAAATGTAATTGATTGCATATAGAGAAGATTGAGATGTAAATGATTGCATATAGAGGAGATTGAGATGTGATTGATTGTAGAGACACTGAAGTATTATAAGAGAGAAAGACAGATATAGCTACTACTCAATAGTTGGAGTTTCTGTACAGAAATCATAGTCTTCATTCCTTAGCATAGGATAGAGGCAAGGATGTTTTCTAACAGAGGCTAGAATAGATGGATTTTCTCTGATTCTTTCTTTTTAATATTTAATGGAAGAATCTATATTTAGTAGGATTCGCAAAGTGAAGTTCCAATATGTACTATTGTAACCTCTGTCCACATGAACTTCTCTCCAGTCTTCATTCATAGGGGGTAAATCAAAGGGAATTGAACCTGTGACCATTATCTGTGATTTTTAATGGCTTGACTGTTCGGTCTACCCCCGAGAGCTTCTCTGATTCATTTTTAGTTATAGATACATATAGTATAAAAAATAACTTGCAGTTTTGCTTATTTTTATTTGAAGTATGGCTTTCTTTTGACCAAAAGATTAGGCATTGTAGGTGTGATTCCAGTAATATGCGATACGTAAGCTAATATAAGTAGCTCTAACTGGGCGCTTTCTAAAAAGCCAGGCTTTGTTGTGATTCCAAAGTTGTTTGATACATAAACTAATGAAAATATCTTTATCGGAGACTATTGGCACAGTATTCCTTCCTTACATTCAGTAAATTGGGCCTCAATCCTGGAAAATCTAGATTCTGTAAAGATTATGACGTAAAAAGCACTGCTCGGACATCTTTTATTTAGATTAGATACTATAGAAGTCTGTATAGCTCTAATGTGAAACTATAGGCCAAAAGGTTTCCACTATACAGTACTTAAACCACTGAAAGAATCGTCATTCTTTCGATAATGCGTGGATTCCAACAAGGGTGCTTGCTTTTGATCCTTTGGACTTTGGAGGTCTATAGGTTGCAAGGTGCCTGTCATCGCTAATGGAAGGCAGTGGTAGCAATGGCTCCAAGTAGGGAATTATACTAAGCATTTATGTTTCTTTAATACAAAATCCTAGTGTGTTTCCTCAATGATCAACCAGTGCTTACAGCTTGCACATGATCCTTGAATCTGCTTCATAGATGAAAACTATTTTACCAAGTAGTCTTGAGTTGCAAAATATTAAGAATATCGAAAAAGTTAGAATCAACCGGAATGTTTTACTTGCCCAAAAAATAAAAAAACCAGATATATTCAAATAACCTTTGAATTTCAACATGCCCTTCCCGGTGTACATCTGCATACTCTTGGTAGTTGGCAATGCATCTTGATCATGGGGCCAAAAATATTCTTTCATTCAGCAGAACCTGTCTATATAATGTAATTAGGGTTATCTAAGGCCATTGGACATAACACATATTACAACCCTCGGATTGATTCCAGAAAGTGGGAAGTCATGCACAAGCAAAGCTACCCGTTTTCTTTCGGCTTTTCTCGCTTCCTTAAAGCGGTTCGAATCTCCAACGGCGACATCAAAGGATTACTATTACTTTAGTAAGGCACAATGTTCTGTAAGGAACCGATCATGTGGAAAATTAAAGTTGAAAATTGACCTTATTTGGGTAACTCTTCAATATTACATTTGTAGAAAACATATCCAAAATTTATATTCTTCGGTATAATATGGCTTGTCCCAGTGGTCTCCCAAACTATTCAACACTGAAGTTAAACCTTTGGTAGTCCCTGTAGCGTTTACATGGTTTAATGATTCATCACTTTCCCATAAGATGTAGATGCAGTAAATTGGTCGGCTGAGCTACATTCATTGAATTCAAAGTAACATTGTCAAAAGTTTATGAATGCATTAGCAACTGAGAGCTTGAACGTATGAAGAGTAAAAACTAATCTTCACCACAATGCCAAAGAAGAAAGCAAAGAATCTGCAGAGGTGCAGGGACTAAGTATAGGGGAAATTCTTAATGGAATTTTAATTTCAGACACAAGAAGCTCCGCTATTTTGCATGTTCTTCCTGTAATAAAATTGTGGAATAGAATTGAATTTGAAAGAATAGATCCCAAGCCCTCTTACCAACTTCAATTACTATATTTTGCCTATTCCTAGCAAAGTAAGAAGCGTACACTTTTCCCTGGAAGCCATACTCATCAAATTCTTGGATCAAGGAATATCGGTTGAGGTGATTTATCAACTTCTTATAGGGACAAGAATGCCTTCTATAACCTATAATTTTCCGAGCACTACTACTTCTTTCAAGGTCCTTAATTATCAGCTTAAGTAACCTTTAGTTATCTGAAAGTGACATGGATGTTCTGTTGTACAATTCAGTAAAAATAAGTTAAAATTCTAACACCTTGTTGCTCACAATTTCTATGTGTGTTTAATTGAACAAAATTTACGGTTGCTGGTGCATCTATTTAATTGAATTCTAACACCATACATTCATTATGCACGGTTAAACATGCTCACATTCGTGCCTACATTCTTTGCATCCTTTCCTCTATTCTCAAAAACACGTTAATACCCATATGTGAAAGCATAATCCATCCACAAAACCATAGTGCAACCAAGATTTTGCTTGTGTGAAGTCAATCCCAACAATTAAAAGTTGTGAGGAACAATAATAATGCTTGTGAATTACTCAATATAGCCATACATCATTGTACTCAGCTGATTCTTATTTAATTGTGCTATGAGATGTTATAAACTTGAAAGGAAATAACATAAGCAAGTAATGGAATAATCTTTACATGAAAACAAGATCTATTCAAGTGATTTTACCTTGGAGAAGCACAAACAATGATAAAAATCTAGCAACAAATCTACTATCTATCAATTTGTACAAGCTTGCTCCCTTCATGAGGGCTTCTAAGATTACCAATCTAAATCCTAACATTTGCTCCTAGTGAAGTCAAACCATAGAAACATGTCAATAGAATGCAACCTTTCTAATAATTTAGGATGGGATCTATCTCTAGAAAGATGGAAATGGACTGCAACTTTTAATTGCCAACAATCTAGGATGAGAATTTGGCATACATTCTGTATTTTCAAATGAGCTCCTCCCAAGCTCTCTTCAACCTCTTACATGCTTCCCTCCATACCTCAAGTGGTGTATGTATGCCTAAGGATGAATACTTAGTCAACAAGATCGCTAGAACATCTCCCATACAAAAACACAAAAATAATCGATTCAACTCCCAGAAACAATCTTGGCCCTGTTCTTTTATGGTACATGCGATGAACTCATCAGCAGCTGAAACTGTCCTCTGATCTTCATCGCTCTCATGATAGGTTTCGGTCCCAGCTGAAACTTTAAGATGCTTTTGGCCATAACCATTCTTGGGTTGTCTCAAGCAGCCCCATCAAAATTTAGTTTGATAATATTTACTGGTGATGCTTTCAGTTTCACTGGAGGCTTCCTACATCCATTTGTTTAAAGCTAAATCCATTGGCAGTAGGAATTTTGTCCTCTTCTAACGATGTTTAAAGGTTTCAAGATAGTCTATCTCTAAGTTGGATGCTATAGTAGTTTCTTTCTAGATAAATGATGTAGCTCTGTTGGATGCCTTCTAAGGGCACAAACGTTAAAGAATGTTTTCCATTTCCATTTCTTTTGGTCCACAGCTGTACCTAATGAGTTACTGGGTAATGTATTCTACAATAGAGAAACAAAATGTTCTGCATAAGTGCACCCACCCCCTAATTATGGAAATCTGTCATTTTAAGACAATTTTTAAATTGACCATCAATTTTTCTTGTAGATATATAGTTCTTGTTTTTTGTTTATAATAAATAATACTTAGAATGGTGCAAATTTGACTAATGGTGATTAGCTTATATATGCAAATGTGTTCCCTCTCAAAGATTAAGGTTAGTCCGAATTTCCATAATTTCATCGTTAAGCAAATCAAAATTTCCATTCAAAAGATTATTGATTATTCTATTGTTTTTTTATTTAATGTAACGGCTGTTCAATTGTAGATTCCCACTCCCTGTCCATTTTGCTGCTTTGTAGCTGCTCGTGGGTGGTTGGGTGTAATTGCTGATTCTGGCAGTCCCTATTTTTTGGATTTTGTTCTTATCTGTTACTTGGTTTTTGCTTGATGAAGGATAAGTTAATATGACTGTTTGTGTTTTCTGGCCTCTACATATACATTCTGATTTGGTGAATCTGGGTTTTGAATTGGTGAGCATATATATGTATTTAGAAATAGACTATATCATGGAGATTATTGAGAAGAATTGAACAGCGTTACTGAGACTTGCTTGCAGAGAACAGAGGTTCAATCTGCGTCATTATTACAGCCATACAAGTTGATTATTCTATTTTAACCAACTGTATATATTTGTTAAGAAATTGGTTCTTAGGAAGAGTATTTGTTAGCTATTATTGATATTATTTATGAATTTGTGTAACTCTTACATTATATATCCTTCTTGTGCAGGTGGGTCCTTTGCCTATCTGAGAGTGGAATTGGGAGACTTTGTAGCATTCATAGGTGCAGGCAACATCCTACTAGAATATGTTATTGGTGGGGCAGCAGTTGCAAGGTCATGGACGTCGTACTTTGCTACACTCTTGAACCGTGATCCAGAAGATTTTCTCATCAAAACTCAACTTGCTGAAGGCTACAATCAGTTGGATCCAATAGCAGTTGCAATCCTCTTTATAACTGCAGTCGTTGCCATAAAGAGCACCAAGGCTACATCGAAAATAAACTATGTTGCATCAGTAATTCACATTGTGATCATCTTATTTGTTATCATTGCAGGGCTAACACAAGCAAAAACATGAAACTATTCAGATTTTATGCCCTTTGGAGTCAGAGGTGTTTTCAAAGCAGCATCGGTACTCTTCTTTGCATATATAGGCTTTGATGCAGTTTCTACAATGGCCGAAGAAACAAAGAATCCTGCTATTGATATTCCAGTTGGGCTAGTTGGGTCCATGGTGGTCATTATAACAGCCTATTGTCTCATGGCTATGACTCTTTGCTTGATGCAAAATTACAAAAACATTGACCCTAATGCTCCATTCAGTGTTGCATTCCAAAAGGCAGGAATGAATTGGGCAAAGTACATTGTAGCCTTAGGAGCACTTAAGGGCATGACCACCGTCCTCATGGTAAGTGTCTTAGGCCAAGCTCGATATCTCACCCATATCGCGAGGACACACATGTTCCCCCCATGGTTTGCATTAGTGCATGAGAAAACAGGAACTCCTATCAATGCAACTGTCATAATGGTTGCAGCCACTGCAATCATTGCATTTTTCACAAAGCTAGATATCCTTTCAAATCTCCTCTCCATCAGCACTTTGTTCATATTCAGTCTAGTAGCCATAGGGTTATTAGTTAGAAGATACTATGTAACAGGTGAAACAAACAAAAGGAACCAATCATTGTTCATCATGTTCCTAGTCATAATCATTGTTTCTTCAATTGCGACTTCTATATATTGGGCTATGAGTGATGGGTGGATAGGTTATGCTATTACAATCCCCATATTGTTTTTGGGGACATTGGGGTTAAGTAAGTTTGTTCCTCAAGCTAGAGTTCCAAAGGTGTGGGGAGTCCCATTGATGCCATGGATACCAGCTCTGTCTGTTGCTATCAACATATTTCTTTTGGGCTCCATAGACCATGTTTCATTCATCAGGTTTGCTGTTTGGACTGGGATAATTCTGCTGTATTACTTGTTCTTTGGACTGCATGCATCCTATGACACTGCCAAAGTCTCAGAGGTGGAAGAGGCGGAAAAGGCGGAAAAGATAGAAAAAGGTGATAACATGGTTCCTACTTAGATTTGGCATTGAGAATTTCGTATTTTACAAAATTCGGTAGAGTTATTTTTTTTCTTCTCAATATTTACTTATTTTGGGGTTTGTAGAGAGATTGAAGGCTTTATAATTCTTTTAAGGTTTAAGGAGGTTAGACTGTAATGATATATCATAAGGGACACATAGGTAGAATCCAAGGAAAATGATTCTTTGTCTATTGTTATTCATGAACTTGAAAGAAGGAGATGTTTTAAATAAAATATTAGCAAGATGTTTGTTTTTCAATGTAATATGAATGTAAATTTTGTACAGAATATCTCCTTAAGTTTTTGGCAATGAATTCCTATTTATGTCAATATTACACAGAATGTCCAATATTATATTTGGTAGAGTAAAAATAAAGATTACAAAATTGCCTCCATCACAGGACACCAGTTGGCTTCAAAGCATCCCCACCCATTTGAAACCAAGATTGATCATCTAAAGCATCCTATATGTTGCTCATTACACAACATAATTATTTACCTATTCCAATAACTATCATGCAAAATTCTCTTGAAACCATTATAAACTGTCCATTATAAACTTGACAGTACGTAAGTTTGCTCATATAAAGCATTCTATATGTTGCTAATTACACAACAAAATTCTTTACTATTCCAGTAACTATCATGCCAAAATCTCTTAAAACAATGAGAAGGTTGGCTGTACTTAAAAACTACCATTATCCTAGCTCTGCACCATAATTAGCAAACTGTGAATTTTCCTTATGGCCGCATCTCCAACTTTTACGAAAGTGGGGATTCTTATTTGGACATGCTAGTATATATTTTACCTTTTCAATAGAGACGATCCATATACAGCATAACAATATGATGTGCCCATGTATAATAAAGTTGTCGTAGAGATGGGCCTTCCTAATGTAAAATAAGTTTTTTTTAAAAAAATTCTAAAATAAGTTTTTTATTTTTAATTTCCAAAATAAATAACAATTCAAGATTTACAAGAAAAAGATAAAATTCTCAATGGTGGCCATCAATCAACAATTCAAAATTTGAAAGGAAAAGTCTCAACAACCAGTCCTTGAAGCTAAAAGGTCAATTTCACAATACATTTAACCAAATAACTTAAATAAATTCAAAACTGTGGGCTTCACCAATCAAATAAAATCTTATTAACAATCACAAATATGAATCCAAAATCATATAAATTTTCACAATACAATTATTTCGTGACTTCAATCAAGTCACCTAAGGGGGAGGAGGGGATAAGGTCGTCTCAAACCATATCGAGTGCATAAATAAATCATAATATAAAAGCAATATGTCTCACACAACCAATGACAATTATATAATAATTATCATGCCACATGTCTCACACAACCTAAGACAATCATATAATAACTGAACCATCAATGATAGATCTGATGTAGAACAGGGGTACACTTAAATTCATCCTCAACCCTTTTGGTTTACAATAATAGATGGTAGAAAGGGAGACAAGGGAAATGAAATAGGTAATGGTATCATATATGAATCACTAACGAAACTATAAAGAGGGGTGAGATGGGGGAAATCACTCCAAAATGACAACGAGGGCTATATAGTAACTCTCCTCACTCCTAGATAGATAAGGGCACCATGGTAGCTCATCTCACCCCAGGAAGTGAGGGCTACACCATCGCTCACCTCACCCCAAATAGGCTAGGTCATAATGAAGGGCTTCTCCTACCCATTTCAACCCTAATTTAAGCTATCAGAGTCTTCTCCCTTATGAGTGATCAACACTAGGGGATACACCAACATATCCAAACATGATCACAATTTAAACATCCTTCTTTATAAATAAATTCACATTTCACATAATTTTCTCAAAGTAAATACATAGGTAATTCCTTCTAGATGTCCACCACACTTTTAATTCAACGCATAACACATAACACATAAACATATATTCAACACTCAACAAGGGGGTCACCATAATGTACAACACTTAAAGTTCATAATGACACACAATTATTACACGAGAACACATTAGAAAGATTGTATACACTGATCACAAACCCTTTTCTTAAGTTGAATGCCCAGTTACATCACAACCAATTGTACAAACATTCAAATTCATTAATTTCTTCACAAAGCAAGACAAAGTCTCTTAAACAAGATAAAAATTATCATAAGTTTAGTTAATATGCCCAAAACAATTAATTCATTTAATGAGATTAATACTCCTTAAGGTCTTAAATAAAATGCATTAAAAGAGATTATCTTCATTATTTATTTAAGTTTCTTTTCCTTCCTCAATTCTTATAGTGTCTAACATAAAACACAACACTAACTAATTAGGCCCATAATGTTTTCCAAAGTTCCCAATATGGAAACCTAGGCTCTAATACCAAATGCAAAGCCCAGAATTTTTTTTACCAAATTACAGTTAAGGACAAAACACAAATTTCAAATTTTGATCATATATGCTTTCCCAACTCTCAAAGTTTGCTACCCAAGCATGCACTATATGAAAGCATAACAAATTTTGACAAATTATAAACTATAATATTTTAGTTAGATAATTAAATTGCTTAGACAATCATGGTTAGAGTTCAAAGGGAGACTTGAAATTCACATCATCAAGATAGACTTAATTAGTTCTACTAACTCATTAATAATCTACAACATAATTCAAGTCACATGTTATGCAAATAAAATATATCAATAATAATTTCAAAGTAATAATGAAAGTACAAGACTTAAGGGCCAAACCTATTCCTGGAGGGCTCATCTTTGATGGCCTTGCCTACGTATTGCATAGAGGCTTCATAGTTCGACAATTTGAGTTGCTCCAACTCATTTGATTGACCAACAAAGGGGTATCTTCACTAGGTTTCAAATGGTGACTCTACCTTAGTCACAATCATAACCCAATAACACCGATATAAGCTAAAATCAAATCTCTACTCAAATACATCATATGTCCTTTATTATAAGTTATAAAACTATATGAGTAGATACACAACCATTTCTAGTGTCCCTTTCCCTGGACAGTTTCAAGGTCGGTTGTAGCCCACTTAGGTGAAGCCGAGGATCACAAAACTAATTAACGATATGCTAGCAAAATATCATGGGGTATAGAAATAAATACTCATACTTGCACAACAATGCCACGAGGCATAGTAGGATGCTAGGAAGTAAATCTATTAAGCATTCACAAGATAGGAAATTCACTCATTCTGAATGTTGAATAACCATTTGATAGATGTAGTTTCATTTTGAGTGATGATCAATTTCATTATTAATAGGTTTAACAATTATTAATCAAGATTTTGTTAAAGAAATCAATTAATAATTATTTCAAAAATTCCACTATTAATTATACAAAGTCATAGAAAATAACCATACAAGATTCTTGTAGTGAGATTTAGATCAAGAAACTTTATACTATTCTTTTAGTATGAGGTTACATTTCAAGTCATGGAGTTCATGTACAAGTTAGAATGAATCTAGGACATTCTTCACAATTTACTTATAATGTCCCCTAAACATTATTATTCCCTAAAACCATACTAATATTACATATTGATTTCCTTGAATTAGTCTAAGAAGCAAGTACATGCATATATTGGTAGGTTTAATACAACCTTTGATAACTTATTTTAACCATATGCCATTCCCAAAGTTTATCAACCAAACAAACCTAAGAATGCACACCCTAAGTCAATGAGCGTAGAAAATAAAGGTTTAAGATAACATTATCACTTTGCCACAAGGCCAACCCATTGCATTGTGTATAAATATGTGCTTATATTTAAAACAAATGAGAGTATAGATATTGGTCCAAGTATTTTTCATTAAATGCCCAAAAGAATGAGGATTACTTTTCATTCATATGTATAATATTAAATATCTAGTACAAGCAAATAGTGGATCTCAAGGAAATAGTAAGGTCGTTATCCTTTAAATAAGTTTCTTCACCCATAGGTATAATTATACTCTACCCCATCACAATATTACTAATATATGTTCAACATTCAAAAATTAACATCCATAATAGTCCAATTTAATCTTAATAGTGGTTTGATTATCTAATCTCAGTCAAAATTTAATAATGGTATTACTATATTTTAACCAATAACTCAGTAGCAACAATACTTTTATTAATTATAAACATTAAGGATGGTATTATTATTATTATCAAATCACTAAGCCAATAATAACACTTTTATTATTATATTGTTATCACTATTATTTTTGCAATTTAAGCATTAATAAAATAACATTATCATTTACAATTTAACCTTAATAAAATTATCTGCCATTAGTTAAGGAAGAATTCTTTAATAATGATATTAGTATTGGGTTAAATCAACTAGCAATGATAACTCTGTTATATGATTCTCATTCACACCATTTCATTCTAATTTGACTCGTCTATTAGCATTATTATTATCCTCCTTAGACACTATTGGTATTATTGTTGTTGGGTTTATGCTCTAATTTGATAACAATGTTGTTAATTAATCAATAATAAGATGATGAATAAATTATGCTTCATTTATTTGGGCAACTCAAACATTAGGGTTAAGCACATATTGATATTTAGTCATTAATAAATTACAATAGATGATTTTAAGAATAACAATATTATCAATTAACCATAGTAACGAATATATTTGTCAATGGGCCCTTGATTTTTTGATGAAGTTGAATTGTTCTTAATGAGCCCACCAGGGATCAAGTTGCCCTGGATGAATTTCACAGAATGGATAATAGAAAAGGGATTTTTTGGCAGCTAATATAGCCGCAAATGCTCTAGTAGACATGTATGCAAAATACGGAAGCATAGACAAGGTGTGTGAACTGTTTGACAAAATGCCTCAAATAAATGTGATTTCAAACTGCAATTATTGCAGGATTTACACAAAAATAGATTACTGCAGAGGCTTTAGAAACTATCACGCAAATGCAATCCGAGGTGTAAAGCCAAATTTCATACCAGTAGACATGTGTTTAAAATGCGGAAGCATAGACGAGGCGCGTGAAGCATTTGACAGAATGCCTCAAAAGAAATGTGGTCTAAGAGACTACAATGATTACATGATATGCACAAAAGAGACTATAGAAATTATTAAGCAAAAGGAATTAGCAAAGCTATATCATTATTGTCTCGGCATCATGCAAATTTACCATCAGCAATTCACTGTTGAAAAATTCACTACCAACAATTCATCCTAGGAAAATTCACCGTCATGACAAATTCATCTCAAGGAAAATTCACCACTAGCAATTCACCACAACTGAAAATTAATCAATTAATTGCAAACGATGAGTTGCTGACAGTGAATTTTCCATGGTCATGAATTATTGACAATGAATTTTCCTGGGTAAATTTTTCAATGATAAATTGCCCGCGGTGAATTTTCCTAAAGGCCACATTGTGGCATATAATGAGAAAATGGGAGTTGCGTTGCAGAGTATAGGTATCTATCAAGTTTAAAGGCCAGAGAAGCAAAATATAACAGAAAAAACTTCGAATGCAGAGAGTGATTTTTTTAGCGTACCTATTATAGCATGATCCATTTGACAAGGTAAGACTGTTACATGCCATCTGCCTTGAACCTCGGACGCCTCCAAGCAATCAACAAAACATAGAAAAAGAGACTCTCCACCAAGACGTTTAGATTCCGTCTCCACCAATCTCCACCAATCACCCAGCTTCCATCTCAAGATTTTGCTCAGCGCTTGAAGTGTCATGCCTCTGCATACTTTGCACAGCCTCCTTGGACACACCAGTCGACTCCCCTTAGCTCTTCACTACTCCATTTTATTCGCCATTCAAGAACCAGCATTCCTCCCCTCTCTTCCCCAGTTAATATGGATCATTTAACTGCTGCTCATCGGATACCCAAGGAGGAAATATATCCTTTTTCTTTTTTCTTGTTTTTTTGAGGCTGCAGTAATCTGAAAAAATGCAATTTCTTTCACACTCTATTCTTTACCAATTGGGGTTTCATGAAAAGTTTCAGTGGGTGTTGTTGAAAATTTTTAGGAATTTTTTAAAGGCGGTGATCTTATGAATTTACTAACTTACTAATATAGTTCAGTGTAAAATATTAAGCTCCAAATTTTAAGGAAGCTGGTGGTCTCATTAAAATTTAAGTTTCGGAATTTAAGGAAGCTTAAAAGTTGAGATGATTTACAAGTGACAAATAAAATTCCTAAATTGTAGGGGCAATCTCCAGCCCCACCCCATTTTCACCCCCTCAAATCTGCAGTCCTAAAAGGTAGGAGCTGCTATTCTTTAGGAAAAGATTCCAAATAATCTTGTAGCAATTTTTAATAGATGTTACAATTGCCCCCCATGGGACCCCACGCTTAGCATCCCCACCATGAATCTCTCCCCATTCTTAGGGTACGGTCCCATGGAGTGGGGCTTCCTAAACAATTTCAGTGCTGCTGAGAATTTTTAGGAATATTTTAAAGATGGTGGTCCCATGAATTCAATTTTGCAATTCAGCTTAAAAGTTTGAGCTCCAAAATTCAAGGGACAAAGTGGAGTAATTTGATAAAAATTAATAAACAAATAAAAATTCTCTCTTTTTTAGTTTTTTTTAGGAATTTAAAATTCAAAGTGATAGACAAGTGGCAGAAAAAATTCCTAAGCTGTAGGGGCAATTTCTAGCCCCACCTCAATTTCACCTGCTTGAAATTTGCAGTCCTAAAAGGTAGGGGCTGCTATTTTTCAGGAGGAGATTCCAATTAATCCTGTAGCATAATTTTTTTTGGTCCATGGGACCGCTTGATCCATGAAAATAGAAGCCCAAGCCCCCCCATGGGACCATACAATTAATAGATGTTACAATTGCAATAACGCCGAGAATGCCACCCAGACATCACACCTCATGGAATGGAATGACTATAACCCCCTCTCCCATGCTGTTGCTTAAGTCTAATTTCTAGTTAGATGTCTCCATGCAAAATTTTATTTATAGGAATAGGATAATTTAGAATCTTTTCTTATTTTTGTGGAGTAGCAACTGCTTAAAATAACCCCTTTGTCCCCATGTTGTTGCTTAACTCTAATTTTTGCTTAAAATTAAGTAGTTAAGTGTCCCCATGAAAATTTTTATTATTGAAAATATGAAAATAAACTGTGCAAAAATTAGGGGTTGGAAATAAGCAGCTCCTACAAATGAAAAAAAAATGGCATGTGGCACCACATATTGCTTTGCCTCCTTTTTTATATTATTTCATTTTTTCCTTCCCCCACAAAATATTGTTAATACATTTTCTCTCCTCAAAATTATATTTTCATTGTGGATGTTGCTTTCACAATATAGTTAAATAAAATTTAAATTGGCTACTTAAAACTAAGTAGTCATTGGGGCCACCAGCTCTACAAAATACTCCTTAAAATGTTGAATAGTGGCTGCTAGCCAAAATAAGCTAAGTTGTCGCATGGGGATGTGCCCTAAGCTGTGTAAAAAAGTGGGGGTTGAAAATAAGCAGTTGCATATTAAAAAAAATGACATGTGGCTCCACAAATCTCTTTGCCTCCCTTTTATATTTACCTCCAATTTTTCTCTCCAGTTTTTACTTGCACAAAATATTATTAGTACTGTTTATTTCATTATATAGTTGAAAATTTTAATTTTAAATTGACTACTTAAAAATAAGCAGAAAAAAATACAATCATGGGGCCACTAGCGCCACAATATGTTCCTTAAAATGTTGAGCAGTGGGTGCTAGCCAAAATAAGCTAAGCAGCCACATGGGAACCTGATCGAAGAAGTCAAACAAGGCACACAAACCATTTGGATGAATACCTCAAGAGATCACGCCTCCTACACAGGGATACCATGCTTTCGTAATGGCACTGACCTCCTTTCTCTGACTCACACCACCCCTCCTTCATATTGCACCCTCACCCATTAAATGGAGTTTGTCTCCTTCATTAGTGCCTCCCATCTTTGTTGGTTGTGAGCTCCATTTACTATTAATTTTACATTCAATTTTTGAGTTTGAGTGACCTCTCTCTTCAACATATGCCTAACCTTAAGGCTTCAATAATTGCTTAATTTTCAACTTTTAAGCCCCAAAAATCCCATAGCTTTGGGTAGCGATAACATATTGTAAACAAAATATAGTATATACAAGTCAACGGTAGAAAGATAAGGGCTTGCAACACTTGATTAATTATGTTCAACTCTACATTTGTGTTAATTTTTAATTATCAACTAACTCATTATATTATGATAATTAGGATATAGCTCAATCTCTTGGAAAGGATTTTTAAGGAGATAGTCTACCATCAACTAGTACTACAAATTTAATGAAATTTAAATGACCTATTTAACCCTTTTGATCCAATTTTCTATAACTCCATATTAACCTAGAACGTTTAGGATAAACCTATAAAGGAGCTTCGCATGTTAAGCTTAATAGACATTTTCCTTTGATTTGTGCATAAGAGAGTGCCTCTAAAGACTACAACAACATAAGATCATCTATGATTTGTTTTTTTTTCCTGTTGTTTTTGGTAAAGTAAGCAACATTTACAGGGTGTTGTACCCTTCACAAGAAGCCACAAGGGCCAAAGGATTCCAAATAAAAAAGCAACAAAACAAAACACTAAACCAAAACAAAATCAAAAAAACAACACACGGTCCAACAATAGACTAGTAGCAGACTAGCAGGTGTTCTCCCAATTCTTCGACAAAAGTTGAACCAAATCATCACCAATCCACTCCTGGTGGTCTTTAGCCTTCTTCATCTCCATCTCTTCTTTCATGACAATGGGCAGGGTACTAGTAACACAGTGAACTAATTTGACTGTGAAACAAGTCAAACCATTGAATTTTTTGTCTATGTTTTCCATTCTTTTTTTCATCACTTCGAGCTCCTCACCTCTACCCATAGTATAGTCAGGATCATTTTACTCAAACCCTAATGGTTCTAAAGAGTGAGAGGCAGACACCTTCTTCTGAGCTTTACCCTTGTCAGGAATGGAAGGGGGACTACTAATTTTCACCTCATCATCACCTTCCAACACCTCTTCCACTCTACTATCTCTATTGTCCGACAACTCCTCTTCAGTGTCCAGATTTCTAACCATCGTTTTCTTTTTGTTCTTTGCCAATCTACCCAAATTCCAAATGATGGTATCACAACCCACAACCACGGTCTCTACCACCACTGTGTCACCCAACCAATCCTTGCTCATGACATTTTTCCCTTTATTCGGAGGCACCTTCTCCTCCTTACTTTTCTTTTTTGGCCCAACCTTGTTGGGAGTCTTCACAGGGGTAGACTTGAGATCACATAGGTTCACCACCACACAGGTTTGGGCAGCTCCCTCAACACCCTTGAGTTTTTTGGTGGCAGTTTTGGGTTTTTGGTGCATCCTCAAGGACAAGGTGGCTTTTCTTGGCAGGGCCTTTGGATTCAGTCGAAGATAAGTTTGTCTCTTTGGGTGGCTCAATTTCTTCAATGCGGATGACCAAAATGGGTTTTGAAGGGCATAAAGCCAGATGAAAGTGGTAGAGTCTTAGGATAAGACCCTGGTGAAGTGGTAGAGGAGTGGGTTCATTGGGATTTAAAGTAGTAGACTCCACACATTTTTCAACAAAACTTTCAAGGTCCAAGAGCAGATAAAAGGGAAAGCTCATTAAAACTTTCTACCTAAGGTGATTTAATAGGGAAAAATGGTAATAGTAATAAGTTTTGTACCTTCCTTCCAACATGACATATTTCATCAACGCAAGACACCCTTGGCTCCACGGCTGAGGAAGAGCCTCTTGTTCGAACCCAGACTGGTTGCGCACAGATTTCTCATCACCCACAAAGAATTTGTCCATACTAGCATTGTCTTGGGTCTTTGAATGTTTAGGATGCTTCATGCCAGAACTCTAGAGGCCCGTCACTTGCACAATCACTTCCTCATCAATTGTAAAGGAGATGCCTCCCATAGTCACATGCTGATTCTTCCAAGAGTTGACGAATTGGGTTGATAGATTAGGGTCATGGCCCACAAGTCTCTCCATCAGAGGAGCAATGCCACCTTCAACACAAATATGTTAGACAAGCGGATCCTTGTGACACTCATTGCAATTATCCGGCTCCGTTTGCACTCTATCCCCTCCCCCCCCCCATGACTCTACACTGCTCACAGTAGAACCAAGAACCCTAAAAAACCAAAAAGTTAGAGAAAATAGCAAGGTGAAAATTCACCCCCACAATAAGGAATTTAAGCCACAAACGACAATTTTTGGGAATCAACCCTAAGGATAGATCACATGCATGAGCTAATAATTTCTTGGTAACAATCTTAGCATAGGCTTTCATGAGTAAATTCTCACATAAATGGCTAAGCACCAAGTACATGCTTGGCAGGGAAGGATTTCCTTCCATGTAGCAAAACGTCTGAAATCTAGGCAGGATAGTTGTAGGGACAAAATTAGAAATCTCTAAAAGGATAGCAATTTGAGGTTGATCAAATTTAGTTATACCCTAGATAGAGGCTAAAAGGCACCAAACCAAAATAGTGGCTAAGGAATGGCCAAAGAGGAGTTTAGTTTCATAATTACAAGTCACATCAAATTCAAAAATACATAAATTGTAAATTTGCAATCTCAAAAGAATCCTCATAAGGAGATTACAACAAGTATGGTCTAGCTTAGAGCTAATCAACCAGTACTTTCCACAGAATAAATTGATTTCCTTATTCCAAATGTGCTTTAATTTGTAATTTGAAAAAATCCACTTGGTATCCAACCCATTGATACAAATAATCATCCATCTCATCAAACCAATTAGACCACAGAGCCTGACAAGGAAGCTAGTGGCCCCCCCAATAAACTAGCTAAGCAAAAGTTGTGTTTCCATCATGAGTCGTGAAAGGGCTTTGTTCCTTAACTATCATACTCTGAATATTTGGTGGAAGAAGACTTAAATCACACCAACATTTGGATAAATTCCAATGAGAGCCAAAATTGGCTAAGGCATCAGCCACTTGGTTCCCCTCTCTATAGATATGACTGGCCACCTTTAATTTTAATTTAGCCACAAGCAATCTGATGTCAAGAATAATATCCTTAGTGTTCCACCCTAGGATTCTATCAAAATTTATAACATCAATTATGGACTTAGAGTCACCTTTAGTGTGCGGGTTCTCTATCCCCAAGGAAACCACAATTTGTAGGCCCTTTAACAATGCTCTAGCTTTTGCTGTCATAGATGACTATTGACCAATCCCCCCAGCATAATAGGCCACCCACTTACCTATGTGATCTCTGATAACATATCCCTTCCAAGATTAAGGAGGCAAGAGCACGTTATAAAAACTAATAATAGATTCCATGGCTTGATTATGATAGTATATAATATTTCCTAGCATATTTATATTCATCAAATAAGCAATCTAGGTCACTACGTACACTAGCTAGAGAATCCATTCATCTACATACATATAAATGTTTTTCTTTAAAATAAAATCAATCATAAATAAATATATGATATTAAAATAAATTTTAAATATTTCTAATATAATTTATGTGAATAAGATCTCTTATCCAACCATTAATTGCTCATATTAAATCATTCTTTAACATGTATAGAATCTTCAAATAATGATTTCCATTTACTAAGCATGGTACAGTATGTTAGTAAGGAAATAAGGACAAATAGGTATACCATAAATATAATTTTATGCAAATATCATACAAGTATCCTACCAAAGTGAATCTATACCACTCTCCTCCACATCCATCCAATTGTTAAGAACCTACAGGCATCATATACACTTAGGGTGAAATGTCAACTCTAGCAATAAAGATCATAGCTAAAGAAACACATAATGACTAATAAGATCATGTAATATTGAAAGGATCATACCCACTCTACAATGCCATCCTGTCATGAACTCTATAAAATTTAACCCAGTTATAAAAACATCGAGACAATGTAAAAGTTAACATATGATTAGGCACTACACTATTTATTTTTTCTTTTCTTTATTCTTCTCTTGCTATAACACATTTACACATGCTCCTACACTCTTATGTTCCTGTTTTCGATACACAACCTTAACAAAATTATTAATACGTAGGTTCACATTCATCTAAGTGCATCCTTATTAATCGATACAACATTTATAACTTGTTGAATTGTGATGAATAATTATTAAGTACAATTCACATTCAACTTGCAAGGTTTCACAAGTAGCATTGTGTGTAGCTTATATTACCCTATTTTATCAAACAAAATTGTATACTTCCTTTGTTGACTCATCTAATGATAAGGACATGGTTTACTAATAGTAGCACAAAGAGTTGTAACTAATGCATCTAAGGTTGGGTCTTCCATGGGATGGGAGGTCTTTCAGTTTTTTTCATAGTCACATCCATGGCTTCCTCAACAAATGATTTTAGCAACTTGATAATATATAAAAATGAAAGCTTATAATAGTTTTATTCCTGAAGTGATTAAGTAGGGTTAAATGATAAAAATAAAATCACTTGATTCTACCTTTGAGAGTGACATAATTCATGAGAAGCAAACAAACCTTATCCCACAACTGTGGGAGATTTGCTCTATCAAACCCCATGTGTAGTTTCGTTGGTGACATCCTATTTACAAAAGAGGGCCATGCTTTCATTATTAGAAATCTTATTGTGTCTCTTGATATTTTTACCTTTATAAGAAATCACAGTCACTTGGGCTATAATCTCCTCATCAACTTCAAAATAAATGCCCCACATTCTCACTCAACACTTATTCTAGGAACTTGCAAATTGAATAGACAGACTCTTGTCATGTCCATTAAAGTGTTATAGGAAAGGGTTAATCCCCCTTCCAAGAAAATATGCCACAATAGAGGATCATTTTTGAACTCTTTGCTAGAGCCTAGTTTCATTTGCACCCTTTCTCTGCCCATGGTTAAAATCTTCGAGTGGTTGTATTATAGCTTATAATTTATGACAAAGCTATGAAATTAAGACAACTAGAGAAAAATGCAAGTAGGGTTTCTTAATTTAAATGGAGTTTTGTGGAGCCAAGGATAATTATCACCATATAAGATGATTGATTGCAAGTGTAGTCTAATATATGAGGATACTTTCTAAGGTAATAAACCTTATTACTTGACATTCTCAAAATTACAAAATAATCTAACTTGTTCCATGATATTGTCCTACACAAATCTTGGCCATGTGGGTTTATTATTAAACCTATGCCACCAGTCCTTTCCAAGAGCCCATACAAAATTATTTTAGAGAAAGCATTAGGAAAATAATTAATATAGAGGACAATAGTTAGAGCCCTCCAATAAGAAACCCCTTCAACACAAATCTAGTGAGAAACAAACACAAAAATACATTTGTCAATAACACTTAACCCAGTCACTGCCACCTTTCAAATTCACATCACCACCAAAATAAAAAGAGGATAATGACTAAAATTTCAAATACTCATGACCAAATAAAATCCATAAACATTTATCCAAAACAATGCCACCTTCATTGAAACCAACTTAATAGCCCATAAATCCTTGAATGCAAAAAATGCAGATTCAACAAAGGGTTAGATATTAAAAGAATATACAAAATTATATTCTAGACTATGAACTCTTCTAATAGCCATCACCATTAGAAGGGGAAGTATTTTGTTGCTCCTTTAAAAGGAGGATTCTTGTGTTCTTCGAGAAATTCTCCTTGTTCCTCCAGCATCTTAAGAGTTAAAATTTATTCCCAATTTAGCCAATACATTTGCAAATCTGTTCCCATCCCTATATATATGAGAAAGAACATAATTATCAAATCCCTAAAGAATATTTTGGATGTCATTCAAATAAATGTCACTAGAGTGAAGGAATATATTTAATATATTTATATTTGATCATGAAATAATATATATTTGAAACATTATAATATTGACTTGGTTATATATATTTATATTTGATCATGAAATAAAATATAGTATATAATGTAAGTTGTGAATATTTTGATTTTATTATTTATATCATGAAATATTGACAATGGCAAGTGTGTAGGTGTAAAAATGGTCAATGAGGAGAATCAAGAGGATCACTTCAGCCTTGGCTACCATAATTACTGTCATGAAGTAATGCGGGTTCATTGTGAAATCCTCAGGTTGAGAATTATGTTAGAGATTCAAATTTTTTCAAGTGTCCTTAGTTATGGATAAATTAAAACTCACTAGAAGTGGTATAGGGGTATCTTGTAGTGTCATAAAATTGTGGGTAAAAGTGTAAACTCATGGAAAAGTTGTTAGGACAAATTTTAGCCATGTAAAAGGTGAAGATTTGTGATAATATGTGATTTTTAAGCCCCCAACCCAAACCTTTAGGGTTAGAGTGCTTAAAGAAAGCTATAAATTGAAGTTAGGGTTGGTTTTTGGGGGTATATTTTGGTGAGTTCTAGAAAAAGAAATGGAGTTTTAGGATGTTGGTTTTTGGAGAGAAAGAAAAAAGGGATGGAGAGGTTGAAATTATCTTTGGATGGCTTCTTGAGTTATGGTTGGGGTAAGCCTCCTTTCTTTACATTTTTTTCCTATCACAAAACCTTTATGTAGAAGATTTGGAGGAATAATGAATTAAGTGTGTTTGTGTGCTTGGGTTGTGTCTAGTTAGGCAATATTTTTTCAAAATTTTATCTTGTGTTGCTACTTCTTCTTTCCTTGAAGTTGGGAATAGTCATGAAGATATTTAATTTTATGGGTGGATAGAGGAGTCTAGCTATGTTGTTTTCTTGTGTACCCTTTCAATTTTTTGGGGCTCTAAGTGATCTTCTTTGCTCGGGGGTTGGGTAGAGCCTTGAAGGCTTGATGATTCCAAGAAGGATGGGTGAAGAATATTATTTCCCAATTGGCTTTTGACCTAGCTTTCCCTTGCACAAATATGCTTCTGATAATGTTTTTGCATAACGGTAATTATTTTACACCAAGGTTTGTGCCCCCACCTCTCCTATCTATGGTATCATTTAAGGATAACCCCTTCACTCTTAATAAATTAGTATTGACCATAAAATTATCTTAACATTATACTAAAAGAAGATCAAGTGAAGACAATTTTGGTTTAAACCTTTAAAATTTATATTTAATAATAAAAGGTGGTTAATAAGTCTAGGCTCTATACTTGAAACAAATTTTAATTCAACCTCATTATGCAAATTTTAACACCTTCATGACATTGCTAAATATGACTATTTTGAGGTCCAAAATTTAATAATATAAATATTTATTCATGTTGTGGTTACATATCTATCATGTTGATAATGTAACCCAAAAGAATTATGTTTATTCTAGTGATAAAAACAAAATTTCGTCATCTTTCTAAATGGTAATAGATCTAGTTTCATTAAGTTGTGATGAAATTCCAATTATTCTAAATCATGATATTTAGTGAAATATTTATCCTTCTTCCCTCATAGCAAGTGTCATCTTTGTAACAACTTAAATACATAATTTTTATGAATGTCTTGCATCCCCCTTTTACCAAGATCATAAATGAATTAAATCTTGATCACCTTACACAACTAGTATGGATGCTTGGTAAGTAGGGAGAAGAATAAAAACAATAAACTAAATAAATAAAGAAACATGAAGATTACACTAAATCTTGATACACCAATGAAGCTTATTGAGTTCACACTAATAACTCACAACAAATGATCTCATAGGTTGGAATCACAAAGGGTGTCCCAACACCATTACAGGTATAAGGTGGGAATTTAGGCATGGAGAGGATGAGCCTATTTTGCTAGATTTCATAGTGCATTGGATCATATTTAATTGATGCATCCATGTGTCTTCTCTTGTTTTCTTATTTTATTTTCTCTCTCTATATATTTTGTCAATCAGTAAAAAAGGTTATTTATTTAACTTGTATTATAATAATAATACTCATTGCTAATAAGTTATGGTGTTGAAAACTAATTGAGTAGCAATGATGAAGGTCAACAATGTTAAATCCTTATGAGGAATGTGTGTGAATCTTGTAGCACATTCAAGGACAATAATAACAAAAGGAGAAAAGAAAAAAAATTGTCATACTCCATTGTAGTAGAACCTTGTCCTTTATGTGGGCATTACATAAAAACATCATTATGCTCCTAATAATCACTATATGTACTTGAACAATACTACTAGTACACTCAAATTCTCATATATAATCTAGTGGCATACCTAGAAAAGTATTCAATTATGAGTTTTCCACTAATTGACTTCTGTTTGGAAACATAGGAACACTAGACTTTTACAAATATCTATGCTAAATTATCACAACTTCTAAAACTACTATAATGTATAACAACTCACTACAACTAACTTTATACCTATAAATCCTTTAAAAACATATGAAACTATTTGAAACTAAATTTAGTGCCTAGTACTAGGGAGAAACACACATGATTATTATCATGCATGTTAAATTGATAAAGAATAGTCTCAATATACTTCCTATAGAATTTAACCACAACTTCTTGCCATCCTTATCTATATGGATCTTTATGCCAAGTATGTATCTTGTAGCACCTAGATATTTCATCTCAAAAATATTGTCCAAATAAACCTAAAGTTCCCTAAAAGTTCATAAATTCCCAATGATAATATATGGTCAACATATTAAAAATCAGAAATTTGTTGTAGCAATGTACCCACAAAACATAGAGGGCCATCCTTTTGGTAAAATACATAATATTCTTAAAGATCAAGGAGTGAGATGTGTAATCAACTATGAGAAACATTAAGACCCTTGATCTGTGAATAAATGAAGCCCAAAGATAGGGGTTGGGGGTTGATCTTAATAAATGATTTGGGGATTCAACAATGAAAATCACACAAAGAGGGATCCACAACAACTAAAGGGCTAAACCTAGACAAGGAAAAATCATAATGAATAAATGGTAGTAAACATCAAAAGAATCAAATCAAAAACTCAACAAATTAAAAAAATTACCATAAAAATTAGGTATGGAAATTATGTGTTCATCAAGATATAAGTTTAAAAATATTCCCCACATTAATTTATATATTTAAAATAGGGAATGATAACGCAATCAATGGGTGATCCCACAATAGTGGTTTATAATTTCTGGTCAAACTGGAGACTGAAATAATTTTTTTTAATTAAATCTTCACTTTCGGGCACCTATAGCGGCTAAACCATGAGGAATTTGAAGATGATGCAAACAAGAGTTGTGACATTTTTCTTGTAGATTCTAAATATATTTTTTTCAAAATTTTTGGAATCAGGCTGCACTTTTTTCTCCATCTCCCTCGAAAACTAGTTTTTTTTCATAAAACAACATTTTTAAAAAATGATGCTCACCGTATAACGCATAACTTTTTTTCCATGTAGGATAAAATTCTACTTCTTTTGAGTTTATATTTGTAACTCCAATATCTAGTGCTTCCACTTGGTTAGATAGTTTTTTATTAAATATTTTTTCTTTAATCAAGTTTCAAAGTCAAACCAATTACAATTTAGACATAGCGCGACCATATAACACATCTTTTTTTGCATGTATCAATTTTTTATTTTTTTTTGTTAGATCAATGACTCCAATATCTGGTGCACTCTTATTTTTCATTTTTTTTTGATAATCTTCTATTTTTCCACATGTGCATAATAGAGAGCTTGATTTTCGGTGAATAACCTACATTCACAAGAAATAAAAAATAAATATAATAATCAAATTAAATTTAATTATAATTATATTTTTTTGGAAGCTTATAATAAGGACTACATACTTACAAAAAAATTTTAAATGAATTCATTTGATCCCCCAGAAGGTAAATCAAAAGTGGTTTTTTATTAGCATTTTGATAGGTGTAAAGGAGACTTTGTTATAGGTATGGTTTAAAACTAGCGGGGTTCTATCTAAGGGGGCTTGGTCTAAGGTGGTTTGATCAAACCCTATTCAATTGGAATCCTTTAAATGGAAATTTTCAAAGCTTAAATCATTATATTTTCTAAAAATATGTGATTTCAGCAAAAATCAGGATCTTCCAAAAAGTTTAAACCACTATTGTGGTAGCACCCCAATGTAATTGAAACTTTTTATAAGCTAAGAGCAAATAAATTGAGATAGGTAAATATAAACGAAAAAATGAAATTGAGAGGAACTATATGGCTTACCTAGGATCTAGTGTGACTTTAATCTTGACTTTTGTGACACTTTGCAATACTGAATCGAGAAACAAAATTTGGAACCTTTTTTGATTGCCAAAATCTTGTGATAACTAAAATATTGTAATTTAAAGGCTTGAGACTTGATTAGGTCTACAATCTAGTCCTTGGACATGCACATGCATCATATGATAATTTCCACTCTATATTCTATCATTTGGTTGCTATAGAAAATGTTTGCATCGATGTATATTTATTTCTAAGAAATTATGGTGTTAAAGAGTATTATTGGGAGCTTACTATGTATAGAGAGAAGTATGAAACTTTCATGATTACAATAAAACCCCTAGGTTGATTTGTCAACATTGAGAAAGATAAAATTGGGTAATGGATATCAATTAACTAACTTGTCTAGTGCAAGCTTACTTAGATGTTAATTGATACCAATGCAAATAATGATTGATAATTGATTTACAGTGATATTTTAATTGACAAGATAAAGGTAAGATGATAAGTGATAGATTTTAATTATTAATTTTGATGTGTTTGATACAAGCTTAGTTTGCTACAAGATTCATGTGAATTTATTCTTATATGAGATGAAAAATATTCTTTCATGACTAAAAATAGTCTAGAAGGATGTCTTTAAACTTATACTATAGACACCTAGAAATTTCCTGAGCATATCACATGTCTTGATTTCACTTACTAACACCATCATCCTCATTATCACCAAATTTCCTCTATTTAATTAAATAAATTATTTAGTTAAATTCACTTTATTCTCCTATTAGTTGAATAATTAAGGTTATAAATGATTAATTCATGCTATTTCCTTCCCTTTTGATTAAATAATTCTAAATTATTTAATTAAAGATCTTAATTCTTCCAACATGCACAATTAAATGATTTTCATGAATTGTTTAATTAATTAATTTTCCTCCAACTCCTCCAACTTGCATGAAGAATATTCCCTAAAGAATATTCTCTTTTCAAATTCAAAATCTTCCCCCTGATTCAAAATATCTCTAACATATTTCCATGAATTAAAGGATATTGTTGAGCATCTCATGGATTATGAACCCTCGATTAATCCTTGATCCACACCTCAATGAATTATGAACCATTGATTTAATCCTTGATCCACACTCACCTCCTTAATATTCTCTCATCCATTGATTATCATAATCAATCCTCACCATTGATAAAAAATTATAAAATCTAGAAATACCAAGCCTTTAAAACATCAAATAATTCACAATCCTCATAAGCATCCTTACTCTCTAGAATTCTTGACTCATTTCTTGAGCATTCCAAGCCATCTTTTGTGAATCAATCATCCCCAAATCAATCTTTTGCAACATGGATAATGCATAAAAATGAGCAATCCACATCCACACAATAATTATGCACATCAATCCATAATGAGATTGAGAGGTTTGTACATTAGTTTAGATTTAGTGGCTTTAAATTCTATCTTTAATATTTTTTATTGAGTCTTTTAATGTTTTTAATTGAATTTTATTGAGTATGGCTCTATTTGATCATTATCTTGTTTTATTTTAGTCCAATTATGTTTGTTATTTGATCATCTAAGCTAACCATACAACATTTTGGTATGCCTAATGGGACTCACGTCCCTATCTAATTATTTTTGTGATGTTTTTCAGCCTTATAGGTTCTAGAAACAGTGCAACACTTCTATTTTCATAGTCACGCCTTTGTTAAATTACAATGCTCAAAGATCAATGCTTATGTTAAAAGGTTGATGCCTTTGTAAAACCCCATTTGCTTTGTTCTAATTCATTCTATGTTTGTCTGTAGAACAGTGACACACCTTTGTATGAAGGTACATGCCTTTGTTAAAGGTTCACACCTTTGTTAATTGACAATGCAATGCTTCTGTCCAGAACTCTGATGCCTTTGTCCAATAAAATCGTTCTTTTTCTTTGGTGAAGTTCTGCAACTTAATTTGAGATTTGGGTTTGGACTAACCCTAGATCCTCTCTATTTTCCTTGATTTTCTTTGTCAAATGTAACAATTTGTAGCATCTTGGCGATTATAGGGAGAAGATGGAAATTGAAGCAAATTACTAATGGTTTTTGGTTGCAGATTTTACTTAATCTAGGATTCACATTTCAATTTAGTGCTTTTAAAATGAATCCAACAACTATCACACTTTATTTTGGTGCTTAAAATACATCTTCACACTTCAATTGGTGCATTTAAAATTGAAACTACAAATTTATTTTCCCTTGGTGCATTAAAATGAACCAACAACTTGCACACTTTAATTTGGGATTAAAAAATTACCACAACTTACACATTTGAAATTGGTATTTTAGGATTGAACCAATCATTTGAATCCTTGGTGAACTTAAAATGAATTGTTTGGAGTGTTTGGTATGTTAGTGCATACATATGCTCTTTCCTTGCACCTTAGTGTGATCTTGGAAATCAAAAATACCACTAACTTGTATATTTTTTGTACACCTTGAGGTCTGGTGTTGTGTATGCTCTCCTCTTATGACTCCTAAGAATGATCCTAAGGACCAAAAGAAACATTAGTTCAATTTATTTCCAAGTAGGAGACTTGCTTGGGGGTCTCATCACCCCAAGTTTTGATCTCAAGCACATTTTTGGGTGAGCTATATAAAGGGGGGAGAATGAAATTGTACCCCAAGGAGTAGCTAGCATCCTTTAATCCAAGCCTCATGATCTTTGGTATGTCGAGATAGGGTGGTGATGAGTAGAGAGGAGACCTCTCTCAACTCAAACATATTAGATGAGATCTCTGTTCACAATAGATCCCCATTACAAACCTTGTAAAATCTAGAAGCCTAAGATCCATTTGTAAACTATTAGCTTAAAGTGGTGCAACGTACAAGGATCAATGCATGAAGTTACTTTATATGTACCAACCTTTATTTAGGAAGAAATAATCCCTTGTTGGAAGCTTTTCCTTTCAAGGTAAGAGGTGTCAAGGTGGTACATGACCTTGGAATACTCTAGTCATCCACTCATTGGAAGATATTGTATCAACAAGCCCACTTTAAGTTAATAATCCCAATCTACCACTACAATTAGGATGTATATCTATGGCATGTATTTATTGTGAATCTACCTATAATAACAATTAGCATGGTCTTTTGGAAGAAGACATGTGAAAATATTCCAACATCCAATTGAGTCAGTCTTACATGTTTGTTGTTTTCTATCACATCAAGAACATTCAAACTCCTAGGTTAATTTTCACATAACAGAACCTCTAAACATAACGATGCCTTTGTCCAAACAACATGACACCTTTGTGCAAATAATTTTTTTTTTTTTATCAAAATAATTATTTTGTTTACATCTTGGTGCCTTTACACATCTCAATGTGTTTTTTCAGGGTAAACAAAAATCTATAGAGCAACACCTTTGTTTCAACAGAACGACACTTTTGTTGTTCATCAATGCCTTTGCAAATACTTTGATGCCTTTGTAAGAAAAAGTTCAACTCCTTTTTAGTAGAAAACAGAGAAACACTAAAATTCTAGATTCTAAATTGAAACAAGCAAACATCAGAGAACTTGATATTCATGTTGAATAAACCTATAATTGTCATAATCAATCAAAACAACAACAATATCCCTTTCATGTTACTATTTTACTTTGAATTATTTTTAACATCTTTAGCCATCATTGGATCAATTAAACACTATCATAAAAAATTCAATCCATCCAAATAAAAAAACCTTGAAATTTGATATAGCTCACTTTTGGTTGCAAAATCTTTATCATCATCCTCTAGTTTAACTCATGTTGCTTGGAGAACAATCATCTTCCAAGTACTTAGTTGAATCAGTGTAAAAAATTATGAGTTAACTTGCTTTGAATTCATTAGTCTACTCCCAAAGCTTGTGAATCTCATTATCATCCCACTTGCTTGTACTCAACGGTTTAGTACAAGCAAAGGTCATCCTCAAACACATCCTCAAAACAAGAGATTTTATCCAAAACAAAGTTTATCAAAATTCAAGGTTTCACTCCATCCACCCATCCAAAAGATGTTCATCATTGATCTAAACAAGTTTAAGGTGTCTTGGATAGCTCAAACACCCCAACAAAAACATATTCAAACATTGTCAAACATCTATATCTCCTAGGATATTACAAGTTATATGGTCACAACATGATCTCAATGCAAGAAAAATATGGAGTCAAATCTTAATGGTTATAATGCTCCTACTACAACAAATGTTTGTGATCAACAGTATGGAATGCTTCAAAAAAATCCTAAAGGGTATGAACTTCCTTTACCAACAAAAATGTAACCTCAAACATCTCAAGTGGAAATAGCCTATATAAAAGACATCACTGACAAAGAACATGAGTTCATTCCCAACCAAATATTAGAGATGCACCAAGGCCAATCTCTTGTTAAAGTGGTTGAAACACTGATAAGTCAAGATCCCAATAAATACATGTTTTTTATTAGAGGTAAAAAAAAGTTTTGAAGGGATCCTGAAACCTTTTACAAAAAAGATCAGCTGAAGTGAAAGAAAACTACATTGAGAAAACAACAACCAAAACACAACAAGCCATCAACACAAAAGCAGCCAAAAAGGAAGGACAAAAGCAATAGAACTACATATTATTTAGGATATCTGCAAATTCCATGTTGCTCATCATAGTCTTCTGATGATCATCCAAAGCTTCATACATTTCTTTAGCATGGGCCCCAGCCTGCACCTTGGTCTTGTTGTACATTCTAGCACTAGGCCCACCAAAATTTACCTCACCAATCAAAAAATTTTGCACCCCACCAACTTTATCAACCGAAACCTCCTCCTCCCTCTTCCTACCACTAGCACCAACACCCTCACTAGGAGAAATATCCTTGCATTTCTTGTCCATGTCAATAGGAGAAGAGATGCACATAGTTTCCTAATTCACAATAGATTTAATTCCCTACCCAACCTTCACCAGATTCACACTAATCATTTCCAATTGGTCTTCCAGGGTCAAGATTCTTTCTTCGAACATCTACTTCATCCTCAATGTTTCCTCAACAATAGTGTTCAATGAATCAAACAAATCATCAACTTGATTATGAACCTGTTGGGTGAAAATTATGTAATCACCTTTTCAATAGATTACACAGCCTAGATTTCAACCATAGCTATGTGAGATATGATCTCTCCTCTTATAAAGGGGACGTGCCCTTCTTACTGCTAACAAAAGATAAGTAAAACTAATTAAGTATTTATAAAATGTATACTACAATTATGAGATGGGGGATGTGTCACATTTATGCTTCTCTCTTTCTTCAGAGAAGATGTTTTACAATGTTTCATAGTTGATAGTTCTAATTCAAAATAACTTTAACCTAGAAACAAGAAGTAACTCCAATACCTCTATCTTGTTAAAGCAAAGCATAGAGATACCCGATATGATAATAATAAACAAATAAAAGAAAGAAAGAAAAGCTCATGAAGGCACAAAGTCATTCCATAGCTTTTCACCAATGGATCTTTTGATCTGTAACGTTTGTCGTATTAGAAGCACAAATTCTTGTAGATCATTTAACAATAGTATTCAAACATAAATGCAAATTTGAATAAAAAGTGTAACACAAAGTCTACACAAATTTATCCAAATCCCTTAGATCTCACACAATAATTACCACCAATCTTAATCAAATCCAAAAGATTATTGATCTAACTCAAAGTTTGATATGCAACTTCCTTATTTATTGATTAGATTCAGATTCACAAAGTTGAACACAAAGTTTCATACATTTGTTTCAAAATGAGAAACACTTCATTTCTAGAGATAAAATATAAAGATTACAATAGAAATCCCTCTTATTTATAAAAGAGAGGGAAGCACAAATCTAGGAAATTAGTTGAATAAAATTAGGAAAGTTAGGTGAGCTAATTTAGGGAAATCTCACTTAACTTTGACTAAGTCAATATGTTTTCCATCTTTGTGGGAAAACATCTAAGATTTTTCATGTAATTACATTTGCTAAAAAGAAATTTAAGATGTCAAAAACTACTTACAAGATGCATAAAGGGAAGCATCAAAATATTCAACACTGGAGATCAAGAGTCTTCATGGTTCCTTGCTTTGGGTGCGGAAGTCTTCATACTTATTCTTGGTCTCTAGGATGAATGCATCATCTAGACCGACTGTGTAATCTACAAGGGTGTGAACTCTTGTGATCAACCATTTGGTAGATGAATGAATTTTCTTGCACCTGTGAAGATGCATCTTGAGATTATCAAGAGTTAGCCATATCTCATAAGTGACATGTATTGAGGCTTTTGAAAATTTGGCATCCTCAACTTGCTGCATGACAACTTTCTTTGTAGATCTTGGAAATTTCGCATGCCGAGAGGAAAATACGATTTTTTTTCAAGAAGCTTTCCTGACAGCTCCTTAATTCCCTTCTCCAGGATAGCATGATGTCCTTCAACATCTTCTTGAACATGGTGGAGATCTTAGATAAGAGATTTGATCACTTCGATGTGGTGCTTGAGTGATTCTCTTACCTCTACATATTTTTCCTTGTTGGGAATTACCCCAACTTGCACCAATTTACTGAGGTTTTCCTATTTCATTTGTGAGAAAAATGATAGGAATTTTTCCATCTCTTTTTTCTCTTGGGTAAGAATACTTTCGTCCTTATCAAGCTCTGATTTGAGCTTGGCTATCTGTGTGGCTTTCTTATTTGCAGCAACTATTACCTGTGAACCATCTTGTATTAATTCATCAATGAAATCATACAATGCTCTATCTTTTTTCCTTTATCTTCCCCTTGGCTTTTGGAGGGGCTATCTCTTCAAGATCGAGCTCTTCTAGAGAGATCATTTGCTTCTTTTGCTTCGATACTTGAGATACCAACCAAGGGGGAAGAGAGGAAGTATGAGCTTCTTGACTGACTATCAACTCTTATTTCACAACCACTTCTTTAGAAATTACTAGTATGGTGAAAATTGGGGTAGTGTATGTCATGAATGGTCTAGAAGATTGCACATTAAGTTGACCATGCAAGGATTCATTCATGAACTTGTTGAATTCAGCCTAAAAAATGATGTCATAAGATGGAGATGAAAAAATGGGAATGGATGATGGAGGACTTGACAAAATATCAACCATTTGTGTATTTGAAATTGATGAGGAGTATCAAGTATAGTTGATGCTACAGGAGGATGATAAATGTCTATTGTAGGTATTGTGGATGTAGGAGGAGGTGATATGGGAAAATAAGGTGGAGGAGTATTAGGATTAGGAGGTGTAAGGAATGTTTGAAGTTACGGGTGATGACATTTGGGGAAAGTCGTAGACAACATTCTCATGTGGAGATAGAGTTTGTTCTTCATCATGCCCGAGTTCCTATTTATCACCTTCTTATTCTACTTCTTGATCACCTTCTTGTTCTTCAAACTTTTTTTCTCCTATGGAATATTCTTCCTCATTAGAGTCTTCTTCTTTAGAATCTTCTTCTTCAGTAGATTCTTTGCTTGAATTTTCTTCTTCTTCAAAATCTACCTGTTCAGAAATGGGCCCTTTTCCTTTTGAGTGAGATGGTTCAAATTTCGTTGCTTCTTCTTCTTGAACTGCCCTTGTATCCTTCTTTCCAATAGTGAACTTTATTCTAGGGCCTCTTCGGGAAGAAGAGGGAATATGCACATGCTTTTCTTTTCTGTAGATTTCCTATTGTTGGCCAGATTCTGCTCCAGGTTCCTCTCCTTCTAACTCTATCGTGAAGGCTTTCATATGGAAACCATGCTTGTGTAACCATTTTGCAGTGCTAGCCAATATGGGCAAGCCTTTCCTTGATGGAAACACTTTCCTTCTTAGACCATTGTATTGCAGGCAGAGGTCTCTTAGAAATTTCATTTTCATCATAGGCAGCGTTCATGATGTCACTAGGATCTTTGAAACCATTTGGTAGGTTAGCAACACCAAGATTCCTGATTTACTCTATAGTTAGCCTGTAATAATCCATTTTTCTGGCATCCTCTTTGTCTTTGCATTCAACCCATATATATTCAAAGTGGTACTTGTGGTTGTGAACCTTTTCAAATTCCTATTCACATTCCAGTAATCAAAGTCAAATATGTATTTGTAGGTCCGTATTTTCATGATCTGCATTTCTGCATAGACTGATTTGAATTTTTGCACACTGTAAATGGTATATATACCAATCGTTAGTGGAAACTTGAATCTCGGTTTGTGAATTCTCATTCATTGTTTATGAACTAAAATAAGCTATCAACATATCTCCATGAGTATCCACTTATCTGAGGGATATCTGGGCAACATGTAAGGACACCCAGTGTAGCAACCTTCCCTCATGTAAGTGAAAGTTGTAAATTGCAAGAAAATACACCTAAACTTTCTTACCACTTTGTAGGCCTCATCAGATACTATCTTCTTTTCGAGAGTTGGGTCAAAGATGAAAAGTAGAGGTACAAAGAAGTCATTTGTGACCCTCCTAAAATGATGAAGGCTTTCCTTCAGCTCCAACTGGTAGAAATATTTGTACATAGGTATCAAGTGTCAGTTTCCCTTTGTAGATAAACCTAGGAACTACCTCATCACAGCTGCAACATAAACCATATAAGAAGTCATATATAACTTCAAAGTGGTTGGCACATTTATTAGATGTTCATGAATTTCATCACTGATTTGTGTTCCCCAATCAATATGAGCCTGTTTTCTTCTTATGATCAGAATGTATTCATACATTCAGTCTTGAATATGAGATGATTCAGGCAATCCCTTAACCTTGCTCAAGAGTGTAATCATTTCCCTAACACCTTCTTTGTAGTCACTTCACGGAAGTCCCTTCGGCCATCTTGAGATAGTAGGCTGAGGTGTTTTTAACCATTGGCTATTTATCAAATTTTTAGCCTTGGATGGATCAACATCATAGACTTCCTATGCTTTTTGCATTGAATTATAGATGTATCTCTCCATGTGTGGAACTTTAAACATAATTTCAAATAACTCGAGGTCTAGCCTCATCATCACTTGTCTGGAGGAATCTATCACACTTCTACTCTCTCAGATGTAGTGGGAAGCAACTTGGAGAACAAAATTTGTATGATGAGAAGATGTCAGAAATGTGGATACTAGATGTAGATTATTGTGTACAATAGCTCTCAAACTATCTTCCAAGGGCTTTTGTTCAGTTCTTTTAATAAAGTCTACAAGGTCCTAATGACCAACCTTGGTGTCCTTTATTTTTTCCACCTTCGAGATCACCATTGTAGGCAAATAGACACTGTAGTACTTGTATTTCATTTTTCCCTTAGATTTAGAAGATGATGAAGGCTTTTTTGTTGTCATCTAGAAGTAACTAGATCAAAAGATGTCACCTTGAGGATCACTTTGACAAAATTTGGAGAAAAACTACAAGGATGGTGAATCAAAAGGCGTTAGCAGAACAAGAAACATTGGGAAGTATGAAGCAAGCAAGCAAGTGGAGCAAGTGTGAAATGAGAAAATAGGCACAAAAAATGAAGAATGAGTGAAGAAACATTATTCAAAGGGAGAACGAAGCAATTTTGAAGCGTTTAAGGAAAAAAATATCAAATGTGTAGGAGTGTTGAAAAATCAATGCTCTTACACTTAGGAAGATAATTTCAGATGTAAGGGAATTGAAAATCAATGCCCTGACATGTTAAGCATGTAAGATTTCAAAACATGTCAAGGCACTGAAAATCTGTGCCTTGACATATTTTGTCGCAATTGAACAAAAAGTGAAGTGTAGACGTGCATTTTTTAAGCACTTGAGCATGTAGGTAAATAGAACTCTATGTAGGAGTGGTGATTTTCACCGCTCCTACATGAGGGAGTTAGGAAAAAAATGTTGGTGTAAAATATCATGTGGAAGGGTGGGTGTTTTCACCGCTATGAGAATGGTGGTAAAGACCCTTGATGTTCGAGTGGTGATTTAGCCTGCTCATACATGTGGAATAAGGAATTATCATTCAAAGATCATGAAAAATCCATCATGCTTCTTGCAACGACTAGGAATTTCACTGCTTGAGCATGATAAGAAAGAAAAGAGGGAAGAAATGACAAACCTGAATGAGAGAATGTACAAATCAAAACGTAGGGAAGATTACTAGGGCCAAAAAAGAAGAACGTGCTAGGAAAGTATGAATAACCAAGGCGTGACTTAAAGGAAAGAAAAAAAATCAAAAAATGAGAATATTTAAACTTAAACAAAAGAGAACGCACTAACAAGATAGAGATGGATTACGTATAAAAAAAACAAGATAGAGATGGATTTATAGAGCTATCAAAAGACTAAATAAAGAAAGAAATCAATGAAGGAGGAGAGAAACAATAGCATACCTGAGAAAATTTGAAAACCCTAGCTCGAATGGCGAAGAGATCTTCAAAAATGGGTTCACTATGGTTGGTGAAGGCTCAGCTCGATGAGGAGAAGAGAAAAATGAAGTGGAATGAAGAGTGATAAAAATAAAATCACTTTTAAAAGTCATTTAGAAGTGTAATAAATGAACCCAAGTCACACATTGATGAAGGCACAAATTTTGGAGGGAAAATTGGGAAAAAGGCACTAGCAGTGAAAATCGCCACTCATGAATTAAAATGACTATGGACACAAAGTGCACAAGTAGTGATTTTCACCACTTGTGCAATTTTTTTGCAAAAGAAACAATATGTAGGAGTGTTGAAAATCAATGCTCCTACACTGAAGTGTAAAAAATGACTAAGTCAAAATGTAGGAGCGCTAAAAATAAGCTCTTTGACATGTTTGACAATTTTACAACTCCCAAAGGCTGGAAGTTGATGAAGATGCTCGTTTCGAAGCTCTTTGAAAGATGGGTGTAGGGGAATGCTGAAATGGATTGTTTGA
>VDFB02000013.1:77388312-77473959 GCA_007258455.2 Sequoia sempervirens | reverse complement strand
ACTCATGTACACTTCATCATTTTCAAGCCACTTCAGATGCCACATGTCAAGATGTGAGGGATTGTGAGTTCTCAACTCACCATATCCCTACATCTTGGCCTTGTTGGTTTAATCCCAACCATCCATTTCTCTAAAGAATTCAAAATTCTCTATAAGTACCCCCTCTTTTGTCTCATTTTAGAGGAGATCATTTATGCTTGCCAAACTCTAGCAAATTTTTCTCTTGAGCCATACTTAGCCAAATTCTCATACGTGCATCCATTTTCACTCATTTTCCATCTTCATCTTATCTCATAGCTTGCACCTTTTGCCACCAAAGGAGCATACAACATCAAAGATCGAAGGGCCAACCAAATGATCGATTCAAGACAAGGTGAATCCACTCTATTTGTTGTTTTTATTTTGTTTTGAATCCAACTAGGCTAATCTTGAGGTGTAGGGTGTTTATAGTTGTTGTTTGCACTCTTTTGTTTGTTGCTCATATTCTAACACATATTTTCACCCTATCACATTTCTGGCATGCCCGGTGAGACCCACAAACAGGTCTCTTTCTTTCATGTTTGTTGTTTTTTCAACTTTTGCAGGTGCAGGTTGTAGAGGGGCGGATTCGGCCTAGAGGGGTGGACCTAACTTGACAGACAGGCAAACCTGACCTCTAGGGGCAGACCCGACCTTGCCCAAGGGCATACCTACCCTCCACAAACTCCAGAAGTTATTTTTTTGCAGATTTTTCATAGAGGGGCGGACTTGCCCTCCAGACAGGTGGACCTGCCCTCTAGACAGGTAGACCTGACTTGGACAACTATTTCTAGAAGGTAAAATTTTAGTTTTTAGCACTCCTTTTGGCTGTTTTAAGTTTTTCTAACCCCCTAATGTGTCTTGTTTGAGTTTGTGCAAGCATCTAATCCACATTTGGCGAAGAACAAGGACAAGATTCTCTAACAATTTTTCTTGCAAGGTTAGTTACTTATTAGCCACTACTTGTTATTTTGCATAACTTAGGCACATAGTCTAACTAGGGGTGTCAAATAATCTTGTTTTTCATGCTTGTTGGTAAGCTATTTGACATATCCAATCCCCTTGCGCCATTTGGTGATCCTGGGTGACGAGAAATCATAGCTTACCAAGTCCTTTTGAGTCACCCTCTTTTGCTTTTATTAGTGGGACCTGCTTGGGGATTTCATCACCCCAAGGAATGATTCCAACCACGAGTACCAGCGGGGTATATAAAGGAGGGCGAGTGAAAATTGTACCTCAATCTAACTACGTTGTAATTGGCGAAGCGTCAGGATGACGTAAAGAGTTGGTCCAAGCCTCTAGTATCTCGCCAAGGTTCCCAACTCACGCTTGTAACAGGTTGGTGTTCATGGTTTGGGCCTCACGTACCAGGTGTATATCGAGGACTTCTTAGCAACCATGTTTATCTTAGAATAGAAGACTTTGTCAGCCATACCCTTTCTACTAGTCTTAGGATTGTGTTGTTTGAATTGTCTTCTTTGTGCAAAACCAATGATTTTTTGTTCAACCATATCCTTTTGATTGATGTTTGTTGTGTTTTGAGTCTTTTGCTTTAGTCATCTTTGAAAAGTCAAGTTTAAACCTCCTGATAGGCAGACCTGCCCTCTAGGGGTGGACTTGACCTGTAAACCAGTCCTTTGGAGCCTGTTTTAGCCAAATTTGACCAACTTTTGCTCCATAGGCGGACCTGCCCTCCTAACAGGCAGACCTGCCCTCTAGGGGCGGACCTGACCCATCCAGGGGCAGACTTGACCTATAAACCAATCCTTTGGAGCTTGTTTTAGCCAATTTTGACCAGCATTTGCTCCATAGGCATACCTGCCCTCTCGACAGGCGGACCTGAACCATCCCAGGGGCAGACCTGACCCTTGGCCAGTCAGTTTTATCATCCATTTCATCATTCTAGACACCTGTTTCATCGTTTCGCCGTTCTGATCACTTTTTTCGCCATTCCGATCACTCGTTTCCCCATTCCAAGTGAACATTCACCCATTTCAAACCTTCATCTATTGTCTTGAACTCTCGTTCTACCATTTTGATCTTTCGTCTACTCATTCCGAGTAAACGTTAATCTATTTCACATCTTGTTTCATCATTCCAAACTCCTGTTCTACCATCTTGACCATTTGTTTACTCATTCCAAGTAAACATTCATCCATTTCAAACCTCTATCTCCTCATTCCGAGAGTCCTTCATCCATTCTGAGTCACCATTTACTCATTCTGATTACCCATTCATCAATTTCATGCAATCGTTCCGAACCTCCCTCTCATCATTTCATGAGTCGTTCAGCCATTTCAAGTCATTGTTTACTCATTCTGAGTAAACATTCATCCATTCTGAACCTCTATCTCCTCATTTTGAGTCCTTCATCCATTTTGAGTCACTGTTTACTCATTCTGATTACTCATTCATCTATTCCGAGCACTCGTTCACTCGTTTCAAATACTCGTTTATCTATTTCAAATCTTCCTACCCTCATTCCGAGAGTCATTCATCCATTTCGAGCACTCATCCATCCATTCCGAGCATCCATCTCCTCGTTTCGTGCACCCAAACAATTTTTTTTTGACCATTTTCACCTAGGGGCGGACCTTCCCCCTTGGACAGGTGAACCTTCCCCTATACAGGCAGACCTACCCCCTGCACAGGGGGACCTTCCCCTTTGCACACGTGAACTTGCCCCTGCATAGGCGGACCTGCCCCTGTACAGGTGGACCTGCCCTGTAGGCGAACCTGCCCCTTGCACAGGCGAACCTGCCCCCTACACAGGCGGACTTGCCCCCTGCACAGGCGGACCTGCCCCCTACATAGGTGGACCTTCCCCCCTGCATAGGTGAACCTGCCCCGGCACAGGCGGACCTACCCCTATATAGGCGAACCTGCCCCTATATAGGTGGACCTGCCCTACAGGCGGACCTACCCCCTGCACAGGCGGACCTGCCCCTATACAAGGGAACCTGCCCCATTGGACAAGTGGACATGCCCTACAGGCGAACCTTCCCCCTTGGACAAGCGGACCTGACCTCATCTAGGGGTGGACCCACCCTTTAGACAACATTTTCCACCCTCTGTTCAGTCGTTTTGAGCACCCGTTTGCCCGCCATCAACACTTTTTTGAAAGTCATCGTTTCATGACCAAAATAACATAAATGCTACTTAGAACATCATTAGAGTCCGTATCCATCATCAAATCATCCATCCCAATCACCTAGACTTCATTTCGAGAATTTTGATTTTTATGCCAAAATTTCTAGAGGCTATAACTTTTGACTCAGGTGTCTGTTTGAGCTAAAATTTTATGGGTGGTTGCATTATGAGGTGGCATGTGGATTCCAAACTAATCGTGAGTCCGTTGGTCCCCATTTTGCCACACTTTTGGGGCCTCAAACTTTCATCTTAACCCTCAAAATCACAATTTAGTGTTTTTTTCCAATTTTTGAAAAATCATTTTCATTAATAACTCGGAATGCATGTCTCAAATTTGGAATGTTAGTTGGCAATTCATCCTATCTTAGTTTTGGGTATTTTCTGGGAAAAAATTGGACTCTCAAAAGTATGTCTGTGAAGTTTCCTAAAATGGCAAAATTTGACAATTTTTGAAAATTGCCAAATATGGAAAAATCTAATTGTCAACACCTTATGTCCTTTAAAACCCTGAAAGTTGGTGTAGAATCAATCCCATCACATCCTCCAATCATTCTAGGCTTCAATCCAATCCTAATGTGAGCTTTAATCTAATCCCAATCTGAGCTTAACCAAAGCCCTAATCTGAGCTTTAATCTAATCCCAATCTGAGCTTAACCAAAACCCTAATATGAGCTTTAGTCCATCCGCAGTCAAGATCTTTGGATATCGAAAAAAATATTAAGATCCATCCCTCCATCTTCTTCAATTTCATCCTATTCAACATTTCATCCATTCCACAAATCAACCTCCTAATCTGAGCATTCATTCTTTCATTCTGATCAATCGTTTACTCGTTTCAACCTTTCATCCATCCATTCTGAACATTCGTTCTCTCTTTTTTGATCATCCGTTTACTCATTTCGAGTAAACATTCATCCATTTGACACTCCCTTTCATCATTTGGAACTCTCGTTTAGCCATTTTGATCATCCGTTTACTCGTTCTGAGTAAACATTCATCCATTTCAAGCCTCCTTTCATCATTTCGAACTCTCGTTCTGTCGTTTCGATCATTCATTTACTAATTCTGAGTAAATTTTCATCTATTTCAATCCTCCTTTGATCATTTCAAACTCTCGTTCTGTCGTTTTGATCATTCGTTTACTCATTTTGAGTAAACGATCATCTATTTCAAGCCTCCTTTCATCATTTCAAACTCTCGTTTTGTCGTTTTGATCATTCGTTTACTCGTTCTGAGTAAACATTCATCTATTTCAAGCCTCCTTTCATCATTTCAAACTCTTGTTCTATCATTTTGATAATTTGTTTACTCGTTTCGAGTAAATGTTCATCTATTTCAAGCCTCCTTTCATCATTTCAAACTCTCGTTCTGCCATTCCTATCATTCGTTTACTCATTCCAAGTAAATTTTCATCCATTTTGAGGCTCCTTCTATCATTCCAAACCTTGTACAACCATTTCGATCAGCCATCTATTCATTTCGAGTAATCTATGATTCATTCCGAGCTTTCGTCTTCTCATTCCGAGAATCATTCATCCGTTCTTAGCAGTCATTTACTCATTTCGAGTAGTCATTCATCTGTTTACTCTTTTGAGCATTTTTTCATCCATTTTTATCATCCGTTCCTCCAATCAAATCATCATTTTCCCCATCCAAATCCCCTAAACTTCATCTCGGGTTATTATCCAAATTGACCTAAGTGCCTGATCTGATCGTCATCATCAACATTTGCTTAGGATTGTCATTTGTCTTGAGTCAGTCAATCATCGTCATCGGACCAATCAATCCATCTTCAACCTCAAAGGGGATTCAGTGCCGCAATCATCCTTTTATCCTTTAATCCGATCAATCAGTATCCTAAGTCACCTAGGGTAATCTCTAAAAGGGGTTTTCCAATCCTTTTTGTCATCCCATCCATCATTCGATCTTATCAATCATTGATCAATCCAATCCAATCCAATCCAATCCAATCACTTTCAACCCAATCAATCTAGTTCCATCTCGAAGTAGATTCAATGTCATAATCATCCTTTGATAATAAAATCCGATCATCAAAATCAATCCCATTGCATCATCCAATCATCCTAATTTGAGCTTTAATCCAATCCTGATATGAGCTTAACCTAAAATCCCGATTTGAGCTTTAGTCCATTCCCATCCAAAATCGTTGATCCATTCTCTTTATCCTTTCATCATCATGAATCCTTATCCTCCATCAATAGTAGTCAAGGGAAACCCTAATTATGTCAACAATGATAATGAAAGTCTTGTTGATCAAGAGGTATACGATATGGATCCCCTCGACACTATCATTGCTAGTAAGCTTTCTCCAGCCACTTTCCAAAATCCAATCACCCCTTGGAGTTATCTTGTTATGTCTTCATCTATGCCTAATCACTCTCCTTATGCCACCTTTGACAAGGGATATCCATCATATCCATCATATCCTTCATCTACATCATCCTCTTATCCAACACCTATGTCCTCTTATCCTAGTCTACCATCACAATACCCCTATCCTAATCCCCCATCCACATCCTCCTATCTCAATCCTTCATCTACATATACCCACTACCCTAATCTTCCTTACCAATCTGCTCACCCTAATCCTACATTCACATCTTCCTATCCTAATCCAACATCCACACCAACCTATCCTAATCTAACATCCACATCTTCTTATCCTATACTGACATCCACATTTCCCTATCTCAATCTGCCACCTCAATCTTCCCATCCTAATCCACCATCCCAATATCCTTACTACAATCCACCACCTGCATCCTCGTGTCGTAATTCACTGTTCCAATACCCCTATCTTAACCCTTCATCTAATCTTAATCCCCCATCTATTCCCAGTCCTGCATCCAATCCCGTTCCCCCATGTAATCCTATTCCACCAATCCCTAGTCCTAATCCCCCACCAACCCATAATCCCTCATCCACTCCTACCATGCCATCTCAACCTAGATTATTCAAGTTTCTCACTCTAGATGTCCCCCAAGGACTTATAGCGAAGGAGACATCTCCAACTCCACACCTTGAAGTTGTGGAATCATGCCATCCCAACCCATCATCCACGGTTATTAGTGATGAGACCCTTCTCCACCCAACACCTATCATTGATGATACCACCCCTAGCACCACTCAAACCATCAAAACCATCACATCCTCTGAATCCACTAAGCCCCCATATCCTACCATCACATCTACCGAATCCATTGAACACCCACCTCCTACTCCAAGAGTCATCGAACCCATCAACGACACCCAAATCCAATCCACTAAAATCCATTCCCTTGAGCTTCATGAATCCTCCATCCTTCCATCTCCCCCACTTGAAGAGTCCCACCAAGACTCCATTATCATGCCTCCCACACACAATGAGTCATGCCAAGAGTCTAATCCAAAGCATGCCAACATATCCCCTTCCCCAGATCAAGATCCTACCATCCCATCTAGTCCACCTCAAGATCACAGTCCCCCATTCATTCCATCCCATGATCCCCTTGTCATTCAAGATTCCACCGCTCTGTCTCCATCTCCATCGCATGATCCCGCTACCATGAATCCAAATCCTATCATATCCCCTAATCCCTCTCCAAATACCACCCATCCAAATGATGCTATCCCATCATCTCCGTCTCATGATCCCCCATCATTGCCTAAACCTTCTATCCCCACACTGCTTGCATATCCCCTTGGTACTCTCACATTCTTCCATGGTGGCCTCCTTGCAGAAGAAAAACACAGTGTATATACCACCCATCATCCTCCCCCTAATAATGGACTCACATCATGTTTTCAAAATAACACAAATCCTATCATGGATCGCATGCTCAAGAAAATGAACTATCAAGGAAAAGGTATAGGCCTTCATGAGCAAGGTATTTTAGAGCCCATCCAAGTCAAAGAAAAAATCTGCATGCAAGGTCTTGGACCTATTTCACCAGACTCACAATCTAAAGATGTTGGTACAACCTCTAGACGTCGTCAACAATCCTTTTCCAAAAGAAGTGTTGGCTCTTCCCATCGCTCCACCAGATCATATGCTGCCATCCCTCCTCTATTGTATCACCCCAAAACAACCATCCACATTCCTCCATCATCTGCTCCATCCATTTTGGGTCCTTATGTCCCTCCACCCACTACATCTATTTTGGGCCCTTATATCCCAAAATCACCTCCATCTCATCCTTTCATCCATCCAACACCTATCCATGTCATCCATCATAAACATCCCTCTCGCATGTCCCCTAATCAGGATCAACAAAGGCACATACCTACACATTCTCCATCTACACGTAATCCTCATAATCCTACCTCCATCGCTCCACACACCCATCCCCTTGCTACTAAAAGAACTTTGGATGCTAAAGTAAAAATACATAAATCCAAACATCCACATGAATCTAAAGCTCCCCATGTCCCCTCTAAAAGACATGGTGAAGAAAAGAAAAATAAAATCCAAAATCAAAATCAAATTTGTAGCGCGCAAAGGTCCACCAAAGAAAAGATCAAAACCATGTGGATCCCAAAGAAAAGAGATGCAATGCCATCAGATGAAAAATCTATAAGAACATCCAAAGTTGCTAATCTAAAAGCTAATAATACACCCCTTTCATCTCCTAAATCTGTTTTGGGTCCCTATGTCCCAAAATTCACCATCCCATCTCCTCCATTATCCCCACATTCCCCATCCATTAATACTCCTATCATTTCACATTCATCACCATATGTGCCAATGTTGGTCTTGAACTCACCACCCCATCACACATCCACCCCAACATTCTATCCATACCCTTTCCAGCATCCCATCCATTACCCCACATATCTTCCCCATCAAATCCCTCTAATTCATCCTCTAACATAATCCATTTCTCCTAATAAGTTTGTACCAACATCCAACAGTCGGTTCGCACATGGGATCTTAATACCTTAGATAGAACTTGATGCTTGAGTCCTTCATCCATATACTTATCACATTTCTTCTAAATCCACTTATTTGCCTCCCTATCCTTATCCATCTCCTTCTACATGCAATCCAAAAAAGTCAAAAAATCCAAAAAATCAGAAAAAAAAAAGAAAAAGTAAAGAGAAATAATCCATCCAATGGTGAAAAATTGGAAAACAAGCACCTTGGATAAGTATCATGATGAAAACTTGGAAAATAGGCGTCATGCATAAATCCCTATTTGCACTTGGGGGTAGCTTCCTGATATGCAATTCTCTCCATCCGCTATGCTTCTTGCTACACACACATCTTCCTGCTATACATCCTCTACCTCCATTTCCTTCATCCTACCTATCTTACACATCTTGTTTGGCATATCTCATTTACCCCAATCCTTCCATCCTTCTTGTGATCTTGATAAAAAATAGGGGCACCTATCTATGCATGCTTTGGACACCTCTTGGTATACATTTCCTTCATACATGCTCTATTGTATCCCTTAGTCGCCCATCCTATCCTCCTCCAGTTATCTCCTTTATTTTATCATCTTCCATCCCTCATGCCTCATTATATATGACATATCTAGAGTGGGGGCATCTATCTTCCTTTGTGATATAGTCCTTGGAGACATCATTCATTCCATCTGAGCAATCCCTTTCATCTCCCCATCCTTATCTTTTATCCCTCCAAATAATCCTTATATCCATCTCCCCCTCCCTATCTTCCTATCCTTCCATCATAGCATCCCTTTCCATCTATCCATCTGGTCACCTTTTCTTCATCCAAATCCTTATCTTCCTATCCAATCCATCCAAACAATCATTTTCCTCCCCCCATCCTCCATCCTCATCCCATCTCATAATCCCTTGTCATTAGTATCTAGCTATAGGCTACTCCCCATGCAATCCAATGCCATCTATCTTATCATCATCACTTCAGTTTCTTCTTCACATCTTTCCCATCTCCTCTCCCTTTTCAACCCTCATCTCTCCATCATATCATCCTCCTAATTCATCTTTTGATGATTTGTATAACTATCCCATCCCTGAGCTTCGTGATCACCATCATCCTATCCAATCCAACAGGTCTATCTTGTCTCATCGTATCGGTCCCATCATTTTAGCCCCTTATCTAGGGTTATCTCATCATCCTTTGTCTATCATTTGTCTTTGGCCTCTTGTCAAACTATGTTTCCCCTGCGCTTTCATGTAGGCAAGGTTGATCATTTGATCTGCCCCCGGGGTCCTTTATCATCTATCATCGGTCTTTCTTCTTTTTTCCATCCTATCATCCATCGAAGTCCCCATCATGGTCTATCATCAGCCTTTTATCGAACTATGAGGGATCTACGCTTCCATGTAGGAAAGGCTAATCTTTGATCAGCCCTCGAGCCCCTAGATCATTAGGATGTGTTAGTCTCCTATCTTGTGTCATGTCTCTTGTGTCATGTCATTGAGCTATGCCCTTATAAAGCTGGTTCTTAACAAACAAGATCCACTTGTATCATCAGATCCAATCGATCCCGAATATCCTACGTCATAGCAATCTTTCAGTTAGAATCCATCATCAGTCTCAATAGGATGCATCCTTCCTAATAGAACTCATCAATCACATCCATCCCCTTATCCTATGGCAAAAGACATTTGAAATTGATTGCGATCTTTTGATTCTTTTAGCTTTTATTTATCATTTGAGCTCCCTATCATCACTTGTCATGGTCACCTTGATCCATCATATCATGGTGTGATTTGACTAGTCAACACATGGGTGTATCTTGATCTTTTCTTTGTTGTTGTCTTCTCGGTTGTCCCACATAGTACCCACCAAGATTCCCGAGGTCTTGTGTTACATTGGGGAATCTTTGTGTGTTTGTGGTTATCCCAATACCTGGCCTGACCAAGGTCATCACGACTTTGGGGTGTTGGGATAACCTTCTTGTTTGTTGTGTTTGTTTCATGCATTAGACACTAATTTTTCTTGGTCCTTTATACCTTGGTGTATCGTGTCTTCTGCTATAGCAAAAATTAGTGCTCCTAACAATGGAAAATTGCATTTGGATTGCATTTCATCTCCATCCTATGATCTATCAAAATTCCCCCCATCCATTCATCCTTCATCACTCTCCCCTCCCAATCTCCTGTCGCCTTTTCATCCTTTCTTACCCATCACTTTGCATCATCTTCCTCATATACCCCTTGCATCATCTCCTCCATTTCGAGAGCAAACCTATGTTCTCTTGAACACACATGTCCTTGAGGGGGCATCCTTCATCCCTAATTTTCATCATTTTTTTCCCTTCCTAGTCATTCCTTTTAATGACTGGGGCATCGTTCCCAATCTAACCATCTTCTTTTAGGTTCTATGTTTTAATATTATTTGAAATGATGCTACTTTGTAACACCATCTCAAAGTGGGGAAAAATGTAGACACCTAAATTTGGACACTTAATTTATCCAAATTTATCCCCTTTCATTTAAGCATCCCTTTATCTGCATTAATTAAGTAATATCACTATTATTTAATTAATACCTTTAAAGTTCTTCTAATCCCTAAAGTATTTAACTAATAAATAAATACCTTATCTCTTTAATCCTCATTTTCATCAAATGAATTAAATAAATTTGACATTTATTTGATTCCTCACATGTCGCATCTAATCTCATTAATCATTTAATTATTCTCCTCTTAATCTTAATTATTCTCCTAGTCTTATTATTAGGGATGTGCACATGCCTAATCCTTGATTAAGATGTGTCACATCCTCCAACTTTTGCAAGTTGGCCTCTAATCTTTCTTAGCCACCTAACCCTCCTCTAATCTTTCATTAACTAGCCTAATCAACCTCTCAAGGAATTTTTAATTCCTTTTATCTTTCCAAGGAATATTAAATTCCTTTTTCTCTTCTCCATGTGATCTTTGACTTGTCACATCAATCCACATGTGAACTCTTCCTAATCTCCCACTTGCCTCTAATATGTCATTAATTTGGCTAATCAGATACTTACACAAACTTAATCACTTAATTAGGTCAACCTAATCTCCATGTCATGTGTTCTAAGTCAATTCTATTAAATACTTTCTCCTTTTGGAGAAGGCACTCCATTCCCCATGCAAATTTTTAATTCACATTTAATCCCCCAATGCATTTCAAGGAATTTTAAATTCTCTCTCTCTCATCCCATGTGGATATTTGTGGAATTTTTAATTCCTCACATGTCCTCTCACCCACATGGGGACACAGACCTCCTTTATGAGGAGATCTTGTCCCAATCCCAAGGTACTATGTACTACCTCCATGTCATGTACTCTCCTTCCAACTCATGTACACATCATCCTTTTCAAGCCACTATACATGCCACATGTCAAGATATGAGGGCTTGCGAATTCTCAACTCACCATAACCCTACATCTTGGCCTTGTTGGTTTAATCCCAACCATCCATTTCTCTAGAGAATTCAAAATTCTCTATAAATACCCCTCTTTTGTCTCATTTTAGAGGAGATCATTTATGCTAGCCAAAATCTTGCAAAATTTTCTCTTGAGCCATACTTAGCCAAATTCTGTAATGAATCAGACCAAATTTTTTTAATTTTTCAATAACAATTACAATGCAACACGCACCCATTAAGGTTAGCTAGAAAACCCAAATGATGCAGAAATAACTCTATCCAAGAATGTGTCCAAGATGGATGAACATATGGTCAGAGGATCTGATACAATGCATAGCTGGAAATGAACTCTATCCAAGAATGCGTCTAAGATAGATGAGCATATGGTCAGAGGATCTTGTGCATGCTAAGCTAAAGTAACTCTAACCAAGAATGCGCTGAGAGATGGTGAGCATATGGTCAGAGGGTCCATAAGGCTGCTAATTGAAATTAAATAGGTGGCATATCCATCCTCTTCCACTAAAGTGGGGATACAAAATGTAAAGTGCAGAAAGTAAAAGAGCTGATCAGTACTACTGATTCAACGTTACAATATGATGAACAATCTGCAAATACAATGAGATATAGATAACCAATGATCTCCAAAATGTTAGGAAATGAACTCCAAACAAGTACAAGATATCCAACATATGAAATATAGCAAAAGGGACTAAAATATCAGGTCTGATATAAAATTGCAGCAATAAGAAAATTCATACTAGCAAGCCCTAGAATCACCAAAATGTTCATAACTTCGTCAAAACACCTCCGAATGATGTGGAACTGAATGAAAATGAGAGTTAGGAGTTGAGTGACCAAGACCAAGCCAATAAAATCCTCCAAATAGTAGTGATTTATTTATGCACGCTTTCCAATGCAACCTCAAAGAAGGTATGACCTCTAGAAATATTCTACTAGCAAGATAAAATTGGAGACACCTCTAAAAAATCTGAAAACTTGCAAGGAGGGGCGCCCAAGGTAGACTAAAGCATAGGGCCAATACCCAGAACCACCAAAAAATCGTGCATGGACTTATGAGCAAATTTCTATTTCATCAAAACCCTAACCAACAAATGCAAAATTGACAAATCTCTAGAATATTCAACCTTGATGCTCTGTATGCTAGTCTGGATGAGAAGCAGTCTCTGGAAACTCAGCTAGATGCTATCTTTCAAGCACGAAACCAAGAGAAAGAACTAGGAGGTATGCATTCCTCGAAGCAAGCTCTGAAAGCATTTCAGCAGCATAACAAGATAATAAGCAACAATAGATAATCCAATTAAAGGCCAAGTCTCTTATTTATAACTTTTCTGTCTCCAAATTCAAATCTTCTTTTCCCTCCAATTAGGGTGCCTAAATGAAATTCACTTTTCACCTTTTCTCCAAATTTCATTTGCATTTCATTTCCAACCCATATGTAGAAATGTAATTTAATAAAATGCAAATATATAACTTGCAAATATTTCACTAAAAGATTTAAGTGAAATATTTAATTAAACTCAAATGTCTCCAAGCTAGGTGTCCCCTTTTTCCTTAGCACATATTTCACTTAAATATTAATTCATCAAATAAGGCCTCCAAAATGTTTAATTAATAAACATTATAAAAATCACTTATCTCCAAATCGTCCTCCATGCCTTAGCCAAATATTTTTCACTTAAAACATTATTTTTTTATCAAATATCAAACTTGCCAAAATAATCACCTCAAATGCTGGAGACCACTACTCAAGCTGACCTGCCAGAAATAGCCATTGCATTGAACTACTAAACTGCTGCTAAAAATAGCACTGCCAGAAATAGTTCTTACTAAAAATAGCATACTGCTAAAAATAGTAAGTTGTTCCAAACTCATTTTCTCCACATTTTGAGTAGTCGTTGCAACTTACTAAAAATAGCAAGTCTAGAAAATTCATCTGATTCAGTTGCATGTCACACCATCGCGAAGCTTTCTGAAAACCCAGAAGGAACCTGGAAGCCAAATTGGAAAACTCCAACATGCAAGCCTTAAAAAAGCAGCCGAGAACGCAAGTCAATATTTTGTCATGCATGTTACCTCATTGCGAAGCTCTCCAAAAACCCATAAAGCTTCACTAGACATGCGTTAAAAACTCTCGCATGCAAGACCTCAAAACCTCCTCTGAAAGTGGAAACCCTAATTTTCATTTCTGCTTTAGCCTATGAGTTTATGGAAATAGGCTAAATCCAAACGAAGAGTGTAGGGCTAAATTGGGGACATTACAAATTCTCATACTTGCATCCATTTTCACTCATTTTCCATCTTCATCTCATCTCATAGCTTGCATCTCTTGCCACCAAAGGAGCATACAACATCAAAGATCGAAGGGCCAACCAAAGGATCGATTCAAGACAAGGTGAATCCACTCTATTTGTTGTTTTTATTTTGTTTTGAATCCAGCTAGGATAATCTTGAGGTGTAAGGTGTTTATAGTTGTTGTTTGCACTCTTTTGTTTGCTGCTCGTATTCTAACATGTATTTTTTCCCTATCACAAAATCTTTAATTCAATCACCAAAACTAATACTTTATACTCCTTAAATGATTAATCATCAAATGCCAATGCAAACACTCAAATCCAACACATAAACAAAATAACACTAGATTTACATGGAAAACCTAATAAGGGAAAAACCATAGTGAGGATTAACTCACACTATAGAGAATATCAAAACCGATTACAAGAGGATCACTACCAGAAATAAGGCTGACTGCCTAAAATAAGGCTCATTGCCTGAAATAAGGACTCACTATCTGAAACAAGAACTCACTGTCCAACAGGGCTAACAACTCGGAGGGATCACTGCCACAAAGATACAAAGAAGAAAAAGAAGACTTGTTACAAAGAGACTACAATCCCAATGCAACCAAGGATTTCACCATAATCACTCGATTTACTTGCATGAATGATAGATTTCACCTTTTGCTTATTGTAACCAGAAACTCAGCATTAAGCTTCACACTGATCTCCCACACTCACATCACACACACTCACTGAATAGAATCAATTTTGCATCTAACTATACTTCCTCTTTTCTCTTATCGCTCTTCTTCTTCTCCACTCTTGTATATTTTCCATCACTAATTCATCTTGCATTTATACCATCTTCAACTTTGAAACATATCCAAAGTTGGCCATCCAAATACAAATTAAAATTAGGTTGGCACCAAAACATCCTAGGGTGGAATTAGAATTAGGGTGACCCATACACACACTTTTAGGGACCCAAAAATATCTAACACACTTCATGAAAAGTAGTATTTCACGCAAGGTCAACCGAACTAGTGTAAAACACATAGAACCATTAAGCACACATCTTCCAGATACTAAAATTATCTTCAATACAATCAAGGCAACTCAAATCTAGAATCGAAAGTCATAAGACTTCATCAAAGATAAATCCAGACCAACAAAATTTCTCCCAGACCTCAACCAGAAACACAAAAAACCATAGTTCACAACTAGTGAACACAACTTGCACTATATAGCAAATCAACAACCAAAAATCTGGATATAGTATCTTCAAACAACCATGAACAACATGTCTGAATTGCACAACCATAGGAGAAAATCCGAACAAAATCCAGAGCAACCACTAAACACATGTAACATATCTTCATTACAATTTTCTCAATATCCTCGACATATACAACCAACAATATTCAACTAGTAGATAACCAGTTGACTGGTTGACATCAATGATAACACCTTCAATCTTTCCATTCTTGCAACAGAGCCAAATCTCTCATTTGGGATGCACACTTTTGTAGTTCATTTTGCTGTAAATATTCCGAGAGTTATATTGTGAGAGCTTAGAGTTATATTGTGAGAGCATAGAGTTATGTTGTGTTCCTGGAGGAAGAGGATATTGTGAAGTACTACATCAAGTAGTTAAAGTGAAGCCTAACAAGCTGTCATGGGAAGGTTGAGAATCAAGTTAGTCAATTGGATCAAGTGTATTACAAGCATGAGGAATTAATCTTCTTTTATTTGTCTTTTATTATGAAAGAATGAAAGTCTTGATTGCTTTGATTGAAATTTCTTGAGAATGTAGATAGCTCGTAAGTTACACCTAGGATTTGATTATCCATTGAAGGGAGGGAAACTTATGTTTATGATTTGTGGGTAGAAATACCATTGAGTTTTGGGAAAAGGGAATAGGTTATTTCTAAGGTTAAAGACTACCTATAGAAGGAAATACCTATGCATAGTTTATAACATGGCCAAAAGTCAAATCAAGCTTGATTAAGTGTATGTGAGTAGGATGGCTGTCACTCGAAGTACTGAGTGAAAACACTTTTGAAAAAGTAGTGTGATTTCCTTTGGTTCCATTTTCAATTCACCATGATCCATTTATGCATGCTAGTTCAGGATTGTAGGGTTTACAAGTTTTGGTCATGTAGGACACAAAACTAAGCTCAAAATTATTGTCGTTATGAGGATACTCCACCAATATATTTGTCGAAAGGTAGGGGAATGCTAGATGTGTGGGGGACCACATATGAGTCCATGGTTGGCAGAAAAGTGCTTGAGTGATGCTTCTCCTCCTTGGCAGGCAACTACGACCAAGATTTGAAAGGAGATTCCTAGACCATCTATATCTATTGCTTTGAAGCTCAGTTGAGCTATGTATGTACTTTGTACACAATCTTTGGAATATTGTAATATGTGAAATATTATTTTGAAAATGGAATCTATTGATGCCAAAAATTGGAAAGATAATAGCCTTTATGGGAAACTCAGTTAATGGGGGGACCAATTGCGCTAAACTGAGTGACCTTCGAGTTTTTAAAGAAGTCAACTTCTTATGTAATTGGGTTTTTGGAATGGTAAAATGAAGCAAATATAAAAATAAAGATCTAACTAAGGCGATGCACCAAGATTTAGATGTAAGGCATGATAAATCTATCTTTTGGATGTGATTTAAGGGCTCATTCAACAATCTTCTATGTCCCATAATAACATAAATCAAAGATGAAAACCTAAACAATTTATTAATGACATAAAATAATTCTCATACACATTTATTGAAAAGAGGAGTCAAAGACACGATCTAAAACAACAAACTTGTATTAAAATCATAGAAGTTTTGAAAATAAACAATTCAGGACAATAATGGCACAGTATAATGTTTTATCAAATAGCTTAAGGAAAACAAAAAGGCCGAATAATGGCACAATCTGAGAGTCTCATACAATAATCTAAAATAAATACAAAAGGTCTGGTATCTTTTCCCTAATTTTTATGTATCTTCTAAAATCATTTTCGGAAGGAAGAAACATTATATATAGCTAAAAAATCCCACCGCTTGGCAGACCTGTAACATAAAATATTTTGTATCTCGAGCAATGATGCTTGCAACAATGATTTCATTTGGCCGTTGCAACATAAAATATTTGGGCCATTGAACATGGTCGCTCTCCAACCAAATGCATCCCCTGTGAATGATGGTAGTGGTCCCAGAAAAATCTTGTGTAGACAAGTGCCATTCAATCATGTAGTCGATTAAGACACACGACAGCTGGGTGGTGCACACAATTCACTCTTGCCTTGCCTTAGATGAAGTCCTCATGAAAGATACATGTGGAAACAGGTGGAGGCATGCTCATTGATTCCTCCTTTTGTTGAAAGACTGCGTAGTTAAGACACATGGAGGCATTCTTTACTATCGGCGCCGATTGTGGGTCCCCCCAAAAAATATGTGTGTATGAAAGCTACATCTCACACAGACAGGGCCCGACTAAAAATTGAAGAGAAGTAGCCTTTATGTGCCTGTGGTGAAGACATGTGGAAGCATGGCGGGAGCTAGTAGAAGAGCGAAGGAAGCAATTGCTGTGAGGAGCGCCTAGTGAACACGTGGCAACAAAGTATGAAACTCTTCAAAAAGGGGCCTGATGATGTTTAAATAATTGAGGTGCAAGCTGGTACCTAGCAAAAAATAAAAACCACTTGGAGGGAGCTCAAGGAATTTAACATTCACAGCTTTTGGTGAGTACCAAGGGCATTTCACCTGCGGAACGAGGAACCCAAAAATTTCTCTGGCTTGTAGACTAGAGTCCCATCCATAGGGCAAGGGAGTTAGAGCTTAGAGAGAGTAGCTTGCAAAGGAAACCAGTCAACCTCAAATGGTGTCGATATGTCACATAGATTCTCTTGTGCTCCGCTCAGATCGAACATTTCCTTATAAGGAAATGTCGCGATTATCCCAACCCCAGACTCAAGCTAGAAGAGAATCCATGCATTCTGATGAGTGACACCTACACTATCCGCTATAGTAGGGGGTTGGTTGAAGCTCTGGAAAGAAAATGTATTATGTTTCTTTTCTTCTATCTTTGCAACAATCTACTCTACAATAGTCACCGAGTCATAAAAAAGAAACGGGGAGGGTAATCCCATTAGGTTAGTTGGGAGAACCTAGCCTCTATGCTATTCATAGTTTGGTCCAGTTTGGTAGCCCACTCACTAACATGGAGGATAGCCAAATAGAAGTGGATGACCCTGTTCACTATTTTGGCAGCAGCCTTTCGATCCCCAATTCTTTCTTTTGCTAAGTTCTCATTTGAGACCATGTATAGCCTATCCAATAGCTTTTCCACCTCAGGAACCCTCTTTGTGATGATATGTGGGAACTGCTCAATCAGTCCACGAACTTCCCTACCCAAGCTCATCACCTCCACCATAAATTGGAGTGTCGATTGAAGTGTCAGACATAAGGCCTTGACCTTTTCCCAATCAAAAACATATAATTGATGAACCACTAGAATGAGGTTTGGCTGGGTAGTAGGGGGTCAGGGAAGACTCCTTAGAAGGGAAATCTTTGCATCTCTTGATCTAACATCTTGTGTCAGTTTCGTGATCCTTTTGTTTGTGGATGCAAGTTGTTCCAACAAAGTCCTCCATTCAACGAGCCATTTTTGTTCAGCTTGGTTTTTGTTTGTTGATTTTGTTTCAAGGGAAGACTTTGTCTCCTGGAGCTGATTCTCCAATTGGGCCCTTCAGTTCTCAAAATTCACATCCCTTTGTTGCATTTGCTGCTTGAATTGAGCACGTTGTCATTCAAACTCCTCGCTCTTTTGTTGCATCCCCTACTCTGCTAGAGCTAATTGGTTCTAATATTCCTTGTTTCTCCGCCATAGCACATCGACCAGGTTGGGGTCAACGGATTGGAACTTTGCAAGTTCCTCTCAAAGTTTGTTCTGCTCTGCTTGTGTTGCCTGTGCCTTCTCTAACAAGCACACAATTTCTACTTCTCTCACTTTTTCCCTTGCCAACATGACCTCAACCCTTTATTTTACAAGTTTTAGCTCCTCTTCCTTCTTTTTTAGCTGATGACTGGACTTGAGGAAGTCGGTGGTCACCACTTGCTATGTTTCTTCCATGAGTTCAACTTTGTCCTATGACTGGGCTATGCTTAGATCGAGTCCCATGGAGAACATGTTGTAATCATTAGGCTACATTTCCCCCTGTGGTTTGATGACCCTCGGGTACATGGTTGTGAAATGTAACAATTTTTTAGCTTTGTTGAAAATAGTATACACCTTTGGCTTCGCTGGCTTCTTGGCATCCTTGGCCTTTCACTTTTGGATTTTGAGAGCCTGCGCTTCCTTTGTATTATTTCCCTATGCCATAAATTGGGCTAGCGACTAAACTAGCCCACCTGCGAATGGTGCACCCGAAGGAAGTGCGAAAGGGAATGTGAGGGTAGTGGTTTTGAGCATTTTCTTCTTTGGGAGATCAACTGGAAGTGGGGAGAATGGAGGGATATGCCAAAGCCCAGTTTGTGAACCAGCGGGAGGACTCATCGAGTGTTGTGGCGATAACGAAGTCATGGCAGATTCCAATTGCTGGGCGAATAGGGTTGGAGCTGATTCAATAGTAACCAGAGGCGTGTCAGTGGTAGCCACGAATGTAAAGGGTGAAGAGATAGTGGATGCAGATTGAGTAGCGGTGAAAGGTGTAAGGGTCTGTAGAGGCATCAAGACAAATGGTTTCACCTGGGAGAACTGGGAGAAACCTCTTGCTACTATTGCTGTAGAAGTGCAAAAGGAAAGGTCGACACTTGTAGTGAGGGGCGACGCAGAGACAATAGGGGACACTAAAGATTGTCAAGTAAGAGAAGAGGGAGAAAAATTTACCTATTTTCTGGATGGTTGTGGTCTTTGGCTCGCCTCTGGTTCCTTGCTTATCGCGGGACCCAGGCTTGTTACGGGATCTTGTGAACCCTCTTCTTCAGTTGCATCTGTGCACTACCTCTTGTTGGGTGGTGAGTCCTCCACTTCAATGGTCTCTAACTATTGTTGTTGGGTTGTTCTTGAAATTCTTGTAGTCCAGGTGCGTGTACGCGAGGCTCCCAACCACAATATATTGAACCGCACATTTGAAGAGACCTTAACTAGTTGCTTCACCACCTTTTTTTTTGCTACGCTGGGGCCATCTATACTTCACTTTCCTTCTCCTTTCCTTTCTCCATATGCATTTCAGACTTCTCTGGGTCGACGTCTTCATCAATGCTTGCATCAAAATCTGTATGCATGTCATCCCACAATTTATTGAATCTATGATCCATTTCTATGCTTTGGTAAGGAGCATCATAGCGTTGGTTCTTGTCAATGGATCCATAAATCCTTAATTCTTTCCTCACTCCCGTTCTCTTTCTTTGACAACTCACTGTGAAGGGCAACCCCCATTTGGTGCTTTTGATTATACTTTGCTAACTAGAGGTAGAATTGAAGCCATGGTGGCCTGCTATCATCGGTAGGAATATAGGCCGACTCCACCAATAGATCATCACGCTCCTCCATCAGACTCTGTCGCTTTTCCCAATATGGCTGGGGGCTGTGGGTTACCTTGATGAATTTGCTACCCAATTCATCGAAGGGGTTGTAATTCCATTTTTTGCAGATCATCACTAACCCTAGATGAGCCAGCTTTTCTTCTAGCAACTTATGCGTCTACTTTTTGTCCATAACCACCTAGTTGAAGGTTAGCAAACATTTGAAGAATCCTCTCTTGCCCTTTCCTCTACAAAATTTATAGTCAATAATGGACATCTGCTTGAACATTTCAAGGGCCAATACCCTGTGTATGACATACTTTGGGATTTAGAATGGCTCCTCAGTAAAGCCGCACATATGGATGAATGTAAAATCCCTCATGAGGAACTAGTCACATTTAGGAGTGAAGGTATGCATCCACTCCATCTGGTTGGTAGAAAGTCGATAGATACAACCATTCTTATCAAAGTCTTGCAGAATTGGAGTAAAGAAAAACTTTGAAAATGCATAATAGTCATGTGTTACGGAAAGGAGGGAAGTCCATACAGAAATTGGGTTTTTGGCTCCTTTATCATTAAAAATAGATAATGGAATCATTTTACTGAAGAAGTCAGGGTTCTAGTATAAGAACATGTGAGAAAGCAAGGAAGGAAACCTAAACTTGTGCTGCATTTTGCAGTCCCTTATTTTTCTCAGCATCTCATCAATGATGAATTGTGCAAAGTCATACCAAAACAAGGATTTTTTCCTTCATAGCTGAAAACCCAAACCTAGCTGAAATTTTTGTACCCATTTTTCTTCATCTAAGCCACAAAAAATTCCACCATAGAGAGCGCATATTGCATATCCTACTTAAAAGAGGTGTTGTGCACAACTAGAATTTATGGAGGCTCTTTTCAAAATTCCCCAGGCCTCTGCGTTTCCACATTATAGAATTCCAAAGCTTTGTCTCTGCCCTGCCAAAAGATGCACCCATCCTCTGGAGTAAATGTCTCCATTCTGCTCACTTTAGTTGAGTGGCTCACTGGGATACACAACATGCTCCAAATAGTATCTTCACTAATGTTGACTCCTAGGGTCTGACCCTCGATGGTTTTGGTATTTGGGTTGAAGTGTTCAATGGCCTCATGAACAAGCTCTGGGCAATAATGCACCAAGAGGACCATGTACTGTGGGAGACTGTTGAACCATAGAATATATGCCATTGTCCCTACACTATCAAAATTTTTCATTCTTTTGTAAGCTCCTTCCCTAAGAGTCTTAGGGTTCTTTGCGAGGATGGGACCATGGGTATTATCCCACTCCTCCTTGATTTGGCTAACCCATTGGTCCTTGGTAGTTTTGGGCTTGTCTAGGGCACGGTTGCCCAGTGTATCGTGAGATTGTTCCACTGCTTTGATGAATATTGTGTGATGCTTTTTAAATCTATCCCTCAATAGCATCCTGAATAGAAATTCACATTGTGTGGAAACTTGGGTGATCATCTATTGTCTTTTGGTTAGTTTTCCAATCCATGTGTCTTCAAAATAATCAATTACATGGTTGCAGGGTCTCCTCATGATAAAATGAGATTGTTGAAGTTGACGATTGGTGCTGCTTCATCATGTCATCATACAAGCTTTGGGAATTGCTATCTTTATCTGGGTTATTATGTCCTATACCTATATATCAAAAATCCATATATTGAGTTTTTGTACACTGAAAACCCTAACTTATTACAAAATATCTTCTTTTATGAATTTGGATTTCATCACTTACAGGGTTACTGTAACTATCTAACCTGCGTTAAACATTCTCTGTAATTCACTTCGGCTCTACCTATGCTCAAAACCTTTGCCATGAGTAGTGTGCTCAAAAATATTTTTTGATGTTAGCTTCTTGCAGGCAATACTTAGTTATTTCTTTCTTGGGTAGCCAAACTCATCTTTTAGCCGACATGTACTGCCAACTAGTGTGCCATCAAAAATATTTTTTGATGTTAGCTTCTTGCAGGCAATACTTAGTTATTTCTTTCTTGGGTAGCCAAAAATGCTCATCTTTTAGCATTAAATTCGACATGTACTGCCAACTCTTTGGCTTGTGCAAAATGAATTACTTGCCATTTTTGAAATGACCATAATTCATAATGACGATCTAGAAATCATGTCATACAATGCGATTTTCTTGGAACTTGAGCTAGTGATTTGAAGGTAGGTTAGGCTTCACATGCATTGGCAATTAATATCCCAAAAGGAATAATTAAAACCAAAGACGCAATAATTACTTGAAAAAAATTTCATTCCTTTTTGGAGTTTGAGAAGTGCTTGTAAGATGACACATTAGCTTCTAGTCATATAGACTACCGTTGATGACTTCCACCAGCTTATGCTAATTAATTAGCCCTTGTTTATCTTGCACGCAACAAACTATACCTAGCAAACACAACTGGGTGGGAAATTCGAGCAAGCCCTAGTGCGATTTTTCAAGTTGGTACTTGATTAGCATCATGCTTATGGTATGCAAATTACCATGCATATTCGGGATATTTCTATAAATAGGCACTTTGGGCAATAGCGAAATCACACTTAGCAGTTTGAGAAAAATTGGTAATAGGCAAGTGGCTTAGAATTTGGCATTAGGTAGCTGAGTAGAATTTGCATAGAGCTAGAATTAGGAAGTTTGTGTAGAGCTAGTGTCAGATAGTTGCATAGAATTTTCTACCATGAATACCACTATTAGGTTAGTCTACAAGAAATCCCAGACAACCTTCCTTGGTGAAATTTCAATTAGGTGTCTTAAAAGAATGACCAAGAATAAGCATTATTTGGTCATTGTAGTGATGAAATGGGCTCTAGAGAGGGACTAAATTGAATACGAAGACAAGTATAGAGTTAATACTAACGTATGCTCTCACTTTGTCACATCCATGCTTGACATCCAGGTTCCCAAGGTGGTGGCAAATGTTGCATTTGGTCGGGGCTTGCCAGTGGCGAGTGACCTCTTGAAGTACATTGAAGAAGACGTAGTAGTACCATGGGTGCCATTCTTGAATGGGTTCTGAATCTAGTCACAAGAAGAGCATCGTTAAAGGGTAACTCGTCCCTGCCACTTCTTGCTTCGCTTGTACAATGTGGTGCCTTTCTATGACATTGATTGGTACACCGACTTCAGGAACCTAGTGTTCCCTTCCCAGCTCGCCATTTCTCCTACGGATGTTGCTACTGTTAATGCTGATATGAAGTAATTCCAAATGCTGTTGTCAATGCCTCCCTTGTCCCTACCTATGACTAGAAAACTTTTATACTTTAAGAAATCATCTTTTGTTAATATGTTTTGTAAATACGCCTGGAAAAAAGGCTTTACCATAGATAGATATGACGAAGATACAAAATATATATAGATATATACTCTAAAAGCGTGGCCTCAGAGCCATTTTGACAATGTACTTATCGAAGTATATAAATATAATGAAAATATAGCTTATATTAAAATTTTGTCTCCTTTTTCTTGCAGTTCTGCAATGTGGGTTCTCTTTTCTTTTCCTACATATATGTGTTCATTTCAATTCTGCATATGGGTGTTATTTCTCTCTGCTTCATGAGTTTCTTTTGTTTCTACTTCCTCACACTGTATAATGTAATTATTGAAAGACCGACCAACAAACACTAAAGGGAAAATAATTACACCACTCACATATTTACACTAGAAGAACAATTGCGAAGCTTAATTGAACAATTTTAGATGGATTCTATTAATAGGAATCTCCAATGGTTCTTGCTCCATGTTTTCTAATTCAAACAGATTGTGTTGCTTGCATTGAATTATTTTGAAAGGGCCTTCCCAGAGGCTATCAAACTTTCCATGTTGGCCTAACTTTGTAACCCTTTCATTGAATTTTAGCACTAGGTCCCTCTAGTTTAGACCTTGGTCCGAGGCCAAGTTCTTGTCGAACCATCTCTTAACCACCTGCTAACGGTTAGACATGGCTATTAGGGCCTTTTCCCTTTTTTCTTGCACTTCCAGCAACTTGGCTAGATGAACTTCCATGGCACCGTTTTGTTCTACCTCGATAGATTTGAGCAATTGCAATGTCAGAATCTCCATAGAGATAAGAAATAGCACTTATTTCCCATATACTAGCTCATACAATGAAGTCTTGAGAATTTTCTTGGGAGTTATGCAGTCTGCCCAGCGCTGCCCGAAGGTTTTTACACCATTCTCTTTGGTGTTCTGACTTGATCCTTTTGATGAGTCAGACTAAATTTTTTTTAGTCGACTCAGCCAGGCCATTCCCTTGTGGGTAGTAATTTGATGACGTTTTCAAGAATATTCCATGCATGAGTGTGAATTGACATACCTTAGAGCCTAGGAAATCCTTGGTGTTATAAGATCTATGATGGTTTTGGGCATGACGAACCTCATCACCAGTTCTTCGAGGAAGTCCACTATCTCCGCCTTTGTTGCATTCTTCAGGGGCATGGCTTCATTCCACCTAGTGAAGTAGTTTGTTGTCATTAGAATCCATTTGTGTCTAATGTTTGAGGTAGGATTGATCATCCTAATGAAATCAAGGCTCCATTGCGTAAAAGGCTCATCAACCACTATCGGATTGAGGGGCATTGTAGAGTTTTTTCTTCTTCATATGAAGAATTGTCATTCCTTGCAGGATTTTACCAAGGAGTATGATTCATTGAATAACATAGGCCAGAAGTACCGAGCACACATGATTTTGATGGCGGTGGCCTTCACAGAGAAGTGCCCGCCCGTGGGACTATTGTGGAAAGTGTTGAGAATCCTCTTTGCTTTCTCTATGGTGACACACCATAATAGAACACCGTTGAAGTTCCTTCTGAAAAGGACCCCTTCAATGAGTGTGTACTCGTTGTTCTGTAGTTGATATAATCTTCTCTTTTGAGAGGGAAGGCCCGAAAGGTATCTTCTGGTATGCATAAATATCATTTTGTCCACCAGCTAACAGCCTTCAGATTCAGACTCATTGGTTAGAACCAGCTCTGGTTGCTCTTCTTCCGATGTCATTTCTTCGTCATGCGCTAGATATCTACATAGTCCTCTTCCTTGAACGGTCTTTATAGGCTTGACCTCAATGTCATATTAAAGGATCTTAGTGATCCAATTATCCCTCTTTTCAGTGATTTCTCCTTCCATGATGTATTTGCGCACACTGGAATGTGCAACATAAATAATTACCTTATTGCAAGATATTAGGTGTTGGAACTTCTTGAGTCCCTTGACTATTGTGAAGGCTTTCCTCTTGATGAAGTTGTAGTTTGTCTCAAATTCCTTTAGGGTATGAGAGTGAAATGCTATTAGATGTTGTCCCTTTCCTTCATCATCCTTTTGAGTTAAGACAGTAGCAATGCTTGATTTTCTATTCAATACATACATTATGAAGTCCTTCGATAGGTCTGGATTAACCAACACATGAGCTGAGGAAATAGCATCCTTAACCTTTTCGAAGGCTTCTCTAACTTCTTTAGTCCATTCGAATAATTGAATTTTTTTTTTAGCATTAGGGTAATTGGTCTAATTAATCCTGCAAAATACAAAATGAATTTACTCACAAAATTTACCTTCCCTAAGAAAAACTGGAATCCCTTTTTGTTGACCGATAGGGGAAGTTCTTTGATTGCTTTCACCTACTTTGGCTCAATTGCAATTCCTTCTTTGGACACTACATGTCCTAGTAGCTTTCCTTGTGGTACTTCAAAGACACATTTTTTTAGGTTCAGGGATACCCCAAACTCCTAGAATTTTTTGAAAACCATCTCAAGGTGATCAAAGTGATCATCCTTATGTTTGGAGAATATAGTTAGATCATCCAAATAGATCAAGATAACCTTGTTGATCAATTCGCTAAAAGTGATATCCATTGCCCGTTGGAAGGTGGTTCCCACATTTGAGAGGCTGAAAGGAATTTTAGCATATTAGAATGTTCCCCACTTGGTAGTGAACATTGTTTTGTGTTGGTCCTCTTATTTGAATTAAATCTAGTTGTAAATGGAGAAGCCATCTAGCAGAGAAAACATTTCTAACCTTGCCACTATTTGCAAGATTAACTACATAGAAGGTAGTGGGTAGTGACCCTTTAGGGATGCTTTGTTCAAGTCCTAAAAGTTAACACATAGGTAGATATCTCCATTCTTCTTTCGGATTGGGACTAGGTTGGATACCCACGTGCTTTGTTTGATTAAGAAGATGATCAAAGACTGAATTAGCTTTTTCAGCTCTTGTGCCATCAATGCTTTGATTTTTAGATTCACTGGCCTCTATTTTTGGTAGATTGGTTTTTCACCTTCAGTTAGCTCTATTATATGTTTGATGATGTTAGGATCAAATCCCTTAAGGTCATCATATGACCAGGCCACTACTCCTTCATACTTCTCGCAGAAGTTGATGAGCCTTTCTTTATCATGATTTGAAACGTCCTTCCCGACTTTGAGCTTTCTTCCATCTCTGACTTGAAGGTCTGCATAGTCATTTTTGTCTGCTACAAACTTCCTTTTATCATTTCTTGCATCACCACAATCAAACAGGTTTTCAAGAGTGACCAGTCCCTTTGGAAGCTTGTTGGATCTTAGCTGATGATTTGTCCATCATAGGCTTCGATAATCTTCAGTTGGAGTTGGTCAAAAAAATATCTTGACTATTAGATGAATGAGGCAATGTGTTCATTGCTATCAAACACGTGCCAAATTTTATCATTATCTGGAATTGTTGGTCAAACTATCACTCATACAGAGTGTTTGTTATGAATTAGGTCAGAGGCAAGGTCAAACTGAGATCCAATTGTGGCCATGTGGTCCACATCAACATTTTGTTATCAGACCCTATTTGGATGTTGAAGGATTCAAAACTTTTGATCAGGTCCTAGAATCTATGCCTATAGGATCACATGAAAAAATTCTTTGTAGTAGAGACCCCTCAGACTTGGTTTACTACTCATTCAGAATCTCTGAACAACATTAATTGCTTGATTCCCATCATCTCTACCAGGCTTAGACTTTGCACTAGGCTTTCCTATTCAGCTTCATTGTTCAAAAAAACAAACTAGAAGTGGAAAGACCTCAGTGCCTTTTCATTGTGTGGGGATGGCAAACATATCTCAGCCCTTGTGCCTACTTTGCATCTTGCTCCATCAAAGTGCAACATCCATAGCTTTGACGCTTGACCGTTCTTAGATTCCTTCATGACCTTCAGAAGCACTTGATCTTCATCATAGATGACATAGGTGCCCAACCCGATAGGATGATAGTTGTCAAAAGGATCAACATCTATATATTCACTCAAGAGAACTTGTTCTTGATCGGTCCGATCTCTGGTCACTTTTTCATCTTCTAGTAAGTTGGTGCGATACGTTTCCTCCTTAGTGAAAGAGGTATGAGTAGCCTCAAATTTGATCATGGCTTCATCGGCCACATGTTCCGAATGTAGAGCTTCATACAATATTTTCATTTTAGCTTCGTGCTTGGTCCTAAGGCTCAAGTGCGACTAGTCCAAAGATAAATACCCTCCTATCTTTGAAGTGAATTCTCAAGATAGGAAGAGACCAAACATGGGAGTAATGTTTATGATCACAGTATTTTGTTGAACTGTGATGCTAGGGCAGGATAATAGAGTCAAGGGGAGGTCTTTGATGACACCTACTATTTTAACTTTGTTCCCATCAAGTTGCATAACCCCCTTCTTTAAAGGTTCATAGCTAAGTCCTAAGGCTTCAACTATCAGTTTGGGCATGACTATAGTGCTAGCGTCGGAGTCAATCATGACACTGTGTAATAATTTCTCTCCTACAATAAGATTTAGGAAGAATGGTTTTAGTTTCAACTTATCTCTAACCTCGGTAGAGACTTCCTCTGTGCTATTTGTGAGAAATTTGGTAGGAGGTGATGGATCAATGGCCTTTCCCTTGAGCAATTTCTCTATTGACTCAATAATTGGATCCTCTCGAAGAGCCTTCTGCTCCAAAATAGCTAATATATCCCAAAGAGACACATTAGCGGATGATTTTTTCAATTGTTCCACCACACTGAATGGTGGAAAATTCGAAGGATTCTTCTCCTTAGCTCTAGTTACAACAATTTCCCTTCACGACTAACAATGTTGTGCCATTGCAGAGGTATTGGGTGTCTGGTCAGAAGCACTTTTGGGCTATGAATTGACTATTTGCGGGACGACTGATTCTCCCATGAATCTCCTCTTTGAGCGAATCTTATAATTGGACTACACTTGCAGGATTTTTATCATGGATGCATCATTGGAAAACACTGCCTCTTCTTCTTCCATCCATGAGAAGAGCACGCGATTAAGAGTAATATTAGTTTCTTTCTCTAGGGACATCCCTTGCATTTGTGTAGTGAGTACCACATTTTTCATTTGTGGAGAGACATATACATAACCTCCATGGTTTGACATCGCACCTTGGCTACATTGTTCTGCCACCTTTTGTTGTAGATTTCCTCATGGAAAATTTTGGGGCATATGTGTATCACCATAAGGGAAGCACCAGGGGTTGATGTCATCAACTAAATTGTTTTTCCTTGCTGTTAGCTCTTTGCTCAAGCTTGGGTTAGCACTCTATAATGGAGAAGGCACTGGTACTATTTGGTTAGTTGTTTGCGCCTGCGGATTTGTGTGAGCACCTCCTTGAAACTAGTTTTGTTGGTGAGAAGACCTTCTTCCCTGATAATTCTAATAGGTTGGCTTCGGAGGCGTGGATTGATTCCGCTTGATAGTAGTTATTTCATTGGTCATAGCCTGTAACATTTACTTGAAGTCGCTTATCTCATCCTTTGAAGAGCCAGATGTGGAAGCAACATTTTGTGGTGTGACCGGATATGTGTACATAGATTGAGGAGGAGTGGGTGCATTGGTAGATGGCATCCCCTAGGCGGGAACTAATATCTCAGAGAACATAGGCATGATGGGCCGAGGCAACAACTTTCTGCGTCTATCAGATTGTTCTCTTCTTTGACTGCGACATTTTATGTGTCTGGTATCATGGTTCCACCAAGAGACTGGATCATCATCGAGATGTTGATGTTGATAGATTTCAAGTAAAACATGAACGCCAAGTCGGCCGAGAGGCATATAGCAACCTAAATTATTTTCCAAGTTATATGGAACCGAGTATTGAAGTTAGTCATGGCTTCATATGAGGCCCACTTTATGATTTCTAGCTAATGATATTATGAGGACCTATCTCATTCGAGAATGTTTCATAGAAAGGGTCTCCAAGTTGATCCCAAGTAGCGATCCTATTAACTTACAATGTGCAGTACCAATCTAGTGCTTTACCTCTAAAAGAGGCTATGAGAAAACTTAGTGCTATATTTTGGTCTATAACTCTGTGTACTAGACACACGTCTGCCACATCTTGTAGATGTTCAGATGGTGTTCTTGAGCCATCTCCAATGAACTTGGGTATATATTTTAAAGCAAAAAATGAGATATGGGCCCAAACGATAGGTGGTACTGGTGCTACAAGAGGACTTCTGACATCCTATTCCATGTAATTTTTGATAGTGGCTAGCAACATGGCTAACAAAAGGGCGGAGGAAGCAAAACATTCACTATTTGGGTCGTGACTTGTACTATTCCTAGTGGCAGCACTAACAAACCAGGGTTAGTCATTGTTTGAGATCTAGTAATAGGACGATGGCTCATACATCCTTTTTAGATTTAGGTTCATTTAAGTAGTCCCACCAGGCATGCCAAAAAAAAGAAATTGTTGATGCTAAAAATTGGCAAGGTGATAGCCTTTATAGGAAACTCAATTAATGGGGGGACCAATTGTGCTAAACTGAGTGACCTCCGAGTTTTTAAAGAAGTTAACTTCTTCTATAATTGGGGTTTTGGAATGAGAAAAGGAAAAAAATATAAAAATAAAGATCTAACTAAGGTGATGCACCAAGATTTAGATGTAAGGCATGATAAATCTATCTTTTGGGTGCGATTTAAAGGTCTGTTCAACAGTCTTCTATGTCCCAGAATAATAGAACTAAAATATGAAAACTTGAACAATTCATTCAATGACATAAAATAATTCTCATACACATTTACTGAAAAGAGGAGTCAAATACATGATCTAAACCAACAAACTTGTATTAAAATCATAGAATTTTTGCAAATAAACAATTCAAGACAATAATGACACTATAATGTTTTATCAAATAGCTTAAGAAAAACAAAAAGGAAAAACAATGGAATAGTTTGAGAGTCTCATACAATAATCTAAAAGCAATACAAAAGTCTTGGTGTCTTTTCCCTAATTTTTCTATATCTTCTGAACTCATTTTCGGAAGGAAGAAGTAGTATATATAGCTAAAAAATCCCACCGCCTGGCAAGACAGTAACACAAAAGATTCTGTATCTCAAGCAATGATGCCTGCAACAATGATTTCCTTTGGCTATTGCAACATAAAATATTCAGGCCATTGAACATGGTCACTCCCTAGCTAGATGCATCCCATGTGAATGATGGTAGTGGTTCTAGAAAAACCCTATGCAAACAAGTGTCATTCAATCATGCAGTCAGTTAAGACACGTGACAACTTGGAGGTGCACACAATTCGCTCTTGCCTTCCCTTCGATAAATTCCCCACAAAAGAGACACGTGGTAAAAATTCAAGGCCCACTCATTGATTCCTCCTTCTTTCATTGAAAGATTACACAATTAAGACACGTGGATGCATTCTTTACTATCAGCGCCAAATGTGGTGTCCTCCAAAAAATGTATGTGGATGAAAGCTACGTGGCATGCAGACGAGGCCTGACTAATAAGTGAAGGGAAGCAACCTTTATGTGCTCGTGGTGATGACACGTGGAAGTATGATGGGAGCCTTTAGAAGAGTGAAGGAAGCAATTACTGTGAGGAGTGCATGGTGGACACATGGCAACAATGGATGAAACTATTCAAAAAGAGGCCCGATGATGTTCAAATAATTGACGCGTAGGCCAGTACCTAGCAAAAAATAAAAACCACCCAGAGGGAGCTCGAGGAATTTAACATTCATAGAATCAATGTTGATTATTTCTATGACATCTATGTTCATTTTTTCTATATTAAGAAAATAAATTTTTTATGGCAATGGTTAAGCTACATAGTTTATTTACTTGAAAGTGAAAAATTAGGAAATTTTACTTGCGTGAATGAATGGCATGTTATATGTGGTATTAGAGCTACTAGGTTTAACTATAGAGCCTATGATCTCATCATACTTTCTGTCCAATGTTATCTAATGTTTAGAAATTCTTGTGCCAAGATGGTGCGTCTTAGGTTAACTGGAAGAAATTCAGTAATCAGGAATGAGTGTTACTTGAAAGCCAAGAAGGAAAGATAGACCATTGTTCGTACGATTGAGGGTACCAACTATGACAATTTTTTCTAGCTAAGCGATACTAAAAATTTCAATCACACTCTTTCTCAAATTAGTGATGTAAAGATAAAGATAAAGGAGGAGTCCAATTACAACTATCTACCTGCAGTCCCACCAGCAAAGTTTGATTCCTTGTCACTTTCTAGGGATATTCCCTTGGAAGGAAGTGTCAGCCCAAGATTCATATTTAGACACCCTAGAGTCCTTTCTATGTTGGAAGAGATTGTAATGTCCTCAAGTAATGAATCAGAGGGTTATGTCCCCCACAACTATGTATGAGATGACAAATACGAAGGTTACTACCCATTTTGGGATAAATATGAACAAATGAGAGATGAACCAAAAATTGAGGGGTATACCCCATTGAGTTACGTGTCACAGAGTGAATTCAAGGGATATTCTCCACTTGACTATCTGAATAGTCACTCATTTTAATGTAAAGGATATTAAGATCCTTGCAAATAATAAAATCATGTGTTTATCAAAAGTTTATCTTATGAGAAATATTTTGAGATATGAAATTATTATGTAACAAAAGCAACATGGGGAGCTTACCAGCTAGTAGGAGAAGCCTCTAACTGGTGGATGAATATGAAAATGTAACTCAAGCTTAGCTCACTGAAACTCACATGGACCGAGTTTGTAGAAACATTTTAGAAAAGATGATTGCTCCAACTCTTTTTCGGCAAAAAAATCATAGATTTTCAAAATATGAGACAAGGTGAGATGTCGGTAAATGAGTATTGGGAAAATTTTACTTGTCTATTTCATTATGTACCAATGTATCAGAAGGATGAATGTTTCCACATAAGGAAATTCATCATGGGGATTAATAGCCAAATTGGAGGAGAGGTAGATGTTCACAGTATAGCCACTATGAATCTAGTGTATGAGAAAGTTGTTAAGCAAGATCAGAAACTTAAAGCTATCTCCATTTGCCAAGAGAATAGAAATCCTAAAAAAAATTGCAGGAGCTCAAGTCAAACCAACTTGAAAGATGTTTGAAGTTGTGCAAGATTTGCAAAATCAAGGAGGGAACACAAGAGGAATAATTCTAATGATGGAAATGCTAATAAATCTGGAGAACCCACAAGGAAAAAGGGATTGACTACTGAATGTTTCACATGTGGGGGAGACCACTATGCTATACATTGTCCTAATAAGTCTTCTGGGTCATGATCTTATGGTAACCCACTCCCTACCTAGCAAACGACATTCCAACAAAAGATTCATGTTGCCTTGGACGATCGTCAAGCAGAGTATCGAGTTACTCCAATAGAGACTGTAGATATTTTATTTGGTTTACCCATTTCCATACTTATAGATATTGGAGCAACTAAAAATTTTATTTCACTTAGAATAACACAACAAATATCTAGGAAAGATGGTTATATGGCAAAGTCATGGGTTGTATAATATGCAAACTAGACAAAAGCAATGGTGGAACAATGTTTGTTCCAAGCTAGGATTGAGCTACCTTGTTTTTCTAAGGAGGTAAACCTATATGTCGCACCCTTAGGATCCTACGATGCTATCCCTTGAATGAACTAGCTTTGGAGACATAGAGCCAAGGTAGACTACCATGCCAAATAATCCTTGGATGATTTTGGTAACTAAGTGATGCTACAAGGTATACCGAGGGAGGTCAAGTTGTGTCTAATCTTCGCTATGCAATTGTTAAGGGCTAAGAAGAAAGGATGCAAGATTTTTTTAGTCAAGATGGAAAAGCTTGAAGAAAATAAGGGATTTAACTCTCAAGAAGGTGTTGAAAAATATGGACCACAAAGCTTCCCAGAAATGGAAGAAGGTGAAATGGTGGAAACTGGAGTGATAGATATGGAAAGATATCCTATACTGCATAAGTTTTCAGATGTGTTTCTAGAGGAATTACCTAGACTACCATTGAAAAGGATATTTGACTTCTCTATTCATATAGTACCAGGATTTGAACTTGTGTCCAAAGTTCCTTAAAAAATGAAAATAATTGAGTTAATGGAGCTTAAGGAACAATGAAATGAATTGTTGTCTAAGGGGTTGATAATACCATGTGTATCACCTTGGGGAGCACTAGTAATCTTTGTGAAAAAGAAGGATGGTAATTTGTGTTTGTGCATAGATTATCACATGCTTAATAAAGCTATAGTAAAGAACAAGTATCCATTGCCAGGCATTGATGATATTTTTGATCAAATGAGGGGAGCTATTGTATTTTCTAAGATTGATCTATGATGTAGATATCACTAGTTAAGAATCAAAGATGAGGACATCTTTAAGACTAATTTTAGAACTAGATATGGGAATTATGAGTTTATAGTTATACCCTTTGTTCTAACTAATGTGCTAGAAAAATTTATGAACCTTATGAACAACGTATTTAGGGATTGCCTAGATAAGTTGGTCTTGGTTTTCCTAGATTATATCCTGATATATTCAAGGAATGAGGAGGATCATTGTAAGCATTTAGAGATAGTTCTACAATGACTGAGAGAACATAAGTGGGAAACTCTCTAAGTGTACCTTCTTTCTGAAGAGAGTATATTATCTTGGTCATGTGATCTCAGTAGATAGTATCTCAATTGACCCAACTAAAATCAAGGTAGTGCTAGAATGGCTAGTGGCCAAAAATGTCTCAGAGGTAAGAAGTTTTATGGGTTTGGTCAGATGTTATAGAAATTTTGTTGCAAACTTCTCCAAGATAGCCTTTCCAATTACTTCTTTGCATAAGAAAGGGAAGAAGTTTGAGTGGAAAAACAAGTGCCAAGTAGCATTTGATCTACTTAAAGAGAAGTTAAGTATTGCCCCAATTTTGAAGGTACCAGATCTTGATGGAGACATCACTATTATCACATATGCATTAGGAGAGGGATTAGGTGGTGTTTTAATGCAAGAAGGGAAATTAATTGCTTATGAATCAAGAAAGATGAAATCCTATGAGAAAAATTATGCATCAAATGATTTAGAGGAAGCAACGGTAGTTCATGCATTGCAGATGTGGAGTCATTACTTGTTGGGGAAGCCCTTTGCAATGAAAAATGATCATCACAAGTTGAAATATCTATTTACTCAACCTAATCAGAATGCAAGGAAGAGAATAAGGTTGAATTTAATATTTGATTATGACTTCAATATCAGCTACATCAAGGGGAAAGAAAATCAGGTTGTTGATGCCTTAAGTCAAAGGCGTCATATTTCTTCAATAGTGACAATTCAAACTGACTTTAAAGGTCAAGTATTGTAGAAATACAAAGAGGTTGAGTACTATATGCAAGTTAAGCAAGCACTCACAACAAATCTGCAAAATGCAAGGTATGAAAGATTTCATTTTGAACCTAATGGATTTCTTAGGTATAAGGGGAGAATGTATGTACTTGACTCAAAAGAGTTGAGAAATTTGGTATGGAAAGAATGATCCAGGTGGATCCTGAGAACCTGAAAATTCAACTATTTTGGATGTCCTTGAAATCAACACCATGTCGAAGTGCTCAAAAAAAAAATCTGATGCAACTTGAATGGGAAAAAAGGAGTTTGTATGCCCAAGTTATTGTCAGTCAGAGTTTGGGTCAAAAAAGCACCTAAGGTCATGCAAAAAGGAAAAAAAATTGACCAATTTCGATTCAAGTGAAAATGGTGTCAATATGGAGAGCTTGTCATCACGATCCTGACGACACTCGTTTCATTAGAAATGAAGTCTGTATGCTAGAGATGTCACAAGTCAAACTTCACAGTCGACCATGTTGACCTCATGGTATAGTTGATGATGTTAGCATGTTGACGTGGTAGGCTCGTACTGTACGAACGCCGAGGTGGACCAATCAACATGTGACATGTGTTCGACCATATAGTTGATGGAGTGACTAACGTGGAAGTGATGTGGATAGTGACTGGGTGGCAATGTGGACAACATCAGTGAATCAAATCGTGCCATGTGGCACATCGGCTGGGTTCCATGTGGCACCCTCCTTACTCCCTCATCTGGCAGATGATCAGGTTGTTGGTTTGTTTTCTAATAATATGTGGGGGGATTCGAACCCCCTACCTACCACTTCCTAGCCGACCATTTAGCCATTGAGCTCGTGATCCACACGTTAACCTATATGAGTGCTGGTTTGTTTTGAGTAGTTAAGATTTGCATCGGGTGAGTAAAATGAAGGGGTGGGGGTTGACTCCATGACCACCCCGCTCTGCAAAATGAGCTCTACCATTCTTCCATTTAGTGGCTTCAAAATATATGTGGAGCTAAAATGGTTTTGATGAAGATTTAAATACCAATTACCCCTAATTTAAATAATTACCTCCTAAAATTAAAAACAATTAACCCTCCAAATTTGAACAAACTTAATCCCTAATAAACATAAAGATATGTTAGCCCGAATGCAAACTATTTGAAGGGCTTAAAATTATATTAAAAAGATAAATAAAGATTTATTAGGATTTTTAAAGGGATTTTGGGGGATTTTGTAATCTTATGGTTTTAAACCATATTGGGAAAACTCTTTGTATAAAAAGGAGGAGAGCTTGGCCTTTGAGGACATGGGATTTTTGGAAAGAAATCTTGGGAGAAGAGTTGTAGGCTTATTTTGAGGCTCGAAGGTTTGTAGGATTTTTGAGTGAACAATGTAAAATCTTGTATTGTAATGAGTTCGTCCTTCTGATGTCTGGAGTAAGGTCATTAGTGTGAGATGCCTTCATGAATCCTTGTTTAAGGATAAGGTAATTCTTTGAGTAAACACTTGTGAGAAGGTCCTAGCATCTTGCATAAGAAGGAATAGAACAATTCATGTTCAAACAGATCTGGAGACATAGCTAGAGTCTGGTGAACTCCATTATCAACTCTCTCTCTCTCTCTTGTCATATGTTTTTACTAGCTTTCGTGCTTTTCATGTGTTTTATTTTTTCATTGTGTTTTATTAATTCACTTGCAAAAACATCAATAAAAGATCTTGTTATAAATCTGATTCAAGGTGTAATTAGAAAATTCTAAACACTAATTTTAGATCAAAGAAGTTCAAAAAGCACCATACTCTGGGCACCTTGGTGTGACAAAAATGTTGGCTAATGTAAAGCCATTATATTTTTGGGAAGGGATGAAAGGAGATGTTGCTATATTTGTGGCTAGGTGCCTAGAATGTCAAAGGGTGAAAGTTGAACATCATCATCCTCTAGGCTTGTTATACCACATGATATTCTTGAGATTAAGTGGCAAGTCATAAGTATGGAATTTTTGCAAGGATTGCCTATGTCAAGGAATAAGCATAATGTCATTCTTGTGGTTGTGGATAAGCTTACTAAGGTAACACATTTCATACTTGGGAATCTAACTAATGGAGCTACTATCATAGCACAAAAATTCATTCAAGAAGTGTTTAGATTGCATGGGATTCTTGAAAAGATAATCTTAGATAGAGATGCATGATTCACCTCAAGTTTTTCGAAAACCTTATTTTATGCACTTGGGACTCAACTTAATATAAGCTCATCATATCATTCAGAAAAAAGATGGAAAAATAGAAAGGATGAATCAAGTACTTGAAGACCTACTTATAATGTATTGCATGGATCAGCAATACAAGTGGGAATATTACTTGCCTTTAGTGGAATTCGCTTATAGCAACTCCTACCATTCTGTAATAAAGATGACTCATTTTGAAGCATTATATGGTAAAAAGTTTTGAATCCCTATAAGTTGGGATAAAATTGAGGATAGGTTGAGTCTTGGGCCAAAGATGTTGGCTGAAATAGAAGAACAAGTAAGGATTGTTAAGCAAAGGTTACCTGAATCTAATGATAGACATAAAAGCTATGCAAATGCAAAGAGAGTACCCCAAAATTTTGCAGTAGGTAACAAAGTGTTGTTGAGAGTAAAACCTCATAAAAGTTCCATCAAATTTGGAAAGTCATCCAAATAAGCTCCACACTATGTAGGACCTTTTGATATTCTTGAGGAAGTGAATCCTATAGATTATTGAATTGCATTGCCACCAACTCTTCCTTGGATGCATAATGTCTTTCATGTTTCTTACCTAAAGAAGCATATACCAGAAGATAATCATGTAATTGATTGGAATGCTTTACAAGTAGATGACCCCGAAGTGGTAACAATCAAGCCTATCAAGGTGCTCAAAATGCATGAGCTTCGCTTGTGTAACAAAGAAGTTCTACAATGCAAAGTCCAATGGGACTAGTATGTAGAAGATTCTGCCACTTGGGAGATTATGTTGAGATACAATAAAAGTTTCCACATGTTTTATATGCTTTTTAAAGTATTTGAAAACAATGTTATTTATTTGTTTAGATTATGTTAGCTACATAAAATCATTGGGGATGATGATTCACAAGGGGGAGTATGTCACACCCCATTGTGTGTTTACCTATTTACTATTACTATGCTAGGATAAATTATTTCATGTGTGAATGCATTTGGAATTCTGATTGGAATATATGTGCTTGCACTTTGTTGTCAATGAATTATGAATGAATATTTATTTCATTTAGTGTTATGTGATGAAATGCATATATGTGAAATAGATGATTATTGAATTGGATATTCTAACTATGGAAAAGTATTATGTAAATGAATATTTTGATGAACAATTGACTACCATGGGAATGTGTTAAGTTGGGTGCAGGTTCATATTCAATCCTCCAGGAGCGAGGGGAAGTATCACTCAGGGAGAAGAACTTGGTCGAGAAACTAGTAACGAAATGTAACTGAGCTTGCACACACACTCACAATAGAATGGTTGAGTCTAGTCATAGTGTTGTGAATTATGTGTTTGCATTAGTAAGGATATTGTTTATTGTTGAGTGCATTCTTGGATGATGTTTATGTGTTTGGAGTTTATGGGTTCTTCTTTATGTTACTTTGCTTGATTGATGAGGTGAACATATGTTGAATGTATATATATGTATGCATATGCATGCCAATGTAGACCATATGCATGAAGGAGCATGTAGGTAGACATACCTATGCAAGCTTATGAATGGGTTGCTTATGAGCATGGTGTTATTGAGGGGACAATATGACATGTATGTATATATGTATATATACATCACACATATATTTCCTATCAATAAGATGGTAATTGTATATGTGTTTGATTATATACAAATGATATTTTATATATGAATGTTAACTTGATCTTATTTATTTGAATGTCAAGTGTATACATGGTTGTTTGACATTGAATATATATATAAGTATACATATAAATTAGAATATATACACATATACATACATATATATATATATAGCATAAAAGATATTCATTGGTATATATGAATATATGCACATGTATATATGTGAACATATATATATATATATATATATTTATATATAGAGAAAGTATTTAGGCCGATATATATATTATGTAAATTATTTGAGGCCGATTAATACATATGTTATGCAAAGAATAAAAACCGATTCATATAAACATATGTTTGGTTGATAAATGAGAAGTATTATGCATTATATAGTAAGCACTCAAATAGATATAAAGGCACATTTAAATGTACAGATAAAGTGCAAAGGAAATGTGGGAATATAACCTACTGTGTAAGTGTTTAATACACATGAATGAAAGGATATAAACCACAACAATAAACATGCTTGGTCAAATATGAACATTTGAAGTGCTATTTTATAGGAGTTGATTCATCCTGTACATGTCGATTTAGTAGTCTATGACTAAGTCGACTATAATATGTGTTGCTTGGTGAATGTTGACTATTTCTTTGGATAAACCTGTGCCAAAAGAATAGGGAGATGGCTGAGACTTGGTTCCCTAATATGAATACCTTCTTTCTATAGAAGTATTTCTCTCTAGCAATTTGATTCTCATCTTTTGAGTATGTGCATATTTGAAATGGTCTTGTGTTGCTATCAAACAAGGAGGTCGATCTGTAGAATACCAAGCTGAGTTTATACTTAGAAATTTTCCACCTTTTTGTTGTGAGAGATGATTTGACTTGCATGCTTAAGTGGTCTCGACTAGTATACCTTTAACTTAGGCATTAAAGTCTCAATTTTTTGTATAAATAGATGATCCAACTCTCTCATTTGGGACACACAATTATATAGTTCATCCTGCTATAAATATTCTGAGAGTTATAGTTTGTGAGAGCTTAAAGTTAAATTGTGAGAGCATAGAGTTATTTTATGTGCCTAGAGGAAGAGGATATTGTGAAGTACTGCATCAAGTAGTTAAAGTGAAGCCTAGCAAGCTGTCATTGGAAGGATGAGAATCAAGTTAGTCAATTGGATGAAGTGTATTATAGGCATGAGGATCTAATATTCTTTTATTTGTCTTTTATTATGAAAGAATGAAAGTCTTGATTGCTTTGATTGAAATTGCTTGAGAATGTTTGCGTTAGTGAATCATAGTATTTGCTTATGAAATGGAAAAGAAGTTGTTTTATGCTTTTCTATGAAAGTGTTTGTATATACTCCATAATAGGAGGGATTGCTTGTCAGTAGTATAATATACTAGGAATGACAAAACAAGGATAGCTCAAGGGTTATCCATTGCAAAGTTATTTGATTGATTTAGATAGCTTGTAAGTTACACCTAGGATTTGATTATCCATTGAAGGGAGGGTAACTTATGTTTATGCTTTGTGGGTAGAAATACCATTGAGTTTTGGGAAAAGGGAATAGGTTGTTTTTGAGGTTAAAGACTACTTACAGAAGGAAATACCTATGCATAGTTTATAATGTCCTAAAGTAAAATCGAGCTTGATTAAGTGTATGTGAGTAGGATGGCTATCATTCAAAGTACTAAATGAGAACACTTTGGTCAAAGTAGTGTGATTTCCTTTGGCTCCATTGTCAATTCACCATGATCCATTTATGCATGCTAGTTCAAGATTGTACGGTTGACAAGTTCTAGTCATGTAGGACACAACACTAAGCTCGAAATGCTTTTCATTATGAGGTTACTCCACCAATCTCTTTGTCAAAGTGTACAACCATCTATCAAATGATAGATGTGCAGGGGATTGCATATGAGTCCATGGTTGGTGGAAAAGCGCTTGAGTGATGCTTCTCCTCAACAAGCGAATATGACCAAGATTTGAAAGGATATTCTTGGACCATCTATAGCTATTGCTTTGAAGCTCGGTTGAGCTATGTATGTACTTTGTACACAATCTTTGGAATATTGTAATATGTGAAATATTATTTTGGAAATGGAATCAATGTTGATTATTGTTATGAAATCTATGTTCATTTTTTCTCTATTAAGAAAAGAAAAAAATTATGCCAATGGTTAAGCTACATATTTTATTTACTTGAAAGTGAAAACTTAGGAAATTTTATTTGTGTAAATGAATGACATGTTACACTTTTGTAATTCGTGTTGATATTCATATATATGTGAGTTAATCCTCACCATGGTTTTTCCCTTATTGGGTTTTCCACATAAAATTTGGTGTTCTATTGTGTATTGTTGTTGATGTGATTATGCTTCATTTATTTACATTCATGTTGATGCTTAATGAGGGTTTAAATATTAATAAGGGTTTGAAGGTTTTAATGCATAACTCATTCTCCCCCCCTCTCAGTTGTCCTGTGTCTAACACTTGCATCCCCCTTTACCAAGATCATAAGTGAATTAAATCCCAATCACTTCATACAACTAGTATGAATTATTGGTAAGTAGGGAGATGAATACAAACAATATACTAAATAAATAAAGAAACATGATTACATTAAATCTTGATACACCAATGAAGCTTACTAAGTTCACATCAATACTCACAACAAATGACCTCATAGGTTGAAATCATAAATTGTGTCCTAACACCATTGTATGTATAAGGTGGGCATTTAGGCATAGAGAGGATGAGCCTATTTATGATAAAGTGAGCTAGATTTAAAAGTGCATTGGATAATATTTAATTGATGCATCCATGTGTCATCTCTTGTTTTCTTATTTTATTTTCTCTCTAAATATATTTTGTTACTCAATAAAAAAAGGTTATTTATTTAACTTATATTATAATAAAAATGCTCATCACTAATAAGTTATGGTGTTGAAAACCAATTGAGTAACAACGATGAATGGAAAATGTTAAATCCTTTTGAGGAGTGTGTGTGAATCATGTAGTACATTCAAAGACTAATAACATAAAGAAGAAACAAAAAAACAATTGTCATTTTCCTCTATAGTATAACCTCATCCTTTATGTGGTCACTTCATAAAACATCATTATTGTCTTAATTAACACTACATTACTTTAACAATATTACAAGTACACTCAAATTTTCATATATAATCTAGTGGCATATTTAGAAACATATTCAATTATGAGTTTTCCACTAATTGACTTGTGTTTAGAAACATAGAAACACTAGAGTTTTATAAATCTCTATGCTAAATCACAACATCTAAAACTCACTATAATTCATAACAACTTACTACAACTAACTTCATGCCTACAACTAACAACTCACTACAACTAACTTAATACCTACAAGTAGGGGCATACATTTAAAAAAAGTTGCTAACAATGAGTGGGAGTTCGAGTAGGGGGTTCGAGTTTGAAATCTAAGGAGGGTGCGACTGTGGATGCATCTGAGGATGATGAAGATGCAGATCTAGATGATGATGTCTTCTTGTTGGAGGCGGTTCATATTGTTGTTTCCTTTCTAGAGTCACTGGAGGCTTTTCTGGATATGGGTGATCTTCTTTTTCCTCTGTGTAGCTTGGGGTCTCTTCTTCTTTTTGTTTGGTGCATTTCTTGTTGTTCGTGGAAGAATTCTTCTTCTTTCACCAAAAAAAATCTTGTTCCCTTCGTGGCCATTTTTGTTCCTATTTCTCTATCTGGCATGCGATTTTTTCGTGTTGGATTTTCTGCTTTGACCGTGGTGGATCTAAAATGTGCAAATATTTTTTCCTTGAGGTAGTCTAGTGATATTGTTGTGGTGTGTTCAAAAAAGGTGGAGGAGGCTCTTCATTGTTAGTGGACTACTATTGATGTTTTTCTCTTTGCTTGGCTCTTTGTTCACTCCATTTTTTTAAATTTTTTGCTCTTGGGTGGGCTTTGGAACAACCATGAACATGCTGCTTTGTTCACTTGGCTTGTGTGGGGGAGATTCATTAATGTTGTGTTGCTTGGTTTTGCTGTTGGGGGTTGCTCCACCTTTCGGAGCTGGATTTAGATCTTGATGCCTCTTGTATTGGATTCAAGAGTTTCTTGTTCTGGGATGCTTGTTTTGGCTCCTATGTTTGTGTTCTAGGTGAGCAACTTACTCTACTTCTTGTTCATTATCCATTTTTTTTTTGTTTCCCTTCTAGTTTAGGAAGTCGACTTTGCTTGAGGGCCTTGTTCATTCTTTGATGGAAGCCAATGTGTTTCTTTCTTCTTTGAAGGGTGGTTCTTTAGCCTTTGGTTTTGGGCTTTTTCTTTTGTGGAGGTTGTTCCCTCTGTGTTTCTTGAAGACCCCAAGTCTTGGTTGGTTGGGTATGGACTAAGCTCATTTTTATGTTTTTTTTTGCTGGCTAGGGTGGACTTAATTTTTTATCTTCTGATCTTGGTGTTTGTTTGGCCTATAGGGGTGAAGTTTTCCATCTTTAGTGATATTTCCTCCTCCTCGTTGGTTGTTCCTTTCATGGCCAGGGTATCTCCTATAGAGGTGGAAATATTGCTTTTTGGAGAGGAGGAGGTCTTTTGGTGCTTAAGTGTGCTGGCTGGGGTTTTTTTAGTCTCTTCCTTCTTGTACCAGATTCTCATGTTGCTAAGGGATGGTGTGATATCCCTTTCTACTAAAGTTTCTTACCATTGGTTTCCTTAGCTGGTGTCTTCTATGGAGGTGGAGACTGTTGCTTTAGAGGTGGAGACCTCTCCTATTGAGGTGGAGATGGAGGTTGTTGAGCTAATGGGAAAATATTTCATCTTATGTTGGTTCCTATCGAGGTGGAGCTTGCATGAACAAGAGGGATGTGAATTCAGTGGTAAGGGTTCTTGTATTATCTTCTCCTATAGAGGGGAGCCCTCTCCTTTTGAGGTGGATGTTGGCTTGGCTATTTAGGTGGGATGGTGCTACAAAATTGTTGATGCTTCAAAGTGTTCTATTATTTTGTTGCAATTTGGTTTTACAAGCTAATTGTTGCCTAGCTGATTCAGGTGGTTTTTATTACTTGTTAGGGTTTTCAATCCCTGTTAAAACTAGTTCGTGAAGGTTTTAGGTTTCCCACAAAATCTATCCTTGGCAGTATGGGTATTCTTGTGTATCTCTTGGGTTGTTGGTTATGTTGGATTGTTGATGGTCTATGTTTGAATCTATTTTCAACTTTCCTTTGGCTCAGTTTTTAGGTCCCTTTAAAACCCGATTGTAATGGGTTTCAAGTCCCATAAAAACCTATTTTCCCCTAATCAAAAAAATTCATATCTACAAATCCTTTGAAAAATTAGGAAACTATTTGAAACTAAATTTAGTGCCTATTACTAAGGAGAAACATACATGATTACTATCATGTATGTTAAATTGATAAAGAATAGTCTAAATATACTTACTCTAGTTTAACCATAACTTCTTGCTAGGCTTATCTATATGGATCTCTATGCCAAGTACGTATCTTGTAGCACCTAGATATTTCATCTCAAAAATACTATCCAGTTAAACCTAAAGTTCCCTAATTAGTGTCTTAAATTTCCAATGATAATATATGATCAACATATTAAAAATTAGAAATGTATTGCAGCAATGTACCCACAAAACATAAAGGGCCATCCTTTTGGTAAAATACATAATATTCTTAAAGATCAAGGAGTGAGATGTGTAATCAACTATGAGAAACATTAAGACCCTTAATCTGTGAATAAATGAAAGCCAAAGATAGGGGTTGATCATAATAAATGATTAGGAGATTCAACAATGAAAATCACACAAAGAGGGATACACAATAAATCAAGGGATAAAACCATACAAGGAGAAATCTTATATGAATAAATGGTAGTAAACATCAAAAGAATCACATCAAAAAATCAACAAATTAAAAAAAACCATAAAAATTAGGTATAGAAATTATGTGTTCATCAAAATATAAGTTTAAAAATATGCCCTACATTAATTTATATATTTCAAATAGGGAATGATAACATGATCAATGTAATTGGAATTTTTTATAAGTTAAGATCAAAGAAATTGAGAAAGGTAAATATAAATGAAAAATGAAAGTGAGAGGAACTATATGGCTTACCTAGGATCTAGTGTGACTTTAATCTTGACTTTTGTGGCACTTTGCAATTGTTGAAGTTTAGCAGCTTTGGGCTCAATTCTTCTAGCCTTGAATGAAGATATAATTTGTTTATATGTGTTAATGGAAACTTTACTTTGGCCGACCTTCCTTGTATAATTATTCCTTGGTCAACCTTCATTGTAATTTAATTATTATTATTTGTAGTCATTTCTTGATAGCCGACCTAGTCATTTGTAAAGGTGTGACCTATCTAGCATTGTATATATAGGCCACTTTCCTTCATTCAAGCAACAAGAGAATTTTGATATCCTTCTCCATTAAGTGCGATTTCTTCAAGAAGAGTAGTGAAAATTCATATAGGAGCAGATTGTGAGTCTATTCAAGTGCAGATTGAAGGGAAGATTATTAGTGTGTGTTACAACCATTACTGGTGCTGTTTATTGGCCTTGTGTGTGGCCTCATTGTAAAGATACTTATTGCCATTGCTCATATATGTAAGATTTATATTTGTTGCTTGGTTTTTCTCCCTTAAGAGGAGGGTTTTCCTAGGGTATCTATTGTGTTATTGTGTCTGATTTTGAATTTTTTTTCTATGCATTGCATTTTATCATAAAACTAACATGGTATCAGAACAAGTTTGTGTGAGGATCCTATTAGATTTCATTGATTATTCAGAAGCAACAAATAATCTATAGAAGGATATAGATTACAAGAGGCAGGTTTTATTGATCCAAGAACCCAACAGGAATTCAATGGATTTTGTCTCTCCATTCTATATTTTTGTTAGTAGGGAACAAGTTTGAAGTGTGGAGCATACTGCGCATCAATCATAGGCGCTTAACCATGAATCATCTTTGAGCAAAGGAAAAGGGTCTGGCCTGTGATTATTGTATCTATTAGCACTTATTACTGATGTGTTTACAAATATTTCTCAGATCGAAATATCTCTGTCACCAGTTTTTGATTATTTGTGAGCTCTATGGTCATTAATTTCTAAGAGATTGCCGATTCTATATTCCATTGTGTGGTTGAACTTTTATTGGCTCTAGCAATATTCTTATATGTTGAATCTAGCCATCCTTTGTGAAGTTGAGCCACAAGGTTGTGTTTAGAATCTGAGCAGTTCAACGACAAAGGTATCTTCTCATTCTCAGTCACATTTTGGAGATAGCATCTAGAGCTTGCGTTCTTCATTTGCATTGCTTCATCTAGGGCTTGCAAGACATCTAGATTCCTTATTTTGGTCGAGAACCATATCCATTTTTAGTGTGAACTCATCTTCTTGAATACAACTCGTGATCTCAGAGCCTTGTGATTACTTAACTTTACTCTTAGGAGATCTCATTGGCATCATCATTTGATGTAATCGATTTGCAAGGAGTTATCAAGTATATCATTAAATATTGAGAGTATCGAGTATGTTGATACAGTGAAGGAATGAACCTGTATTGTTCTTGGCCTTCTATTTGTTTCACATCTTCTGAGCTCAAATTTTATTTTGTTAGCACTAGGTCATCTTGTTGTCCCTGGATAAATTTCTGGCATTAAGGAAAAGTCACCTTGACCTATGACTGCTAAGGGTGATGATCAACTGATCTGTGTTTCATTGGAAGGTTGATGTAATCCTGAGCAATTGGTGTGGTCATTCTAGGTCTCAACCTTGAGACTTCTAGAATGATGATTTTATGAAGTCTATCCCTGACCTTAAGTGCAAGATCAATAATGATCAATTGATGGACTGCGAGGAATTCAAATCTAGCAAGAGATAAGTATTTGTTTTTTGTTGTTTATATTTTTTGTGAAACTTAGTCTGCTGAGCTGTGTAGATCTGATAAAGTTTATAAGTGATGACCTTATTCATGTCTAACACTTTGGGTGTTGCTAGTAAGCATGTTGCATAATCTAGTGGATTGCAGCTGGAAATGAAGTGCATTGTAAATTTGAATGGTCAAAGGCCATGCTCAAATTTAACCTTGTCAGGGGCCTATGTTCAAACTGTGAAGGTTATGGAAAAATATGAGCACAAGAGCAATGTATCTTACTGTGATCATTAACTACATCCATTAGAATATTTAGAGATAATTATTCTTTGTTTGCTGAGTTATATCATTTATTTGGATCTTGTAAAGAGAGATAGTGGCTTTTTCTTGAAATGTGTTCACTAGCATTTGAAGATCTCATTTATTGCAAGTTATTTCATGCTGGTTGTGAAAGATTTTAGAGTGTGACCCTAAAATAAAAAGAGAATTACATTCTCAATGGTGATTATTTGGTCACATCGTTATCATCCTCTAATGCATGAACTATGATAGATCCTTTAACTCTTGGAGAGAGTTGGTTCTACATGCTAACTGCATAATGCATTCAAGAAATCTATAGTTGTGCAGATTATCTTTTATTGTGCTATGTTTAGCACTCTCGAGAGGAGTAAAAGATGGAAGAAAGGGTTATATCAATAAAGATAAGTTTCTTTATCCCTTCATTCTAATCTTTTGATATATTTCTCTTTAGGTTGATTTATTTATTTATGTTTTAACATTTTTCATAAATTCTTATGTATTCATGCTATAACTTGGAATAGTAAACCTTGTACGATTCTAGCCTTGATATTTATTTGGATAGTTGTAAATTGTTAGTGACCTCTCTCCAAAATGCTTTCATGATAGTTCTAGGAGTAAGAAGGTGGTGAGAGATTACTTGAGGCATCTTGTGAGGAATTCATGCCAACCAAAGAAATGATCAAGCATGAAGTCACAACTTGCAGCCATGAGACTAAGTTGGTGAATAGAGGGAGTTCACTTCTAGAAGTCTTATTTGCAATCTCTAAAGCAGGGATCAAGAGGGATTTTTGTGACTCACTGAGAAGAAGTGAAGGTTGCAGTGTTGCAAGGCCAAGCATTAAATCCTTGAAATACCTCTTCAACTGCTGAGATCAAAATTGCACAAGACAGTCATCTGTATTTGATATTGGTAGCTCCGCAAACCTATTCAAAATAGAGTGATCTACAATAAGGTCGAGGAGGTCTACCCTGAATTCTCTATAGGACTAGAGGTGTGCACTAGAAAAAAATTATCTAAGGCAAGAGTTGCAGGAAATATTGGATGATGAGGTCAGAAGGTTGATGCAAGTACTTAAAGATTCAGAGGAGCCTACTAAACCTGAAGAAGATGGTAATTTAGTTGATCTTGGTTCTTTATGTTGATTTATGAAATCAAATTTTTTTAGAAGCTTAAGGAGGTTGCAGCTAGTTCAGATCTAGTGGATCCTACTATGTATATATAGTTGATTAGATCCTTGATGTATCTAGTTAATACTAGACTAGATTGCAAGAAAATTCATCTAGTTGCAGCGAAGCTTATCCTAAGATACTTGTGTGGCACAATTGGATATGGGTCGAGGTATTATTCAGGTGTGTATTTTGAAGTTGCATGGCTATACTAATTCTGATTGGGTAGGGAGTGTCACTGATCAGAAGAGCACCTCTGGATGTTGTCTCAATTTGGGGTTTGTGATGATATCCTGGTGCAGTAGGAAGAAGTCATCTATAGCATTGAGTACAACAGAGGCAAAGTATATTGCAACTTGTGTGGAAAATGAGGAGTAGTGTGGCTTCGTAAGCTCCTTGCAGGATTGTTTGAACAATCAATGGAGCCTACTATCATTAATTGTGATAACCAGAGTTGTGTGAAGCTTTCTATCAATCCTGTGCTCGATGAAAAAACTAAGCATGTGGAGATAAAATACCTATATCAGAGATATGGTATTGAGGAAAGCTATACAGTTGAGGTGTATTAGCACTGATGAGTAGATGATAGACATTCTCACCAAGCCTCTCTCTAGGATACATTTTGTGTACTTTCAAGATAAGCTTGGTATGGTGGAGAATACAACCCTAACTAAGAAGGATCCTTAGTATCAGTGATCCTCTTTAATGAGTTCTTCTCAGTGAGAGAAGTTTGAGGTGAAATACCTTGTTAATGAGTTCTTCTCTGTGAGAGAAGTTCGAGGTGAAATCCCTTGTTAATGAGTTCTTCTATGTGAGAGAAGTTTGAGGTGAAATCCCTTGTTAATGAGTTCTTTGTGAGAGAAGTTCGAGGTGAAATCCCTTGTTAACGAGTTCTTCTCTGTAAGATAAGTTCGAGGTGAAATCCATTGATTCCACCCTCTAGGAGAGCCATGGTGGATGTCATGTGTGTGACTCCATTACAACATCATGTGAGAGAGTCCGTGATGATTCTATTGTACTTGTGTTTTCACCCTCTAGGAGAGCCATGGTGAAAGTCATGTTGAGGTGACAACATCACACAAGTGATGAACACTTGTACATACCATACATGGTTGTAGCCATTATGGTTGATATCATGTTGAGGTGATATCTAATATCATGATGAGGTGATATCCTTCTTCTCTGCATATGGTTGTAGCCATTGTGGTAGACATCACGATGAGGTGATATGTCTTTTGTAGCTAGAAGTATTTCTCCCTAGCTGAGAGGGAGTGTTGAAGTTTAGAAGATTGGGGCTCAATTCTTCCAGCCTTGAGTGAAGATATAATTTGTTTGTGTCAATGGAAACTTTACTATGGCCAACCTTCCTTGTATAATTCTTCCTTGGTTGACCTTCATTGTAATTTAATTATTATTATTTGTAGTTATTTCTTGATGGCCGACCTAGTCATTTGTAAAGGTGCGACCTATCTAGCATTGTATATATAGGTCACTTTCCTTCATTCAAGCATCAAGAAAAGTTCGATCTCCTTCTCCATTAAGTGCAAGTTCTTCAAGAAGAGTAGTGCGAATTCATTTAGGAGCAGATTGTGATTCTATTCAAGTGCAGATTGAAGGGAAGATTATTAGTGTGTGTTACAACCATTGCTCGTGCTATTTATTGGCCTTGTGTGTGGCCTCATTTTAAAGGTACTTGTTTCCATTGCTCATATATATAAGAGTTATATTTGTTGCTGGTTTTTTCTCCCTCAAGAGGAGGGTTTTCCTAGGGTATCTGCTGTGTTATTGTGTCTGATTTTGAATTATTTTTCTATGCATTATATCTGATCATAAAACTAACAATAAAACTAAGAAACACAATTTGGAACCTTTTCTAATTGCCAAAATCTTGTGTAACTAAAATATTAAAATTTAAAGGTTTAGGAATTGATTAGGTCTACAATCTAGTCCTTGGACATGCATGCATCATAGGATAATTTCCACTCTATAATCTATTGTTTGGTTGCTATAAAAAATGTTTGCATCAATGTATGTTTATTTCTAGGAAATTGTGGTGTTAAATAGTATTGTTGGGAGCTTACTATGTATAAATAGAAGTATGGAAATTTCATGATTGCAATAACACCTCATGATAAAATTGGGCAATGGATATCAATTAACTAACTTGTCCATTGCAAGCTTACTTAAATGTTTTTGATAAGGTAAGAAAGGTTTTGAAAGGACCAAGAACCTTTTATAGAGCTAAGAAAAGGACACTTCCAAACAAAAAAGTCTCGAACTTTGCCAATAAACTAGAGAACTAGACCGATAGAGACACCACAGTAACATAGGAGAAAAACAACACCTGGTCACCAAAGAACCAAGAGTTAAAGAACACTTAGAACTAACAACAGTCCTAAGATAAAGATAGACCAACAAACCAAACCTTGCAACACCACCAGGAGCAATAGAACACTTAGGACCAACAACAATCCCAATTCAAGGATAGAGAAACAACAAAGGCCTTGAGCTAAGAAATAACCTACAATACTATAGGTCCAAAAGAATGTCTGAAACAACTAGGCCACAAACCACCTACAATAGTTGGGCTAAAATAAACCTTATGCTCAACTCAGACAAGAATGAGCCTACCATATTCCCACCAAAAGAGGGGTAAGAATCACAAATTGTTGGAGAGATATGTTCTTCTAAATGCACTGACCAACTAGACACCAACATTGGCACCACCTCAAAAGGATGGGGCTCCCCTCTATAGGAGAGGAAGAAGTGGGAACCAAAACTACCAAAGAATCCTCCCTCTAGAGAAAGCACACTCCACCTCAATAGGAACCAACAAAGGAGAGAAGCACTTCCCACCATTTCTTCAACCTCCAGCTCCACCTCAAAAGAAGAGGGCTCCACATTAATAGGAGAAATGTTCACCTCTAAAGAATACAATGAATGTAGAACATGGTAGAAAGCAAGAACTCCAGTAGAAAAGGCCAACACCTCCACCTTTGGCATCTAGAAGAATAGAAACAAAAGGAAAACACCAACCTCCCAACCAACATAATCAACCCAAACCATCGAACATCCAACAACTCCTTCCTTAGAGAAAGAACCTTCCACCCCAAGGGGCAGCCAATAAACCCAAAAACCTAAAAAAAAAACCCATCCACCATAAGAATGACAATCATCCCTAAAACAACCATGAGCCAAATAAAAACCTTGGCCAAGAAGAAATCCATACCCTTACACAAACTAGCCAAAAATGGAAGCAAAGAAACCTTCACAAGACAACCCCCAAAAAATAGGGCCTTCACAAGGAAGCTTAGCAATAGTTTAACAACCCCCACAGATAGGGCACAGGGGCCACAAGAGTAGGGGAAAACCAAACCCAAGAAAAGAACCCAACACCACTCAAGGATAGTAGAAAAATGGTTGATTCATCACAACAAAGCCAAGACCACCATCCAACTAGAGAGTCAAGCCAAGGCCCACCACCAAAGAAGTGTGGATTAGAGTAAGATGATCCAAGTAACACACATCAACCGAAAATATAAAGCCAAGAGGGGAAAGAACACCAAACCAACAACCAAGAAATAACAAGGGATGAGGATGAAGCACAAAATCCACACACTCAACAACCAACAAAAACCTCAAAGGGGCCACTGAACAGAGGAGGCCAAGAGAAAGCTCCAAACCAACACCAACTACGTCCATAGAGACAACCTTGCTGAATCCAAAGGAAGAGCAACACATAAAGAACTCAGATCTGATAGCAACCCCAAAGAGCAAGGGACAAAGCCAACACAAGGGAAAGCGCAACAAAGTCACATCTCACACTATAGATAAGAGGTCATGGGAGAAAACTAATAGTGAAAAAAAGCTCCATTGAGTAAAAATTATCCACCCATCCACAAAAAATCCAACCACACACTCCAATCCCTCGCTAGAAAAAGGCACGATGGAGGGAAACACTCCAGGATACACATATGTATGCAACCCCTGACACAGGAAGAGATCAAACTTAGTACCATCACCTCAGGCTGATAGAGACCACAAGGAAAAGGCACAAAACCATCACCCCTCAATTTGACCATTAAAGAGCCTACATAACAACTAGAGACTGCACAAACCCCCACTCACCAGGAGCCAAAAATCATCCCCATTATTCTTAGAGTTAGAATCACCCTCAACAACAAAACCAACATAATTCAAAAATCTCCCACAACTAGTTTTCCTGCTCCTGCAATCCATTTTTTACTTCAAAAATGTTAAAAGTTTTATTTATTGTTAAGCTTACTTAGATGTTAATTGATACCAATGCAAATAATAATTGATAATCAAATTCCAGTGATATTTTAATTGACAAGATACAAGTAAGATGATAAGTGATAGATTTTAATTAATAATTTTGATGTGTTTGATACAAGCTTAGTTTGATACAACTAAGATTCACATGAATTGATTCTTATATGAGATGAAAAATGTTCTTTCATGACTGATAATAGTCTGCAATGATGTCTTTAAATTTATATCATAGACACTTAAAAATGTCCTAAGCAAATCACACGTCTTGATTTCACTTACTAACAACATTGTCCTCGTTATCACCAAATTTCCTCTATTCAATTAAATAAATTATTTAGTTAAATTCATTTTATTCTGTTATTAACTAAATAATTAATTTTATTTGATTAATTCATCATAATTCATGCTATTTCCCCCCCTTTTGATTTAATAATTCTAAATTATTTAAATGAAATGCTAATAATTTCTCTTGATTAAATACTTCCTAATTATTTAATTAAAGATCTTAATTCTTCCAACTTGCACAATTATATGATTTTCATAAATTATTTAATTAACTAATTTTCCTCCAGCTCCACCAACTTATACAAAGAATATTCCCTAAAGAATAATTTTCTTTCCAAATTCAAAATGTTCCCTCCAATTGAAAATATCTCTAACATACTTCCATGAATTAAAGGATATTGTTGAGCATCTCATGGATTATGAACCCTTAATTAATCCTTCATCCACACCTTAATGAATTATGAACCATTGATTTAATCCTTGATCCATACTCACCTCCTTAATATTCTCTCATCCACTGATTATCATTTTCAATCCTCACCATTGATCAGAATTCATAAAATATATAAATACCAAGTCTTTCAAACATCAAATAATTCACAATCCTTATAAGCATCCTTACTCTCTAGAATTTTTGACTCATTTCTTGAGCATTGTAGAGCATCTTTTATCAACCAATCATCTCCAAATCAAGCTTTTGCAACATGGATAATGCATAAAACTAGGTAATCCACATGCACACCATAATTATGCATCAATCCACAATGGGATTGAGAGGTTTGCACATTACTTTAGATTCATTTGCTTTAAGTTTTATCTTTAATGCTTTTGACTGAGTCTTTTAATGTTGCTAATTGAATTTGATTGAGTATGACTCTATTTGATCATCATCTTGTTTGATTTTAGTTCAGTTATGTTATTATTTGATCATCTAAGCTAATCATATGACATTTTGGTATGCTCGGTGGGACCTAGTCCCTATCTGATCATTTTTTGTAAAGTTTGTCAACATTGCAGGTTCTAGAAATAGTGCAACACTTCTATTTTGATAGAGCCGTACCTTTTCTAAATATCAACACCTTTGTAGGATCAAAGATCAATGCTTATGTTAGAAGGTTGACATCTTTGTAAAACCCCATTTCCTTTGTTCTAATTCATTCTATGTTTGCCTACAAAATAGTGACACACCTTTTTATAAAGGTCTGCACCTTTTTTAAAGGTTCGTTCCTTTTCCAACTGATAGTGAAGCGCTTTTGTCTAGAACTTTGACACCTTTTTCAAGTAAAACCATGCTTTTGTTTGGTGAATTTTTTAACTTAATTTACCTAATAGCTTACATCATCTTGGAAATCATTAGGAGAAGATAAAAATTGAGGAAAATTACTAATGGTTTTTGGTTGCATATTTTTTTTAATTTAGGATTCTTATTTCAATTTATTTCTTTTAAAATAAATCCAATAACTATCACAATTTTTTTGGTACTTAATATACATCTTCACACTTCAATTGGTGCATTTATAATTGAAACTACAAATTTCATTTTCCCTTGGTGCATTAAAACAAACCAACAACTTGCACATTTGAATTTGGTGTTTTAGGATTGAACCAAACATTTGAATCCTTGGTGCACTTAAAATGAATTATTTAGTGTGTTTGGTAGGTGAGTGTGTATGTATGCTCTTTCCTTGTGCCTAAGTGTGATCTTGGAAATAAAAAATACCACTAAATTGCATATTTATTGTACATGTTGAGGTCTAGTATTATGTAGGCTCTCCTCTTGCGACTCCTAAGAACAATTGCGAGGACCAAAAGAAACATTAGTTTCATTTAGTTATAATCAGGATACTTTCTTGTGGGCCTCATTACCCCAAGTTTTTATCTCAAGCACATTTTATTATGGGCTATATAAAGGGGGGAGAACGAAAGTTGTACCCCAAGGAGTAGCTAGCATCCTTCAAGCTAAGTCCCATGATCGTCGGTCTACTGAGATAGGGTAATGATGAGTAGAGAGGAGACCCCTCTCGACTCGAGCATACTGAATGAGCTCTCTTTTCATGGTTGACCCTGATTATAAACCTTGTAAAATATAAAATCCTAAGAGCCATTTGTAAACTATCAGCTTAAAGTGGTGCAACATACAAGGAACAATGTGTGAAGTTACTTGCTATGTACCAAACTTTATTGAGGTGACAATAATCCCATGTTAGGAACTTTTCATTTCAAGATAAGAGGTTTCAAGGTGGTACATGACCTTGGAATACTCTAGTCATCCACTCATTGGGAGGTATTTTATTAGCAGGTCCAATTTAAGTTGATAATCTCAATATGCCATTACAATTAGGATATGTATCTATAACCTGTCTTTACTGTGAATCTACCCACAATACCGATTAGCATGGTCTTGTCAAAGAAGACATGCAAAAATCTTCCAACATCCAATTGAGTCAGTCTTACATGTTTGTTATTTTATATCACATCAAAAAAATTCAAACTCCTAGATCAATTTGCACATAAAAGAACCTTTGAACATATTGACACCTTTATCTAGACAATGTGATTCCTTTGCACAAATTGACGCTTCTTTTTTAATCCAAACAACACTCTTATTTGCATCTCAACATGTTTGTTTATGGTAAATAGAACTTTTCAAAGCGACACCTTTGTTTTAATAGTACAATTTTTTTTTTGTTCATTGAAACCTTTGCAAATACTTTGATGCCTTTGTAGTTAATAGTGACATGCCTTTGTAAGAAAAATTTCAACGCCTTTAAAATAGAAAACAAAGAAACCCTACATTTTCCATATTCTAAATTGAAACAAGAAAACATTAGAGAACTTGATATTCATGATGAAGAAACCTATAATTTTCATAAATCAATCAAAAAAACAGCAATATCCCTTTCAGGTTACTATTTCACTTTGAATTAGTTTTAACATATTTTTCCATCATTGGATCAATTAAATCCCATCACAAATAAATCAATCCATCCAAATTAAACAACCTTGAAATTTGGTATAGCTTACTTTTGGTTGCAAAATCTCTATCATCATCCCTTAGTTTAACTCATTTCTTAGAGAACAATCACCTTTCAAGTAGTTAGTTGAATTAGTATCAAACATTATGAATTAACTTTATTTGGATTCATTAGTCTACTTCCAAAGCTCATGAATCTCATTATCATCCCACTTAGCTTGGACTCAACGATCTAGTACAAGCGAATGTCATCCTCAAAACAAGAGATTTTATCCAAAACAAAGTTTTTCAAAATTCAAGGTTTCAATCCATCCACCCATCCAAAAGATGTTCATCATTGATCCAAACAAGTTTAATGTGTCTTGGATAACTCAAATATCCCAAAAAAATGCATCTTCATACATTATCAAACACCTATATCTCTTAGGATATTACAAGTTGTATGGTCACAACATGACCTCAATACAAGAAAAATATGGATTCAAATCCTAATGGTTCAAATTCTCCTACTACCACAAATGTTAGTGATCAACCCTATGAAATTCCTCAAACAAATTCTAAAGGGTATGGACTTCCTTTACCAATGAAAATGCAACCTCAAACATCTCAAGTGGAAAAAATCTATATAGAAGACATCACTGACAAAGGACTTGAATTCATTCCTAACAAAATATTAGAGATGCAACAAGGTCAATCTATTATTGAATTTATTGAAACATTGATAAGTCAAGATCCCAACCAATGCATGTTAATACTCTCACAAAAAGGTGCTAAACTTCCTAAAATTTTTGATGTTAATCAACTTAGGGAACAACCAACAACATCAAATCTTGAAGCAACAAAACATCCACAAGGGAGTGGCACCTTAGTGCATCACATCATTGAAAAAATACCTAAAACTTCTTCAAAAAATGTACTAAGTCAACCCATGGTCACTTTACAAGGAGAATATCAAACAAAATTCATGAATCAATATAACAATCCACTTTATATCACTCAAAATATAGGGACTTCAACCAACATAGGTTTGAAAACTACAAAAAATCCATCAACAAACATACCAAACACGAACATACAAAAAAACATGAACTTACCAAACATGCACATATAAAACACAAATGTATCTATGATCCTAAATGTTTATCCTACTCTAAAGATGCAAAAAAACTGTTATGCAATAAGGAAAAACACAAAAGACACCTCAAATATTAGCCTAAGGAATTGATAACATAAAGAAATAAGATAAAAAAGATAGCAAATGATTATACCTTCTTTGTACTATTGAAATAACTTGGTTGGCCCTTGATTTTTGAATGCTTGTGTTCTCCTTGGATGGCTATGGAGATGGCTAAATCAAAATTGAACAATATGATGAATGCAAATGCTAGAGAATAAGTTGCTAAAATGATGCTTGCAAATTGAGTGGACAATTTGGTAGCATAAGGGTGCAAATGACTAAGTGTTGTAAAATGCATTAGAAGAGGGGGGTATTTATAGAAGAATTTGAATTTTCTAGAGAATTCAATGGCTGAGATTAAGCCACTAAGGCCAAGATGAAGGGCTATGGTGAGTTGAGGACTCACAAGCCCTCACATCTTGACATGTGGAGGGTGAAGTGGCCTAGGATATGATGATGTGGAAGTGAGGTGGAATAAGGACATGTGATGTGTAAGGAAATGTACCTTGAAAGTACATAGTGAGATGAGAAGAATCTTGGGTGAATAAATGTGAATTAAATTCACATTCTTGGAAGAATACCATGGACAAGACAAGGTTCCAAAAAGGGAAACACTTGTCCACATGTGACTTGATGTGACAAGTCAAAGATTCTAGAAGATGCATGGGAAAAGGGGATTCTAGGAGGAATAAATGTGAATTAAAAATTCACATGGGGAAGAGAGAAGTCTTGGATGAATAAAAAAGAATTAAAAATTCCTTGGGGGATGGAGAGAGTTGACTAAGGTACTAATTAGACTTAACTAATCAATAATTAGAAGATAATTAGAGGATAATGAGGATTAGAAGCCAACTTGCAAAAGTTGGAGGATGTGATACATCCTAATCAATGATTAGGCATGTGCACATCCTAAATGAAGAGATTAGGAGGTGGGTTACGATAAAGAAAGAGATGTGACATGTGAGGAATTAAATAAAAAACATATTTATTTAATTATTTGATGAAAGGGGGATTAAAGAGGGTAAGGTATTTAATTATTAATTGAATACCTTAGGGATTTAGATGAATTTAAGGATATTAATTAGATAATAGAAATATTATCTAATTAACACAGATAAGAGGATGTTTAGATGAAAAGGGATAAATTTGGATAATTAAATGTCCAAATTTAAGTGTCTACATTTTTCCCCTCTTTGAGATGATGTTACGAAGTGGCATCATTTCAAAGAATATTAAAATATAGAACCCAAAAGAAGATGGTTAGATTGGAAAAGATGCCCTAGTCATCAAAGGGATGACTAGGAAGAAAGGTGGCAAGAGTGATGATGAAGGTTAGGGATTGAGGATGCCCCCTCAATAGGGCGTGGAGGTTGAAGAGAACACGGGCGTGCTCTAAAAATGGATGATGTGATGCAAGGGGAGATGAGGAAGATGATGCAAAGTGATGGACAAGAGAGAAGGATAAGAGAGGATGAGGGGATTTTGATAGATGAGAGGATGGGGGATAAATGCACGATGATGGAATGGAAAATGAAATGCAATCCTAATGCAATTTTCCATCTTTGGAGCACTAATTTTTTCTATAGCAGAAGACACAGTACACCAAGGTATAAAAAACCAAGTCCGATTAATGTCTAATGCATGAAACAAACACAACAAACAAGAAGGCTATCCCAACACCCCAAAGTCGTGATGACCTTGGTTGGGCCAGGTATTGGGATAACCACAAGAACATAGGATGCCCCAACATCACACAAGATCATAGGGATCTTGGTGGGTACTATGTGGGACAACCAAGAAGATAACAACAACAAAAAAGATTAAGATATGCCCCTATATTGACCTATCAAAACACACCATGATATGATAGATCATGGCAGCCTTGACAAGTGATGATAGGGAGCTCAAATGATAAAAAAATCCAAAAGCATCAAAAGACCACAATCAATTTCAAATCTCCTTTTCCATAGGATCAAGGGGGTGGATGGGATTGATGAGGTCTGTTAGGAAGGATGCATCATGTTGAGACTGATGATGGATACTAGACTAAAAGATTGATATGACGTAGGATATTTAAAACTGACTAGATTTGATGATAATGGTGGATCTCATTTGTTAAGAACTAGCTAAATAAGGGCATAGCTTGATGACACGACACGATATTGACACACCCTAAAGACCTAGGGGCTCAAGGGTTGATCAAAGATTAGCCTTGCCTACGTGAAAGTGCAGAGCCCTCATAGTTTGATAAAAGTTTGATGACTGACCATGGATAAAAGTGGGAAGAGGATGATGGAGACCTTGATAGTGGATGAAAAATACTAGACAGATAGAAGAGAAGACCGATGATATATGATAAAGGAGCCTCGGGGGTGGATCAAATGATCGACCTTTCCTACGTGAAAGTGCAGGGGCAACGTAGTTTGAAAAAATACCAATGACAAACGATGGATAAAGGATGATGAGATAACCCTAATAAGGGGATAGAATGAGAACGAAACGATGAGTCAAGTTAGACCTATTGGATTGGATAGAATGATGGTGATCAAATGAAGCTTAGGGATGGGATAGTTATCCAAATCATCAAAAGATGAATTGGGAGAATGATACAGTAGAGAGATGAATGATGAGAAGTGATAGGAGATTGGAAAGATGTGCAAAGGAAGCAGGAGTGATGACAATGAGATATATGACACTGGATTGCATGGGGAGTGGCCTATAGCTAGATACCAATGAAAAGGGATTACAAGATGGGATGAGGATAATGATGAATGGATAAGAAGAGAAAGATGGGTGGATAGGAAGAGTAGGATGGGGAGATGAAAGGGATGCTATGATGGATAAATAGAGGGATAAGGATGAGGAGATGGAAAGAATTGCTATGATGGATAGGATGATAAAAATGGGGGGATGATAAGGATGTCATGATAGACAAATAGGAAGATAAGGATTGGGTGATGGAAGGGATTGTTTGAGTGGATAGGAAGATAATGATGGGTAGATGGAAGAGATTGGATGATGTCTCCAAGGACTCTGTCACAAAGGGAGATAAGTTCCCCCACACTAAATATGTCATGTTTCATGAGGCAGGAGGGATGCAAGATGATTGGATGTGAAGATAAAGGAGATGAATAAAGGAGGATAGGATGGGTGACTAAGGAATACGATAGAGCATGGATGAAGGGAATGTATGCCAAGAGGTGTCCAAAGCATGCATAGATAGGTGCCCCTATTTTTGATCAAGATCATAAGAAGGATGGAGAGATGGGAGATAAATGGGATTATGATGGTAGGATGTGGAAGATAGGTGGGATGGAGGGGATGAATGAAGAGGATGTATAGCACAAAGATGCGTGCATAACTAGAAGCATAGCAGGAAGCATGGCAGATGGAGGGAATGCATATCAAGAAGTTTCCCCCAACTATGGAAAATGATGGATGGGGATTTACGCATAATGTATGTTTTCCAAGTTTTCATCATGGTACTTATCCAAGGTGCTTGTTTTCCAAGTTTTCACCATTGGACGAATTATTTCTCTTTAATTTTTTAATTTTTTAATTTTTTTGACTTTTTTGGATAGTAGGGGGATGAAAATGGATAAGGATAGGGATGTGGATAATGGTATTTAGAAGATACACGATAAGGATATGGATGAAGGACTCAAGCATCAAGTTCCATACGAGGTATTAAGAGCCCATGTGTGAAGTGACTATTGGATGTTGGTACAACCTTATTAGGATAAGTGGATTATGCAAGAGGATGAATTAGAGGGATTTGATGGGGAAGATATGTGGGATAATGGATGGGATGCTAGAAAGGGTATGGATAGAATGATGGGGTAGGTGTGTGATGTGGGGAAGTTTTCAGGACCAACATTGACATATATGGTGGTGGAGGCGAAATGATAGGAGGATTAATGGATGAAGAATGTGGGGATAATGGAGGAGACGGGATAGTGAATTTTGGGACATAATGACCCAAAACAGATTTAGGAGATGAAAAGGGTGTATGATTAGCAACTTTGGATGTTGTTACATATTTTTCATTTGAAGGAATTACATCTTTTTTCTTTGGGATCCACATGGTTTTGGTGGGCCTTTGTGGCCTACGGATTTGATTTGGACTTTGGGTTTGATTTTTGTTCTCTTCACCATGTATTTTAGAGGAGACATGGGGAGCTTTAGATTCATGTGGATGTTTAGATTTATGCATTTTTATTTTAGCATCCAAAGTGCTTTTAGTAGCAATGGGATGGGTATGATGAGATGGATGATGTGGAGCGATGGAGGTAGGATTATGGGGATTGCGTATAGATGGAGAATGTGTAGGTGTGTGCCTTTGTTGATCCTGATTATGGGATATGTGAGTGGGATGTTTATGATGGGTGACATGGATAGGTGATGGATGGATGAAAGGATGAATATGATGAGATGGAGGGGGTGATTTTGGGATATAAGGGCCCAAAATAGACATAGTATGCATGGGATGTGTGATGGTGGGTGCAGGGACATAAGGACCCAAAATGGATGGAAGAGATGAAGGAGGAATTGAATGGTTGTTTCGAGGTGATACGATGGAGGAGGGATGGTAGCATATGATCTGGTGGAGCAACGGGAAGAGCCTATATTTATTTTGGAAGAGGCTCATTGAGGATGTCTAAAAGTTGTGCCAACATCTTTAGATTTTGAGTCTTGAGAAATATGTCCAAGAATTTGCATACAAATTTGTTCTTTGACCTGGATGGGCTCTAAAATGCCTTGCTCATGAAGGCCTAAACCTTTTCCTTGATAGTTCATGCTCTTGAGCATTCGATCCATGATAGGATTTTTCTTATTTTGGAAGAATGATGTGATTCCATTATTAGGCGGGGGAGGATGGGTGGCGTATATGCTTTATTTTTCTTCTAGAAGGAGACCACCATGGAAGAATTTGAGAGTACCACGGGGATATACAAGTGGTGCAGGGATAGTAGGTTGAGGCGATGATGGGGTAGTGACATATTGAGCGGGAGAAAGGGTAAGGGATCAAGAGAGGGATTAGGTGACATGATTGGATCTAGATTTGTGGCAATAGGTGATAAGGGATCATGTGATAGAGATGGAGATGAGGTCTCATGAGATGGAGTAGTGGAATCTTCAATGTCAAGGGAGTCATGAGATGGAGTGGATGGAGGACTGTGATCTTGAGGTGGATTAGAGGGTGATAAGGGATCATGAGATGGAGGGATTGGATCTATAGTGATAAGGGGAGCATGAGGTGGAATGGATGAGTTAGTAGGATCTTGAGATGGAGAAGGGGATATGTTGGAATGCTCTAGATCAAGCTCTTGGAAAGCTTCGTCATTTGTGGGAGGTATGATGATGGAGTCTTGGAGGGACTCTTCAAGTGGGGAAGATGGAAGGATGGAGGATTCAAAGCATTCATTGGAATGTATTTCGGTGATACTAGGGGTAGGAGAAGTGGATTGGATTTGGGTGTCTTTTATGGATTGGGTGGATCCAGGAGTAGAAGATAGTGATGGGGTTTGGTTATCTTTGATGGGTTCGACAATTCTCAGAGTAGGAGATGAGGGCTCAATGGATTCAGTGGGTTTGGTGATTTTAGTGGTTTGAGTAGTGTTAGGGGTGGTAAAAAAATTGATTGGAGTGGGTTGGAGAATGGTATCATCACTAGTGACCATGGATGATGGGTTGGGATGGCATGGTTCCACGACTCCAAGTGGTGGAGTGGGGGATGTACGCTTTGTCATAAGTCCTTAGAGAACTTTGGGAGTGAGAAACTTGCATACTCTAGGCTGAGATGGCAAGGTAGGAGTGGATGACGGATCATGGATTGGTGGATTAGGATTATATTGAGGAATGGGATTGGATGGAAGACTAGGAGTAGATGGAGGATTAGGGTTGGATGTAAGGTTAGGAGTAGATGGGGGATTAAGATTAGATGAACGGTTAAGATAGGGATATTGGTATGGTGAATTAGGATTGGATGACATGGATGGTGGATCGATGCTAGAGGAAGTAGATGGGGAACTAAGATAGGGATATTGGGATGGTGGATTAGGACAAGAGGATATGGGTAGTGTGTTGTGATAAAGGTACTGGGATGGTGGATTAGGATGGGAAGATTGAGATGGCAGATTAAGAAAGGGAGATGTGGATGACGGATTAGGATAAGAAGATGTGGATGTTAGATAAGGATACGTTGATGTGGATGTTGGATTAGGATAGGAAGGTGTGAAGGTATGAGTAGGATGGGAAGATTGGTATGGAGGATTAGGGTAGTGGGCATATGCGGATGAAGGATTGAGATAGGAGGATGTGGATGGAGGATTAAGATAAGAAGATGAAGGTGTCAGATAAGAGGAAGGTGTAGATGAAGGATATGATGGATATCCGGACAAGGAAGATAGTGAATATCCCTTGTCAAAGGTAGCATAAGGGGCGTGATTAGGCATGGATGAAGAAATAACAGGGTAGTTTGAAGGGGTGATGGGATTTTGGAAAGCGGGTGGAGAAAGTTTACTAGCGATGATAGCATTAAGGGGATCTATGTTGTATACCTCTTGATTGAAAAAAATTTCATTATCGTCGTCGACGTAATTAGGGGTTCCCTTGACTACTATTGATGGAGGATAAGGATTCATGATGATGAACGAACTAAAGCTCAAGTCAGGATTTAGGTCAAGCTCAGATCGAGATTGGATTGAAGACTAGATTAGGATGATTGGATGATATGATGGGATTGGTTCTGATTTGATTATCAAAGGATGACTACTACACCAAATCTACCTCGAGATGGAAGTAGATTGATTGGGTCGAAGGTGATTGGAAAAGGATACGATTAGATAAGATCAATCAATGAGATGATTGATAAGATCAAATAGTGAATCAGGTAGGATGATGAAAGGAATTCTAAACCTTGTTTAGATATAACCTTGGGTGACTTAGGATGCTGATTGATCGGATTAAAGGATAAATAGATGATTGTGGCACCAAATACACCTTGAGATTGAAAGTAGATTGATTGGGCCAATGATGATGATTAACTTATGACAGATGAAAATCCTAAGCAGATGTTGGTGATGACGATCAAATTCAGACACCTAGGTCAATTTGGATAATAACTTCAAATAGAGTTCAGAGGATTTGGATTGAGAAAATGATAAGGGATGTGTAACCTAGAGATGCTTGAGGATGATGTATCGATACGATTCAAATGATCAATGAATGAGTTCGGCAGAATGTGGATGGACCAAAGCTTAGATTGGGATTGGATTAAAGCTCAGATTAGGAGTGGATATGATGGGATTGGTTCCACTGGTTGGATTTGGAAGCTAGATCTGTTTATTGCTTGTTTGCCAAATTTTTGCAGTAAAGGGGGAAACTTTCCTTTTTAGGGAAAATTTTTCTCTCACAAAGGGGCATATTTTCCCCTTTGGGGTGGATTTTCCTCTCACAGAGGGGCAGATTTTCCCTTCCGGAGCGGATTTTCCCCTCACAGAGGGGCGGATTTTCCCTTTCGGGGTGGATTTTTCCCTCTACAGGGCAAGTTCACCCCAGTGCAGGGTAGGTTCACCCCAGTGCAAGGTAGGTCCACCCCACTGTAGGGAAAGTTTGGCCTTCTACTTTTAGATTCTCTGAGCGGTCAAATGGGCTATTAAAATGAGGAGACAGGTCATCAGATTGGGGAAATAGATGATTAGATTGGGAAACGAATGATAGGAGTGGATGAACAAGCAATCAGAGCTAGTAAATGATTGCTTGAAATGGGTGAACAAATCTCAAGTTGTGGAGACAAAAACTCAGAACAAGTAAGCGATTGATCAAAATGGATGAAAAAATCTCAAAATGAGGAGATGGATGCTTGGCAAGGATGAAAGATTACTTGGATTGAGTAAATGGAGGATTGAAAGGGATGAAAGACTACTCAGAATGAGTAAACAACTGCTCATAATGGATGAAAGTTCACCTTTTGGTGAAAAATAGGAAGAAACGAATGCTCAAATTAAGTAAATAGGTGCTCGAAATGAGGGGGTTGTTGATGGTTTTTTTTGCACAGCAACAACTCAGACAGAATGCAATATTCTATCTCTCTTGAAAGGTTATTTTCAACAATAAATCACTGAAAATCACCCCAAGGTCTCTCGGGTGTCAGGTCATGACAATGCATAAACAACTCAGATAATATGTGAAAATGCTAGTAATCACAAGGGGCCTTACAAATGAACAATGCTGGAAGTAAATTTTCATCAGATGTAACAATATGGTGATGCTTTCAACCCTAAAACTAACCCAGATTCAAAATAAACAACAAAAGAGATAAGGGTTTAGAGAAATTCTATTCTATTCTAACTCTTAAGATTAACAATGCAAATGATAAACACTTGAAATGGACCAATCCCAACGAAACCCATCTCTGCTTGATCAAGATAAATCTACAATCTTACATAAACAGTGCAATCTTCTAAGGTTTTAAAGATTTTCAGATTATGAACATTCACCCAAGACAACCCAATTGCAGTTGAAATGAATAAATCTTCATAATTGAACCAAGCACAATGAATATAAAGGTCTAGGCTAACTTTACAAAACAACTAACCATCAGCTAGCTGTAAAAAGTATGGACCAGGGATTGCTGCAAACACTTCAAATATTAAATCATAAACATCATTGAATCGGACTTAAATCTAAGTCTAACAACCTTGAGCAATCTGAAAGATAGAATCATAAGAACCATGCAAGATAAGTCAACACAAAAGAGATCACCAGAAAATCACAATGCTTTCAATTGTATTGAATCACCAAACTCCAGCAACAATTCCAATGTTCTGTTACATCACTTGCTCAGAAATTGGCTAGCTTCTACCTCTACTCTACTGCTAAATTCGCTCTCTATCAAATCTTCTCCTAATCTCTCTTTCTTACAAATGAGGCACAAATTCCATTTATAGAGAACCCCCAAACATGTCGGCCTAATTAGATTTTACAATAATAACTGGCCCCAAAATAGGTCGGCCTAATTAGATTTTATAATAATAACGGGCCCCAAAATAGGTCGGCCAAGAGAATTTCAAAATAGGACAAGATTCGCATTAAATGCATGAATATTATCCATGTCGGCCCACAATCTCTAGCAAGATCAAATTCATGCATCTTCCATAAAGTCCTCCAGCTGTAGACAGTTTTGGCATGGATTCTTAGGCAGGTCCCAATTTGAAAATTTAAATTGAATGCTTTCAGATTTCTTCTTTTGGCATGAATCCATATGCAAGTCCCCCTTTTAATATTTGTTTAGTCCTAAAAAATAGATATCATCATTAATAGCCCACATGTTCAAATTAAATTTGAATAAAATTTTGATCTTTAAGAAAAACTTACATTTTTATAAGGAAACTTTCCATTTTTAGAATTTTTTCCATTTTTGAAAATTTTATTTTCGATTTTTTATCTTAAGAATTTCTTATTTTCAGGATCATTTTTAAAAGAAAATTCCATTTTTGGAAAAATAATTATTTTTGAAAAAGTTTCCATTTCGGGAAACCAGACTAAGGGGAAAATCTAGGTCAGGCGGACTCCAGACCAGAATCTAGAAAAAACCAGTCGGACAGGATTCTACCGAATAAGGCAAAAATTTCAACAATAGATCATCAAAATGAACCAAGAATGTGCGAAACATCATGTAATATATCAAATTAGGCATGGGGTGTTGAGCATTTACCATCAAATTCATCAATTTAATCCAGTATTTCAATTTGCACAAAGCCTGGCAGAAAATTTGGGAAAAATCTGGGTGGACCGAATTTCTGCGGATGGCATAAAATTCTGGACCTTGGGCACATACCCGGAAAACTAAAGAAATCCGGGAAAATTCGGGTCGGGCGGAAAATCTCGGACGCTGGCAAAAATCCAGAAAACTGAAGAAATCCGGGAAAAATCTGGGTCGGGCGGAAAATCCCGGACACAGGCAAAAATCTGGAAAACTGAAGAAATCTGGGAAAAATCCAGGAGGACCGGAAAATTCTGGATTGGGATAAAAACCCAGATTTTTGCACAGAGCCGGACTTTGAGTAGACTCCGGGAAAATCTGGACAGACTGAAAAATCCCGGATTGGGGTAAAAACTCGGATTTTGCACAGAACTTAGTTTTTTCAAAGTGCAACCTGGGGAAATCACTTGGGCAAGTAGGATGAACATCTAAGGACCTCCGAAGGCAACCAAATCATTAAAATTAAGGGGCCAGAAGACACCAAAAACCATAGCAAAAAGAGGGTCCCTACTTTCAGTGGGGCGTGTGTGCAAAACTGCACAAAAAATGGCGACTCCGCTGGGAAAATGCTCCAGAACATTTTGATGATGAACAAGAATCATGAACCCAGAATCTCTGGTTTCAATCTCCCTTTCAGGCAAACAAATCAAAATGCAAGACTAAAGAAAATAAGACCAAAGGCTGACTGAAACTTCCATAGACTGAAAATCCAAGTGTGTGCAAGTGAGTTCATTTCCTTCCTTAAGCTATCGTAGAAACCAAACTCAGTCAAGTTAGGCTACGTAAAGATTCTAGCTCCAAAAGCAACCTGGATAGAGCCTCGTTGCTAGTCAGGCGTCCATAACCCCGACGAGGTTATCGCTGTGACTCTCCTGAACATAGCTCTACTGCCAGCCAGGCATCCATAGCCCCGGTAGAGATATTCAGATACCCCTGATGAGTTGAAATCATTCTTTTGATTTTCAATATTTTCTCTTCTTTTTTCTTTTCTTTTTCTTTTTTTTTTTATATTTATTTTCTTTTTCACTCTTTTCATTTCAACCTGTGAACAGTGGAGTCCACACTCAGGGCTGAGAACCACAGTGGCATTGAAGTAGAAATATGATTTTTCACCCAACAAGACCTTGCAAGGACCCTACTGCAACCTTCAGATTCTTAAGATATATGAAGGATACAAGATTTCAGAATACTTCAGATTCAAGTCAGACCAATAACCCATTCTCTTTAAATCAGACATTTAGACTGCTTGACACCAATAAAAGATCTTTGACCATTAATTCAAGACACGTGACTAAAGTCCATCAGTAAAACACTTAGAACAATCTCAGATAATAAAGAATTATTGCATAGGAAAGACACTTCCCCAACCAGAAAATAGAAAACCAAAGCCAGAGAAGCAAAACAACAACCAAACCGAAACCCAAAGCAAACTAGAATAGCCAAAACAGAAGCAAGGAAAAGCCATCTAAACTAAAGCAATCTATCCTAAAGAAAACAAAACAGAAAAAAGTAAAAGAAAAGCAGACCAAGCTGCATTTATTCAGATCAACACTACGTACAAAGAGACTCAAAGTGGCTCATGATCAGACAGGATGAACTGAGACTCATCCCCATATGATTAATCAATGCATGGACAAGCAATAAGGTGAAGGTAACATTCCTTAGAAATGCAAACCTGTCTTTATATTCAGAAAAATAAATCTTTGTATTGTAGCATTCAAACTCCATGTCAAGATTAGGAATAACTAGTAACTAAGGTAACTCATTAGGACCATGATTAACCCATATGCAAGTTGTCTTTCCTAAATCTCCATAATCAAATTGATAAGATTCTGAATTTCTAGCAAAGAAAGAAACAACCTAATTTTTCATTTCTGCAGACTGAATGTTGTGTTCATCATCCTGCACTTGTGAAGAGTTGACCATAGTGTCATCAGGGGGTCTCCATTGATGGTGCAATATTCCACTTGAATTTGAAACAGACAAGATAGAATTAGAGGAATCATTACATGATGCAGAGTAAAATTCATATCGAAGACTTTCAGAACTATGAACATAAAACTTTTCACCCGTTTGAGTATTTCCATGAGGGATCAACAATGAAAACGTAGAGGCATTATCTTGAACAACAATTTCCTCAGCAGGATGCTCATCCGAAGGTATCACAGATTGATCTCCCAGCACATTCTCACCTAGAGAAGTTGGAGCATATTCACCAATACTAACTGCAACATTTCTGTTTTCAACATCATTCATATTTTCCTGCACATTAGCGTGAACCACATCAGCTAACCCATCAATAATGCATAGAATCTGTGAGTTTTCATTGTGCACTTCATCAATAAGCTGAGGAAAATAGAATTTGATAAATGAGAAGACTCCCTGAATTCATCTTCTGTTGGCACTAGCTCAGATTCTTGATCACAATCATCAGGAACGTTGATCACTTCACTGAGTGCTTCCTCATGTTCTTCAAGACATTCATCAGCAACTGGTTGGCATTCCTCAATTAGAGACTTGTCTGATGCACCTGTCTGTGTATCATTTGCATGTAAGAGTAGCTGTACTTGCTCCTTCACCTCTTTTATGACTCTCTGGCAATAGAAACAGGTGAATTCTGAATGCTCTTCCTCATGTATCTTGCACTAAGCTGGTAACAACTCCTCTAGGTAGACTCCAAAACCTAGGTTTGACCAATCTCTTATAATTCTGGCAACAAACTTTCTGTATCTGGTTTGTATCACATCTTTGTCTTGGAAAGGAACCTTTTTCTCAGCCCCCACTATATTCTCAGGAGCTTGACTAGCCTCAACAAGAACATCCTCCTTGATCTCCATAGGTGATTCTTCACTTAAATATTCCTTTGTTATCTATGATGCCTCAGATTCATCTTCATGACACTCAGTTCCTTCCAAAGTCATGTCAACATCAGTTGCAATGCCGTCCCTGGATTCAGAAGTAGTCAACCCTTATGCAGTGCATTCTTTGCTTAACTCACCTTTCCACTCCAGGTATTCTCCAACTTTAAAGATAATGTCCCCACACGAACAACAGATGAATTTTGAATGGGCTGCATCATGGACTCTGCACCATTTAGACGAAAAGAAATCCTGCAAGCACTTACCACTAGCAAACTGACCTTCAACTATCTATGTAAATGCCTCAACTGCAACATCAATAAACCCTAGATCTGAGGTGGCTAATGGTTCAGACAGATTTTGCATGAAAAGGTTCCTTTGCAAGACCATCTCAATGTTGTCTAGAAAGGCCAAGCATTCAAACTCATTGTGTCTACAGGTATTATGAAGCCTACACTTGTCTGAAAATACACAATGAAGTAAACCCTTGCCATTCCATTGATTTATCCTCCCATTCAATGACTTACAGATTTGAAAAAAGTCAATCTGAAGACTATTTCCATTACGAAAAACATAACGCTGTTTTTCCATCTTGACTCAGAACTTGAATTTTTGGATTTTGAGATCTGCCATATCTCAAATTTTCAACATAGAGGCTCATTCAATCTTCCAGCAATGTCACCTTGTTTTCCCTCCTTCTAGCGCCAATCTGTTGATGGTGTTTTTTGCACAGCAACAACTCAGACATAATGCAATATTCTATCTCTCTTGAAAGGTTATTTTCAACAATAAATCACTGAAAATCACCCCAAGGTCTCTCGGGTGTCAGGTCATGACAATGCATAAACAACTCAGATAATATGTGAAAATGCTGGTAATCACAAGGGGCCTTACAACTGAATAATGCTGGAAGTGAATTTTCATCAGATACAACAATATGGTGATGCTTTCAACCCTAAAACTAACCCACATTCAAAATAAATAACAAAAGAGATAAGGGTTTAGAGAAATTCTATTCTATTCTAACTCTTAAGATTAACAATGCAAATGATAAACACTTGAAATGGACCAATCCCAACGAAACCAATCTCTGCTTGATCAAGATAAATCTACAATCTTATAGAAACAGTGCAATCTTCTAAGGTTTTAAAGATTTTCAGATTATGAACATTCACCCAAGACAACCCAATTGCAGTTGAAATGAATAAATCTCCATAATTGAACCAAGCATAATGAATATAAAGGTCCAGGCTAACTTTACATAACAACTAACCATCAGCTAGCTGTAAAAAGTATGGACCAGGGATTGCTGCAAACACTTCAAACATTAAATCATAAACATCATTGAATCAGACTTAAATCTAAATCTAACAACCTTGAGCAATCTGAAAGATAGAATCATAAGAACCATGCAAGATAAGTCAACACAAAAGAGATCACTAGAAAATTACAATGTTTTCAATTGTATTGAATCACCAAACTCTAGCAATAATTTCAATGTTCTGTTACATCACTTGCTCAGAAATTGGCTAGCTTCTACCTCTACTCTACTGCTAAATTCGCTCTCTATCAAATCTTCTCCTAATCTCTCTTTCTTACAAATGAGGCACAAATGCCATTTATAGAGAACCCCCAAACATGTCAGCCTAATTAGATTTTACAATAATAACTGGCCCCAAAACAAGTCGGCCTAATTAGATTTTACAATAATAACGGGCCCCAAAATAGGTCGGCCAGGAGAATTTCAAAATAGGACAAGATTCACATTAAATGCATGAATATTATCCATGTCGGCCCACGATCTCTAGCAAGATCAGATTCACGCATCTTCTAGAAAGTCCTCCAGCTGTAGATAGTTTTGGCACGGATTCTTAGGTAGGTCCCACTTTGAAAATTTAAATTGAATGCTTTCAGATTTCTTCTTTTGACACGAATCCATATGCAAGTCCCCCTTTTAATATTTGTTTAGTCCTGAAAAATAGATATCATCATTAACAGCCCACATGTTCAAATTAAATTTGAATAAAATTTTGACCTTTAAAAAAAACTTACATTTTTATAAGGAAACTTTCCATTTTCAGAATTTTTTCCATTTTTGGAAATTTTATTTTCAATTTTTTATCTTAAGAATTTCTTATTTTCAGGATCATTTTTAAAAGAAAATTCCATTTTTGGAAAAATAATTATTTTCGAAAAAATTTCCATTTCGAGAAACCAGACCAATGGGCAAATCTAGGTCAGGCGGACTCCAGACCAGAATCCGGACAAAACTAGTCAGACAGGATTCTACCGAATAAGGCAAAAATTTCAACAATAGATCATCAAAATGAACCAAGAATGCACGAAATATCGTGTAATATATCAAATTAGGCATGGGGTGTTGAGCATTTATCATCAAATTCATCAATTTAATCCAGTATTTCAATTTGCACAAAGCCTGGTAGAAAATCCAGGAAAAATCCGGGTGGACCGGATTTTCGCGGATGGCATAAAATTCTGGACCTTGGGCACATACCTAGAAAAATTGAAGAAATTCTGGAAAATCCGGGTCGGGCAGAAAATCCCGGACGCAGGCAAAAATCCAGAAAACTGAAGAAATCTGAGAAAAATATGGGAGGACCAGAAAATCCTGGATTGGGATAAAAACCCGAATTTTTGCACAGAGCCAGACTTTGAGCATACTTCGGGAAAATCCAGATGGACCGAAAAATCCCGGATTGGGGTAAAAACTCAGATTTTGCACAGAACTTAGTTTTTTCAAAGTGCAACCTAGGGAAATCAGTTGGGCAAGTAGGATGAACATCTAAGGACCTCCGAAGGCAACCAAATCATTAAAATTAAGGGGCCAAAAGACACCAAAAATCATAGCAAAAAGAGGGTCCCTACTTTCAGTGGGGCGTGTGTGCAAAACTGCACAACAGGGGTGATTGCCTTGATCAAGGGGATGATCACTTAATATGATGAAAGGATGTTTGAAATAGGGGGACGATTACTTAGGATGTGAAAATGAGCATACGGGTACTTGAAATGACTGAAAAAATGATGAAAAAAGCTATTTGGAAGGTAAAAAATGTTTTTTTTAGGGGCAAGTTCACCCCTCTACAGAGCAGGTCCGAATTTTTGTGGAAAGCTTCAGGGTAGGTTCGCCACTTTGTGGGGAAGATTCACCCCACTGCAAAAAATTAAGACTTGACCTAAATGAAAAGTGCAAATGGACTAAAGGTTGAATTGTGATGACTGAATGAGCATGGAATGTTTAGACCACAACAAATGATAAGGTTTTAGGTTCTCAATTGGTTTTTGTTTGAATCAAGAAAATGAATGGTGAAGTGGGTTTACTAGAAGATGAAATAAGTCTTTTGAACAATGAAACAAGATCACTAGGCAATGAAACGGGTTCTCTGAATTGGAAAGGGAAATGAATGTATGGAAAGGATGGACAAACACTCAAAATGAGTAGACAGATTAAGGGAACAGGTGAATAGATACTTGGAATGGTCAAACAAATGCTTGAGATGGTCAAATGGACTCTTGGAATGGTTAAATGGATGTTTGGAATGGTCAAACGGAGGCCCAAAATGGCTAAACAGAGGTTTGGAATGATCAAACGGGGCTTGGAATGGTTGAACAGTTGAACAGAGGCTTGGAATGGTTAAACAAAGGCTTGAAATGGTTAAAATGGGGTGAAATTAACTATTTAGGGGGGCAGATCTACCCCTTTGCAGTAAACTGCAGGGAAAATCTACCCCACTGTAGTAAACTGGAGGGTGTATCTGCCTTTCTGCAGAAAATAGGGACTTGGTTTGGATGGAAATGACTATTGCAAAGGCTTAAAATGAAAACAATGAGGTTGACTTGTCAAAAAATTTACTAGTTTCTCACAAGAAGACACTTCAAACAAGCACAATCCTATAATTAGTGTTAAGGGTATGGCCAACAAAGGTCTTAATCTAGGATGCACAAGGCTTCTAGGGAGTCCTTGATATACTCTTGGTACATGAGGTACAACTGTGAACACCAACCCATCACAAGCATGAGTCAAGAACCCCAACGAGATACTGAAAGGCTCATACCAACTCTTCACATCTATCTAGGTATCACCCTAGCTTTGACACTTTTCCACACATGATGTGACTAGATTGAGGTACAACTTTCGCTCTCCCCCCTTTCTATACCCTGCCGGTATGCACGGTTGGAATCATCCCTTTGGGTGATGAAATCCCCAAGCAGGTCCCACTAAAAAAAAAGCACTAATTATTTCCAGCTACTCCCCAGGCTCACACGAAGTGCAAGGGGAAAGTGAAAACAAGTTAATACCCCCTTGGGTGACACCAAAATAGACACAACAAGCAATAAATTTTACCTCCCCCTAGTTAACTATGTTCCTACATTAATACAAGGAAAACTTTTTAAAATCCGAACACACGAATGACCTTGCAAGCAAGTGTTAGCTATTTTAACCACCATTCTTCATCAATTACGAGAATATGCTATAAAATGTTAGCAAAAAACACAAATATCCACAAACAAACAAGGTTATGGGGTTAGATCCTGAAAATAGCAAAATACTGAGACAAAAACAAAGCTAAAATGACTATTTTACCTTCTAGAATGTCTTGTTTGGGGCATATCTGCCCCTCTACAGTAAAATGGAGGGGGTATCTACACTTCTATAGTAAACTAGAGGGTGTATTTTCACTTCTGCAATAAACTAGAGGGCGTATCTACACTTCTGCGGTAAACTAGAAGGCGTATCTACACTTCTGCAGTAAACTTGTAGTCAACTGTCAGAAACATGATTCAAAATTAGGGAAAATCTGCCCCACTATGGTCAAATGTTAGAAATAGTATTCAAAATTAGGGCAAATCTGCCCCACTATGGTCAAATGTCAGAAACAGAGTTCAAATTAGGGAAAATCCTCCCCATTGCAGTCAAATGTTAGAAAAATTATTCAAAATCAGGGCAATTCCGCCCCTCTACAACACATTGGAGGGAAAGTCCACCCCTTTGTGGTAAACCGAAGGGTAAGTCTGCCCCTCTGCGACCTGAACCTGCAACAAACTTAACAACAACAAACGTAAAATGCAGGAACCCATTTGTGGGTCCCACCAAGCATGTGAGAAATGTGATCCTAAATGTTTATCCTACTCTAAAGATGCAAAAAAATTGTTATGCAATAAGGAAAAACATAAAAGACACCTCAAAGATTATCCTAAGGAATTGATAACACAAAGAAATAAGATAAAAAGATAGCAAATGATTATACCTTCTTTGTGTTGTTGAAATACCTTAGTTGTCCCTTGATTTTTGAAGGCTTGTGTGCTCCTTGGATGGCTATGGAGATGGATGAATACAAATTGAACAATGTGATGAATGGAAATGATAGAGACTAAATGGCTAAAATTATGCTTGCAAATTGAGTGGACAATTTGGTAGCATAAGGGTGCAAATGACTAAGTGTTGTAAAATGCATTAGAAGAGGGAGTATTTATAGAAGAATTTGAATTCTCTAGAGAATTCAATGGTTGAGATTAAGCCACCAAGGCCAAGATGAAGGGTTATGGCGAGTTGAGGACTCACAAGCCCTCACATCTTGACATGTGGAGGGTGAAGTGGCCTAGGATATGATGATGTGTAAGTGAGGTGGAAGAAGAACATGTGATGTGTAAGGACATGTACCTTGGAAGTACATTGGGAGATGAGAAGAATCTTGGGTGAATAAATGTGAATTAAAAATTCACATGCTTGGAAGAATCCCATGGAAAAGACAAGGTTTCAAAAAGGGAAGCACTTGTCCACATGTAACTTGATGTGACAAGTCAAAGATTCTAGAAGATGCATGGGCAAAGGGGCTTCTAGGAGGAATAAATGTGAATTAAAAATTCACATGGGGAGGAGAGAAGTCTTGGATGAATAAAAAGGAATTAAAAATTCCTTGGGGGATGGGGAGAGTTGACCAAGGTACTAATTAGACTTAACTAATCAGTAATTAGAAGATAATTAGAGGGTAATGAGGATTAGAAGCCAACTTGCAAAAGTTAGAGGATGTGACACATCCTAATCAATTATTAGGCATGTGCACATCCCTAATGAAGAGATTAGGAGGTGGGTTAGGATTAAGAAAGAGATGTGACATGCGAGGAATTAAATAAATGTCATATTTATTTAATTTATTTGATGAAAGAGGGATTAAAGAAGGTAAGGTATTTAATTATTAATTGAATACCTTAGGGATTTAGAATAATTTAAGGATATTAATTAGATAATAGCAATATTATCTAATTAACGCAGATAAGAGGATGTTTAGATGAAAAGGGATAAATTTGGATAAATTAAGTGTCCAAATTTAAGTGTCTATAGTATCAAATACAAACATGTTAAATCCAAATTTGATGAACTATGGGAGAAATCCCTTAACCACATCTTCACAAAACATATATGTACAACAAAAGACCCTTCAACAATCACTTCAACAACACCATCACACATCTCAACAAAACATCACCACTCAACAACCATCTCTGTTGGTGTAGGTTTTTATTTTCCTAGTGGGTTAATTTACTTTCCCTTAGTGCTAAGTTTTTCCTGCACTTAATTAAGCTTTCTTAGGATAATAAAGTGAGTTTATTACTAGGAGATAAGTGTGTGGTGTTGCCTTCCTTAAAGGGTCGAACCACTTTCCACTTTTGGTGTAATCCTCCACTTTTGGTGGTCCATCTCCACTTTTTGTGGTTGATTCCTATTGTTTGGATTTTTCACCTACCTCCTCTCCTAAGTTCTACATAAACTCACTACCTAGCTTGTATTTGCATACTCTTGCATCTTCTTGCAATCTTTGCTTTGTATCTTTTCAGCTTGGAAGATCTTAAAGCAATATTGTCACATCGACATTGCATAATCTCTCAGAGTCTTGGTTTGAATTTTTATGTTTTTCTAGTTTATGTAACTTTTATTTTCTCTTTAAAAAGTTCCTTGGGTTATTCAATCTATTTCAGATTTCTAACATGGTATCAGATTTTTTGTTTTGAGAAATTTAAGTTCATAGATTCTTGATTAAGAGATTGATTTTTCTTGTAAAGATCTTGCAAATTCCTATATGCTCTTTCCTTGCATTTTAAATGATCTGGAGAACCATAAAGGATTTGCAAAGATCTAATAACCTCTTCATATTACATATGTGTTTTGTGAGATCTAGGTGATTGCAATTTTTTTTGGTTATATTGGCAAAAAATTTTACTATTCCAACGCATCCAAAAGGCTAAAGAAAGTCAAGGTTGGATTTTATTTCATCCAAATTGGAGATCATTTGACAGAGTTTCAAATGTGGGTTTGAAGATCATATTTGCGAAAAAAAATTTACTAGAGAATTTTTGGCCCAAACAGACCTTTCCATTGTGTTCAAAAGGCTCAAAAATCCATATTCTCATATTAAATTTGTCTATTTTAGACGAATTTGATTTTTGGAAATTTTTTCTTTTGCTAGGGTCATCACTATGGGCAAAATTTAGCATATTTTTTCAATAATTCATAAATTTTCACCATGGTGTCTATTTTCTACAAATAAGGTATCATCAAAAATCTAGAGAAAAGATCAAAAATCTAGAGAAAAGCACTTTCCATTCACAAGGGTATTGAAAAGAAAACTTCCCATTTTTTGCTAGATATTGTAGGTTGAAACTGTTTGGTGCAAATCTCTTCAAAATGCCATAACTTTCACCCAAATGCTTCATTTTTCAGAAAAAAATAGGCATAGGAAAGGTCTTGAATGACAATACTCAACCATAAGGCTAATTTTTCCAAATTTTTTCTCAGGATCATTTTGTATTAGAATTTATAATTTTGGCTATTTTGGGCCTTTTGAGCACTGTATCTTGGAAAAGGATTTGTAAATGCACTAAATTATAAAGTGCCAACCTTGTAATAACTTGGGGATAATTTCTGAGACTAGTGGAAAGGGGGGTGTCTCTTTTCTATTTTTCTTTATTTTTTTTGTGCACTCACGAACAATCTTCTTTTCTACCTAAAATGGATCAATCAATAGTTTCTATATTAACACCCTACAACTATTTTGATTGGAAAATTAATGTCCCTCTACTTGAAAAAGTATGGATTGTATAGGGTAACAATGGGAGTAGAAACTAAACCAAAAATTGATGCAAAAAATACAAAATGGTTTAATAAGTGTGATGAAGTGTTTAGAACCTTATGTATCTTTGTATCTCTAAATTTTCTCTTTTATATTGAATCTTTGCCTACACCAAATGAATTTTGGACAACATTGGAAACACTCTTTGGTGCACAAGATGAATTAAGACTTCATCAATTGGAAAATGAGATAATAGGTTTAGGTCCTTCAAGTTTTGATACAATACAAGACTTCTTCACCAAAATAAAGGCCATAAGATTGCAATTGAAATAGTGTGGAATTGAGAAAGATGATAAACAATTGATCTTAAGTATTATCTCTAAACTTGGTCAAGATTATTCAATCTTTTTTTCTACATTCTATTCCACTGAAAGTGCCATAGGAGAATCCTAAAAAATGAATTCTCTTAATGTTTTTTCTAATGAACTCACAAAAATAAGGACAATTTGGTTCAAATGGGCACTATCAAATCTTCTAAGTATCATGTTTTGGTTGCAAATCAGGGTACAAAAGATCAAAAAGATAATAGCAAATAAAGTAAGAAAGAAAAGAATCAAGGAGAGAATTCTTCAAATATATGTTCACAGATACTTCTAATGTAGACACTAAACCTTCAAATCAAGGAAAATCTAAGAAGGATAAGGTAAAATGTGCTTATTGTAAGAAACTTGGTGATGATGAACACAAATGTATAAAGAAACATATTGATTACCTCACACATCTTCTTGAGAAGAGTAATAAAGGGGTAACTGAATCTCCATCTTCATCAAACCAAGAATCTACAAAGAAAAAGGAAAAAGGCCATGCTAGTTATGCTTCTACTTTAGACAAACATAAAGATAAAGCTCTTCGTGTTTCTACTAGTATTGAATTGGGGAGATGGCTTCTAGATTTAGGAGCTTCTCATCATATGCCTTCTTCATAGTCCATGTTCTCTTCTTTTGAACCTTGTATTATGCCACCTATTTTGATGGGTAAATATATATATATATATATATATGAATGTAATTGGGAATGTATCTATTAATATAGGGGATGACACTTTCAAGGATGTATTGTGCATACCTCATTTTTCTAATAATCTTATTTCCATCTATCAAGTTACTCATAGTGGAGCAGAGAAGAATATGTAATTCACTCCTAATTTAGTTCTTATCAAATATTTAGAGAGCAGAGAGATAATTTCTAATGGGGTGGTTGATCATGTATCTCGGTTATACTCCTTTTCAAATTTTGTTCTTGATGATTGCTTTGATCCTTTGGATGATGTTCACACTTCTAGTGTTGATTTTGAGGAGAATTTTGGTTACTTGAACTTGGGTATTCTCACAAGTGATCTAGTTCTTGAACCTTGCATTCCATATCCTCCATCTACTATTGCTACTTTAGATTCAAGTGTTTCTTCTTCAAAAGTTTCCTATGATTCATTGCAACAGGACATTCATTGTCTTTCATATTCAACTTGGGATGATCTCTTGACAGGTGTTTCAAACTTGTTTATGGAGACACATATTGCAGATTTGGGAGACACTATTGATGATATTCATCTTCTCTTTGATGAAGTTGATTCTACTTGAATTGTTGTGAGGGAACATTTTGACCCTCTTGTTCAATCTCTACATGATCATTCATCACATTTTGACATGAGTGTGGATACTTTGGATCAACATTTGGAGGATACATCTTCATAGGAGATACTTGATTCTTTGGATGATGTTCTACATTAGTCTCTAGGAGATTTTGAGTTTTCATTTTCAATGGTGTGGCTTAGAATGTCTTATTTGAATGTGGGAGCCTTCAACATCGACATGGGGACACTTGAGCCAAGTTCAGAGACTCCATACATCTTGAGTTTTCTTCCTACATATTCCTTTTAGGAGCGAGGAGATAGCTCACATACACATTTGGTTTTATTTCTTCCTAAGAGGAGGAACATTTTTCGATGATTGTGGACCATCTTCTACATCCAATTTCAAGAATTTACCATTGGATCCCTTTGTGGGGGTTTCTTTGTCCTTCCACTTCATTTCTCTCTATATTATGGGGGGTGTACTTCCTTTTTGTGGGATGGGGCTTCTTCTTTGGGGGTAAATTTTATATTTACATGGGTACTTGTTGATGGGTGTTTTAGCACTTTTTCAACATAGGTAGTGCATAGGTGCACTACCTCTCTTGAAAGGAAATCTCCAACAAGAAGTTGTTGAAAATCACCCCAAGGTCTCTTGGGTGTCAGGTCATGACATGCATGGAATTTCTCAGTTGTTTCAATATGATTTTGTTGGTAATCATAGGGAAAAATTATAGGGTTAAGTTGGAAGGAGATTAGATCATAAGACAAAGTTCCTGAGATGGGAATTTTGGTGTGCAATTGTTGCAAGTTCAAATAGCAGTATTAAATTCAATTTTAGTTTTAGATTTGGTTTTACAATGTGCAATGAACCTTAGCATAGGTTATTTATAAAAAAATAAAAAAGGGAAGGGAAGAGAAGATGTTCTTGGATTTGAAACTAACAGTGAAAAATCATCATGGAGGAACCTACTATAGACAACCTTCCTAAAATAGAATTTCACTTAACTAGATTACCTCATAGTATCATGAAATTTGTGCAAGATTCTAAGGACTACAAATATTCAACCATTCATTCACCATAAGCATGAATAAAAGATATAAGTTTAGAGTAGCTTTTAGATTATGCCCAGACTAACTGTTTATCATCAACAAACAACAAAAAATATGGACAAGAAAAGTTGCCAACACACAAAAAAATTCTTCAAATCAATGAACAACATCAACTAATCTATCAAAGCAAGCTAAAATATGGAGAAAAACAAAGGAAATTTACTCAAATTAACTAACTATGGGAGAAGAACCATGTAACATGCAACCAAAACTCAAGAATTCACCACAAGTCAATGAACTTATATTTAAATTTCAGCAGCATGCCTTTACAACAACTCAACTCTCCTTTGAAAATGGGAGGAGTCCCCCTATTTATAGTATTCAAAAGACGGAAGGTACACTCAATGAATGCAATTCCAAGATTGATTTGCATTGTGTGGCCAAGATTCACTACAAACTAGGGTTTCACCTACCCCCAAATATATTACAATTTAAAATATATTCTTGTCTTTTTCCCTATTTTTTCCTCACATGACAACACTGTAGCAATTTTGTCTTTTTCTAATTTCTTTTTGTTGTAGCTACACTATAAGGAATTCATCATCAATCACAGGGATTCCTTCATTTCTCTTCAAGGTGGCGTACTCCACAAATTTTACAATGAATGCTTGGAGCTTGCTCCATTCCAATATATCAGATTGGATCACCTGGAAATTCAGCCTCCTTGATTTATCCATGACAGTATCCCAGTCCTTGTCAATTTTTTGTGCATTCTTAATCACCTAGTCAGACTGAGAGAATGATCTTACAATAAAACACATGAAATAAGGCATTAGTGCATCTGCAATCCCGTTCTCCATTTTCTTATGAAAGTGGGGATTTATATTTTCGGGATCTAACTTAATGGCGGTCACATCAAATTTTGTCAACTTTATGTATTCTTCACAAACAACTCGAACCTCCTTGATCCAGTCAATCTCAAGCTCCACTTCATGGAGCACGTTCTTGAATACCTCCTTTTTGTGATTGAGACTTGGTTTCCATGTCTCCACGAGCCAATGATCGCCTTTAGCTAGAGAAAATTCCTTTTCCTAGGATCCAATAGGTACCCTAAGGATAGCCACAAGTTTGGGGTACGTGATCCTATATGGCTCAGGGAAGTCAGTGTAGAATTTCCTTATTCCCTTTAATAATCTTTGTAACTCCAAGAATTTGCTGGTTGTCCTAACCACACGGCTGATGTCCATGTTGCCATTGTAGATGACCTATCTAAACCAATCCTCCATGGATTTTTTCCAATTCTTTCTTTTCTCAAGTTGATCAATATGGGCCTTGGATAGTAATTGTGGCCAGGCTGAGGGTGTGGTGGGAAGCTCTTCCATTGATGACCACTATTGAATATAGGCTATCAAATCAGCCACTTGTGCTTTAAGCTCCTCCTCGGAAACCCTACCTTGTGCATTTGATGCATGATGGTGGAAACAAACCCCTGGAGATGGTCAATTTTATGCTCTCATGTGGTGGTTCCAAGATCAAGAGTGGAGATGTTATAACTTACCCCTTCTTCATTCACCACTAGGGTGGCTATTTGCATAGTTCTAGACTCGGAGGCATCCATTATTAGCTGAGATCCGGCCTTAGGTATCTTCTCTTTGTTTGTGCTTATCTGGGCTTGGGCCAAGATGGCCTCCAACCTTGCCCTTGGATCCTTAGAGGTTGGGGTTTTCTTTTCCAATTGTTTCTCGAGCCACTCAGGCATCTGAGATTCTCCCTTTGGCGATTCATGACCACCTCCTTCATCATGAGTGTATTCAATCTCCATTACCTTATCACCCGTGGTCTCTTGTTTGGTCCTTCCTTCTTCTTCTTCATCTGAATCATGAATGAATAGTGTTTCCTTTTGTGGGGACTTAGAAGCTGTGTGTTCTTTAGGGTTGTTTTCCCCTTCAACATTTTTCTTTTCTTCTTCATCGTGTTCATGTTCCTCAGGCTTCTCCATCTCTAGGCTCTTATGGGTTTAAACCTCTTCTTGGGGTTTATCTTCTTCTTTCTTTTCCTCTTCCACACATTGAGGCGGTACTTCTTGTTCTTTCTTTTATCTCTCTTCTTTCTCTTCTTTCTCTTCTTACTTTTCTTACTTTCTTGAGAGAAGCATTTCTTCATCATGTTTGGGGCTTTCATCATTCTCCCCATTTGGAGGTTCATTGTCCTCCTCCATTTTGTCACTTGATTCATTTTCTTCCTTAGAAGGTATTCTTTCCACTTCTTCTCCAACATTCTTCAATTGTTGAGGTAACTCCTCCTCGAGGTCCACATCAAAGGTTTCTACAATATACTTGACACTAGTTTCTTCTCCATCACTCTCAGAAGATTTTGTTTCTTCACCTTCGTACACCACTTCATCAATTGGAAGATGCTAGAACATGAGATGCTCATGGTAATCATCCACTTCCTCCTCGATCTCTTTTGTGGCTTCCTTTTCTTGTCTCTCCAACTCCTCAAATATTTCCATTGTAGCCTTCATTTCTGGTGGTTCAGTTGGAGGAGTAGAGGCAGGAATATTAGCAAGAATTTGTGCCAAGGTAGCCTAAATAATTGGGTTCATCAATACTCCTGACAACTCTATGGGAATGTTCTACATATACTAGGCAAAGGCCTCTAGCAGTGAGAGCGTGAGAATCGACATTGTTATTTTTGCTAGTGGCAGAGATGTTGTTAGAGACATGAAGGCAGAGGAGAGCAGAGAGGTGGTGGCAGAAGAAGAATCTATCACAATTACTTGTTCCATTGGTGGGGTAGAGGCAAGGTGAATGGAGATGTCCACCGCATATGGGGAAGTAGTGACCATTGCCTAGGAAGTAGGCGGAGGAGCAACAACAACAATTTTAGCTGGTAGTAGGTGGAGACTTTGGTTGCTTGGCCTCCAATTCCTCTCCTTCATGGAGATCATCCTCTTGAATGGTATCAAGACCTCTCGATGTCTTCTATTTTTTAGAGGATTCACCCTCTAAAGATTTTCTTGAGTATACTTTGGGCATGGGTTGACTTTCAGCTGCTTCTTTCCTTTTCTTGGACCTGGTGGTTGGAGGAGCTTTTGAGGTCCCTCTAATAGCTGTCCCACTGTCAGTTTCACTTGTAGGCTCCTCCTCAAGCTCTTCATAGGTCAAAGTGACCCCTTGCTACTTTAGTTTGGAAATTTGTCCATCAATCCATTATTTTGTTCTAGCCTCGACAGGCTTGGTCAGATTATTGAGGTCATCAAACTCTTGCTCATCTCAGTCAATCAATGGCAGCGATAGGTTAGCAAATGCATTGTACTGAGGATCCATCACTCTGTTTTCATCCTCTAGTACTTGGTCCAGCACAGGGAACAGGTTGACCCTCTTCACAAAATACGCAGTCATGAGCATATAGTGCCTCATTCAAACTTTATTATCATCCTTGCAGTTAACCCAAAAATCTTCAAGATGATGTAAATGGGTGTATTCAGCTGCAACCATCTTCTTTAGTTTACCATAAGGGTCCATTCATGGTTGGGTGGTGTGGAACCTCAGGTAATATTCTATGAGATATTTGTCTGAATTGTTGGTGCATTGAGATGTGTGGAGTTCATATAGCTCTTGTCTGAAAGAGAGGGGATAAGGATTCCCTACTTTATGCTTGCTGCTTAGAAGGGAATGTGTGTGCCGTAGCTGTCAAGAGAGCTCTAACAGTATTATCTGGTCATTGGGATACCAACGCAGCTTTTATGGTTTCTCTAAAAACCATTCAAAATAGATATAGGTAAACTTCAAAAATTGAATAAATAAGAAGGAAAATTATTTGAGAAAAGTATTTGCATTGTGGGAGACTCTTCTTTTGAAGTCACCACCAAGCAATCTGATGTTGTGGCCTATGAAGGCATCGTTAACTCTACAATAATCCCTCTTGAAGTTCCTGAATTGCAATTGAGGGTACCTATCATAGACCTTCAGCTCCCTGCCTGATTTTGTATTAGGAACTCTAAACATACCTCTATATTGTGTCTTATCGGTGAGAAAATATACAAGGTAGGAGGTCATGTAAAACCTTGAAGTCTTCTTGATAGCCATAAATTTATCATGCAAGTAATTGCTAATAATTCCCGCCCAATAGAACTTGGTATTGCCCTAGAGGATCTCCTCCACAAAATACAACATCCATTCTTGAAAGTAAGCTGCGGTTGGAAGGCCCATTACTCTACTTAGTAGGGTTACTGGGTCATGGTAATCCTCGTAAAAGTCACAGCAGAAGAGCTCCTAGGGAGCCTTTGCAACACTACCCTTCTTCTCTTTCAACCATTATTTATTTATTTATGATACTTCTGTATTTGAGGGGATCTTCATCCCACATTTCCATTCCATATTCCTTGGTTTCTTCCTCCATCTCCCCAAAGGTAGGGATATAGGTCTTTCCTATTGCCTCGGTAGATAAGTCAGCTAGAATGTTCCCATCTCTGTCTACAATGGTTCTAGTCTCTGTAGACACCAAAATTTGGTCTAAGCCTGCGACTTCAATATTCTTCATAATTTGTATTCTTCTATTGATTAAATAATCTTAATTATTTAATTAATTCACACTTTTCTTTATTCTATCTGATTAATTAAATAAAAGATTTTTATTTAATTATGTTACTAATTAACCTTATTCTTCTTGTCTAATTAAATAAATTCTTATTTAATTTACTCTTTATCATACTTCAACTATAATTAAATAAATTCTTTATTTATTTAATTATTCTTCAAATATCAAATCTTGAATTAAATGAATTATTTAATTCATGAATTCTATTTTAACGCATTCCTCTATATTTAGATAATTGTGTGAGTTATCTAAGTATTCACTCTTACTCGACTCAAAGATATATTCAAATTGCTCAGTTAACTCTTGATTTAATGTCTGAGTGGCATTCTCGAGTAATCTCTTCGTCAAATCATTCAGTTGTCCAGTTCTAACTCAATTGCGTGTACATGCAGATTAATTAAACATTCCTATTTAATTAATTAAACTTTGTGCTACATTGAACAAGAGTTGCTTTAATCAATCTTTATCTTTGTCATGCAAAGATAATTCTTCTATTTAAATACCAAATTGAAGATTAAATCATTTATTTAATCTTTACCTTCTATTTTGTTGTATCACTCATGTCATTAATGCTATTATCAGAATGCATTACTAATCAATCAATCTCAACTATCCATTGATCTTTCAATCATGGCTTGTCATTCGAATGATCAATTTTCTATAAATTGATCTATTCTTAATCATATAATCTCTCGCAAAATCTTATGACTTTTGAGAGCACTTATCTTGAATTTTCGATGTTTTGCTAATCACTATCATAGGCTATACTTGCATGAATTTATG
>VDFB02000013.1:77230210-77388212 GCA_007258455.2 Sequoia sempervirens | reverse complement strand
GTCACACAAGAGTTGCTATGTTATGTTTTTCTGACAGAAACAACAACAATTTGTGTGTGTCCCTCTTTTGAACCCCTTAATCTCAACCATTTTCAAAATAAATTAGTAGTTTAGAAAGTAGACTCTGAGCACTGTGGTCCTTGTTTTTGTTCCATCAAAAAATTTTGAGTGTAGCTATCCTCAATTTCACGTCCAAGGTCAGTATTTCCTGATTTCAGAAAAAAAGTGGCCACTTAAGCGCCTTTTTTGGGAACCATCTTGGTGCACTTACCCCTTAATCTTAAATCTATGCACTTTCTTGGCATTACATTTGGTGAACCCGACGTGAAGACACCATCTTTGTGTATCCCGAGACTTTTCTTTTGATTGTGTAGGTTTTACGTATAGAATGACGCATCAGCTTGACAAAATGCTGCAATTGAAATTCACATAAGCATCAGTTGGACAAAGCGACGCAATTGATTTTTTGAACCGCATCTGACGACAAAAATGATGCAACTAAAAAATTTTGATGCATTTGAAAATTCCTGAACCGCAATTGATTGATGAAATACCGAGAACACAATTGTAGAGAAAATCAATGCATTTGACTGGTATAATAATGACGCAATTGACTGGTAACCTTTTGTTTCTATTTTCAGGAAATCTCAAAATTTTCAATTGACTTGTGTGTTACTAATATTGGTTTTTCAGCGTGTGGGCTTTTCATTTTTGGAGTTAACGAGTTTTTGCAGGACAATTGATGAAGACAATACTGAAAACTACTAATGAGTTTTTCTACAGAACGCATGTCGAAGACCTTAGTTAATTTTCTTGAAACAAATTACTTGGTAGTGTAGTAAATCTTTCGTTTGGATTAAAATTAACAAGTGTTTACTGTGTTTGGTGTGAAAGTACATCTGTGTATTACCCTCATGATTTGGTACATTGAAGTATCCTCTCCCCTTGCGCATCCATGCGATCCTGGGTGTAAGAGAAATGGTTACCAACTCTAGAACTTGGACCTATTCTGGTGAGAAAAAGTACTCACCCCAGGATGACTCAGACCGGTAGCACCCTAAACCCAAGAGACTTCTAGCCGATGTATAAGAGTGGGTTCTTGGGAAAATCCCAAGAATCATGAGTATGGTTCTGACGAGATGGATTCGAAAGGGGACTCTCGCTGCATGGATCATGCCCCATGAATGGAATGCCCGTATTAAAAACCTTTTGTCTTAGTGTCCAACCGTTCTATTGGTCATTGCTTGGTATAGTGCAGGGTATAGTATCATGCCCGAAGACACTCACTACTGATCCCCTTGAGTAGAGATAGTAGTTCTTGGGAGGTCATTGCCCAAAGAATTCAAAATTGGTGTGCTCAAAAGACATTAATGAGCCGTGGAGGGGAGCCAATGCCACCAAATTTCTAATCTATCCACTCTCAAGAAGGAAAGGTGTTTATCACCAATCTGGGGTATTTCGGTGGGCTGTACCAAGTATACAAACCCTATGCCTTATGGCCTATTAGGATGTGCTTGTTTGTTGTCAACTTAAACATTCTTTGAGTCCAAAATCAAACTAAAAACACTTTGTCTTATGATTGTCCTTCTTTGTCAGAATTGGATCATAGAAAATAGAGTCAGTTTTAAATCTCAAATCACTGAAAAACACATAGAGAGTCGTAACTATTCACCAGAAGGTTGTAATTGGTTTTTAGAGTCGCATCTGTTTAACTTCGAGTTGCATCTGCTAGGTTAGCTCGCAATTGCTTTGCGAAGGACCGCATATGTTATATTCTGAGTCGTAACTGTCATTACGAATTGCATATGTTAGAAGATTAACTGCATCTGTCAAAGTCAAACATTAAACTTTATCAGGGACACACAATTGTTAACCAGAAAACCACAACTATTAACTTGAATGGCATCTGTGAAATCCCGCGACGCATTTTCCTAATTATTAGAAAACCAGAATTCATAGTCACTATCTAGTCAACACGATTATACTAGTTTCAGTTGTCTTTCCACAAACAGTCCTTGAACAGAAACCTGAAACAATTTGCTCAATTTTGCATCCTTTAGGTTCATTCGGTCATTACCATAATTGTCTTAATTCAGAGTTTAGTTTCATCTTAGAATACATATTACCTTGCATTAAACTTCTAGGAAGGTCACTTTTACAAACTTTAGGATAAGTTCACCATCTACACTCTAGAAAAATCATAGCGTCAACGAAATCTGTCATTGAACCTAGTTTTATCAATTTATCCTTTGTCCTACAGAGAGTCCTCCTAGATCATCAGTCTAGTTAGGAAACTCAACTTGTCTTTGATCCTCGTCCTACATTGGTTCCTTGACTTAACTAAATTGATGACTTGGTTAGACTTTAGGTAGTTGGTCCCTCCGTCTTGGGTTTATAGAATTGATTATTTTAGAACCTTGCTTAGACTTTGCATCTTTAGATTTTAGTCTAGTGTCATCCTAGAACATTCCTTATTTTACATTTGAAAAATCCCAAAAAGCATAGACTAGAATCATATTGTCCATAGACATAGTTTTGCATTCCTTGCATATTGAGCTGATCTTACATGGTTGAAACTAGGTCTAAGAGAAGAGAGAGAGAAAACATGTTGAACCCAAATGAATTCATCAATCCATTTTCCTCAAGACCTCACAAGACTCTATTAGACAAATTCACCACTAGAAACACTCAACGTCACATTACAACATAAGACATAGAGGCTGTCGCACAAGACCCTAAGTTTTCCTCTTTCGTAGATGAGTATCTAGCAAATGATCATCAACGATACTTAGCCAAACTGCTAGCTGAAGTTGCTACCTTACCTACATGATTTGATATCAGAACCTTACAAACTCAACCTACACAAGGGATAAATACAATGACTCCTAGTACTGCTATACCTTAGGTCAGCACAACTATGCCATCTGGCACACCTACATAGAGTACGACAGTCCATACGTCTCCATTTGGTACATCCAGCATGACATCGGGATTTAATTTCACTGTAGGGGCTTCATCATCCACTCCCTTCGGTCCTCTTGTTGGGAGTACAAGACCTAAAATGTTAGCCTCTACACCTTATGTCGGTGTCATAGGTTCACAGTCAACAACCATACCTAATACTAGTATCACGAGCACCATACCACAGTCGATGGCCATACCTAGTGCTCAAGTCACTAGTACTATACCATGGATTACACAAACAGGAGGCATTCCCTCCTTTCAATATGGCAATCAAAATCCATTCTCCCAGATTGGTAATCAAAATCCATTCACGTAGATTCTGAATCAGAATCCTTTCTCTCAAATTGGTAGTTAGAATTTGTTCACACAGATTCCAAGTCAAAACCAATTTACACAGATTCTGAATTAGAATCCTTTATCTTAGATTGGTAGTCAGAATCCATTCACACAGATCCCAAGTCAAAATCATTTTATGTAGATTCTGACCCGGAACATGTTTACCAACATTCTGAATCCAAACCCACCTCAAATACTGACATTCAATGGAAACCCATCACGAGACTTTGGATTTTAGAATACATACGTGGATCCACATAACCTGCCTAGCACATCCTTGACCCAGGTCGATGTCTTACAAACACAAATGCATGCATTACAAACACAAATGGATAACATGTTGGTGTCAAATAAGAAATCTTTTTCAACAAAGGACATATGCCCATTTCCCTTTGATAGATCATTGTACATGACCCCTTTCCCTCACAGATATGTCATACTGAATCTCCCTAAGTACAATGGCAAACGAAATCCAATAGAACATATAAGGGAATTTTCTACCATATGCATAGATGTTTCCTATGACCCCACATATCTTATGAGACTATTCCCACGAAGTCTTGTAGGAATTGCACTAGAGTGGTTTTCAGGTCTAGATTCTGGCATCAGATCTTGGGGTGAACTGGTTGAGAAATTTATGGAGCAATTCTCCTTCAACATAGACCATGAAATAGATATAGCAACCTTGTCTCACACAACACAAGATGAAGGTGAAAAAATTATCACTTTCTTCTAGAGGTGGAGGACTATAGCTAGCTGGTGTCCTGTCGAGATACCCAAAAAACAAAAAGTTACTATGTTCCAAGAAAACCTTCATGCGAAACTACAGAGTAATTTAAGAGTACATTGTTGTACATCTTTTTCAGAACTAGTGGAAAAAGGGGTTATAATAGAAAAGGATCTTATTGAAAAAAGTGAACTTAATACATCAACATCCAATAGAAATCCAATCATGCAAAACACCCCCACTGACAGAAACAAATTTTGGTCTCGCAACAAAAATGTCACTAATGATGGGGTAGTTGATGCTAAAACGATAGAAGCGGGACCACTCATCACATTATAGGGACCTCACACTTTTTCCAACGTGCTTAATGTTGTCAATCAACCTCCTATCATGGTCCAAAATACTCAACATCCACAACAAAGGAGATTTCAAAAATGTGAGTTCACTCCCTTAGGGGAACCCATTGAGTTTGTATTCAAACAACTGTTACAACATAATATTATACAACTACAGGAACCAAAACAATATGATCCAGGACAATTTAAACTAGCTTGGTGGGATGACAATGCCTTTTGTGATTATCATAGAACTAAGGGACATAACCTACAAAATTCTTGACAACTGAAGAATATAATACAATATCTTGTTGAAAGGAGAATAATTGAAGTTAGTGGATAGAAACAAAAGTTATCAAACACTGATCATTAAGTCTTTTCTGACCCACTACATGACTATGGGAAAGGAACTATCCCTAGTTCGAGTACTAAGACCAATATGTTAGCCAATTATTCCAGTATCAATCATGATTATGATGGCAGAAAAATCATTCATCACCTTCGTGCTACCGATGAGAATATCAATACCATTACTATCAATATGAATCCTGAGTGCACGGTAAATACTCATCGTACAAAGATCACCATTCAAGGTCCTCCATCACAGTAAACACCACAGCGTTCCAAGTTACAATATAACCTACTTGACCAGTTGGGAAAGACCCTAGCCCAAATTTCAATCTTGGAACTGTTGCGTATTCCCCCCGAGCATCGATCTATTCTCGATAAGGATTTACAGAACACCACTATCCGTAATGATCTTGATGTCAATCGTTTCCAGGAAATGGTGGGCTACTTGACCAATAACCATCATGCCACATTTTCTAAACAAGATTACACAACTGAGAAGATGAATCATAATGATCCTTTGCATCTTGAAGTCCTTGTTGATGACACCAAAGTTAGATGAGTTTTGGTAGACAAAGGAGCAGGGTTAAATCTGTGCACTTTAAAACTAATTAAGGCCTTAGGTATCTTAGAAGCATACGTAGACACCACTAAAAGTATTGTCATAAAAGCTTATGATGATGAGGAATGAAAATCAAAGGGAGTGGTAACACTTCCTATCATAATTGGTCCTGTGGTGATGGAGACAAAGTTCCAGGTCTTGGATCTCACCCTTCCTTATAACCTTCTGCTAGGCAGACCATGGATTGATGCCATGAAAGTAGTCCCTTCCATGTATCATCAGTGTCTCAAATTCCCTTACAATGGCACTGAAATAACTATAGATGGTGACCCAGATCCATTCCAATACTGCACCAATCTAAAAGAGATACTGCAACGCCAAGTGCCAATAAACCAAGAGGCTTCATTGTCCAATCTGTCTCCCTATGTTGATCCATCTACACTCACTCAAACATCTATTTATCCCTCCATACCTACTACTCCTAGGGTTGAGATCCAAGACAAAGGTTGTGGAGAGTATTACATGAAGAAATCCTATTGTGTTAGCCATTTGATTCCTCCTAAGTCATACGGTTTACCTACATTAGATAGGATACAATCTATGGTCACTATACACATTCCTCCCACATCTTTTACTAAATGGGGTGAATTAAGAAAACAAGTCATAAATGAACAAGATGTCACTTCCTGGTTGTATAAGGAAGATAAGGAGGAACCTCTCTCACTTGCTCACATTCCTACAGATCTATATGGTAAGGATTTCAAAATTATGCAGAGCAAGGGATATAATGGACAGAGTGGGTTAGGCTTAAATCAAGATGGAAGGATTGAACCAATCTTTGTTTCTCAATGGCCAAAAGGAGTGGGGCTAGGGTTTCAACTGATTCAGATTGGCATTCCTAGAATCACATCACCCTTAATCAAGGAAGTAAGTGCTTCAGAAGATCTTGAGACATCTCACGAACCACTGACCAATATCACTATGACTCCCCTAACTCTAATGACTATGAGTGGGATTCCTTATATTCTACCTCTTCCATGGACCTTGACAAGCTATTTGGAGAACTTGACTTAATGTTAAGATCCTCCCCAAATCCATTGAATTCCTATCCACCAAAGAAAATGACAAAGGACGAGTGGTTTAAACACTACTATTGGGAATCACTTGATCCTACCTCTTGGCAACTTGATACATCTATTTTAAATAATCAAACCTTTGCATTAGGCCCACCTGTCAATCTGCCTAGACCTAAACCTAAGAGCAAACAGGATTTAGTACAAGAATTTTGTGACCATATGAATAACTCAATCCTTACCTTGACCCCATTAAACTTTGATAACTCTGACGATGACATGCCCTTAGTCTATCCCCAACTCATTGATTGGGATCAACAAGACACGCCTGTCTTAGACATTTTTGAGAATGATGAAGCAATCGTTGAGTTCCTGGGATTATGAGAAGGAATACCTAACAGTGATCACAAGGTTGGTTTTTCCATTGACTTGGACAACAAAGCATATTTTGGGGAATCTGTTCAACCCTCCAGTCGCAAAAATGAGAAAAAGAATAAACAAGATGAAAAGGATGACTCTCTAGGTGAAAACTGAAAGTCATCTTTAGATAATGAAAAAGTAAAAAGAAAGGACGCATCTGAAGGTGAAAACCTCTCTGAGGCACCTAAGGATGGAGGTTTGAACATTCTCCCCATTGCATAGGAAAAGTCACCTATGCTCATTGAAGAAACTGTAGAAGTCAACATAGGCACAATAGAGAATCCTCGACTGGTTTATTTTGCAGCGTCATTGACAATGGGAGAGCACCCAGAGTTCCACAACTTCTTTGCATAGAGACAGATAAATTTTGCTTGGTCATATGTAGACATGTCGGGGTTGGATCCTAAACTTGTTCTACGTCACTTACCTTTACAACCAGGTGTCAAGCCAGTGAAATAGAAATTGAGAAAAATGCATCCACAAATTGCTTTATTAGTCAAGGTAGAACTCAAGAAACTGTTAGACGTTGGTTTCATAAGATCAATCGACTATGCCGATTGGATCTCCAATCTTGTACCAGTCACTAAACCAACTAGGGGCATCCGCATTTGCATTGATTTTAGAGATATCAACAAATCTTGTCCTAAGGATGACTTCCCTTTACCTAACATAGACATGATAGTTGACATGACAGCAGGATATGAGATGTTGTCCCTTATGGATGATTTTTAGGATATAACCAGATTAGAATTGCAAATGAAGACCAACCTAAAACAGATTTCACTTGTCCTTGGGGAACGTATTGCTAGAATGCTATGGCCTTTGGACTCAAGAATGCTGGAGCAACCTATCAACTTGCCATGACCACCATCTTTCATGACCTAGTACACACTCTTATGGAGGATTATGTCGATGATCTTATTGTTAAATCCAAGACAAGGGTAGAACATTTATAGGTTTTAGACAAGATATTTCAAAGATTGGAGAAGTATAAGGTGAGACTCAATCCTAAGAAGTGTGTGTTTGGAGTGAAGTCAGGAAAGCTGTTAGGTTATATCATTTCCAGACGAGGCATTGAAGTGGATCTGGATAAGGTAAAAGCAATCATGGACATACCTCCACCCACTAATCTCAGTCAACTAAGGACATTACAAGGAAGGCTGCAATCCATCATAAGATTTATAGTGTAGTTAGCAAATAAGACACATCCTTTTCAACATCTACTTAAGAAAGGGATACTGTTTGCATGGACGGCTAGGTTCGGAGAGGATTTTCAACTGCTTAAGGAATATTTACTCACACCACCAGTCTTAATGCCACCTGTTGAAGGAAGATCATTGATTCTTTATATTATAGCAACCCATTCATCACTCAGAGCATTGCTTGCACATAATGACGTGAAGTTCATGAAAGGGCAGTCTATTATATCAGTTGGACTTTGGTAGGTTATGAGCTCAACTATAGTACCATTGAATGTGCATGTCTTGTAGTAGCATTTGCTACCCAAAAACTAAGGCAATATATGCTAAACCATCAAACAATGCTAATTGCTAAAATAGACCCTCTAAAATATCTTCTCAGCAAGGCGGCATTAATGGGGCAACTGGCCAAATGGGTTATGATACTTAGTGAGTATGATATCTAGTATGTAGAAAGAAATGCTATTAAAGGACAGGTCATTTCTGATTAGTTAGCCGACGTGCCAATACAAGAAGATCACCCATTAGTTGTAAACTTTCCTAATGAGTTTATATTTACAATGGATACAAACACCACATGGAAACTATACTTTGATGGCTCACATACAAATCATGGTTTAGGAGTTGGTATACTGTTTATCACACCACAGGGTGATTCCATCCCTAAGTCATTCAGGATTGCATTTCCATGTACTAACAACATAGCAGAGTATGAAGCTCTAGTGATAGGGTTACGTATGGCAGTCAAGTGGAAAATTAAGAATTTATAGGTATATGGTGATTCTCAACTAGTAATTAGACAGGTAAATGATGATTATGAGACTAAGGACAAGAAGCTTGCTCCATACAAGTGCATGGATGATAGCTTTAAAGAGTACTTTGACAAAGTCAAATTTCATCAAATACCTCATGTTTTAAATAGGGCAGCAGACGCTATGGCTACAATTGCATCACTTCTCGACATTCCTAACAACGTGCCTAAGTTCGAGTTCTTGGTAGAACAACTTTTGGTCCCAACCTATGATATCCCAGATTCTAAAATGGTGTGTGACATTGTTGGTCTTGATTCCCCATGGTACAAAGAAATCTATGATTACCTTCATGCCGAAGTCATACCCATTGGCCTATCAAATAACCAATGTAGGACATTCCTCCACAAGTCAGCCAAATACACCATTGTCGGAGACACCCTATATAGACATGCCTTAGATAATACCCTACTGAGGTGTCTTGATTCTATTGAAGCACAAGCAACCTTGTGTGGGGTGCATGAGGGTATATGTGGTTCCCATTCTAGTGGTCCTTCCTTAGCCAAAAATATTATGAGACTGGGTTATTACTGGCCTACTATGGAAAAAGACTCATATGTCTTTGTAACGAAATGCCGCCAATGCCAAGTTCATGGAGACTTGATACATGTGCCAGCACAGGAGCTCCATCCTATGACGTCACCATGGCCCTTTGCCCAATGGGGACTCGACCTCATAGGTAAGATCCACACCACATCATATAATGGACACAAATTCATTATCACTACCACTAAGTATTTTACGAAGTGGATTGAAGCCATTCCTATGACATACATTACCGACACACAAATTTCTAAATTTATCCTGAATTATATCATTTGTTGGTATGGTGTCCCTCAATCCATAATTACTGATAATGGCCACCCCTTTAAGAATCAAGAATTTAGCCATCTGTGTGAGGAATTTCACATTCAACATCACTTTTCCACTCCATACTACCCACAAGGTAATGGCCAAGCGGAGGCATCTAATAATACCATCATTAGAATCCTCAAGAAGACTGTCAATGATGTTGGTCGTGACTGGCATTTACAGCTTAACCCTGCCTTATGGGTTTATCACACAAGTATCCGTACTCCTACTGGTGCCACTCTCTATTCACTAGTATTTGGTTCAGAAGCCATTCTCCCTATTGAGGTCAAGATTCCTTTCCTAAGGGTATCCTTGAAAGGCCACATTGATGATGAAGAGTGCCGGGTATCGAGACTCCATGAGCTAGAATTCCTGGATGAGCAAAGACAGAAGGAACTAGACCATTTCCAAGCATATCGGAATCACCTTCGTCATAGTTATAAGAGGAAGGTCTTGAACATAAACTTTGACATTGGTGACCTGGTGTTAATGGAGAACCCAAAGAATCAAGTAGAAAGAGACAAACTAGGAAAGTTCGAACCAAACTGGTTAGGACCTTATATTGTTACAAAAGCTTTTGGATTAGGAGCGTACCAACTCTCTACTCCTGAAGGGGAACCATTGTCCTCACCAATCAATAGTCTGCATCTGAAGAAGTTCTACGCATAGCTTCTAAGAGCCTTGTCTTATTTAGCAAAAAAACAAAAAAATCAAAAAATCAAAAAATATCATTACCAAGGTGAAAACCTGGCAAACAGGTGTCTTGGTAACACCAAAAAAATTAGATAATCCAGAAAATAGTAAAGACAAATAATTTGTCCAATAGTAAAAACCACTTCAGTGGCACTTTGGATAGGTACTGTGGTGAAAACCTGACAAACAGGTGCCATGTGTAGTTGACTCTGCTCCTTTGTCTACTATTATTCTAATCTAGCATTTCCCTGTACATAGTCCTTGTCCTTGTACATAGTCCACTACCTTGTACAAAGTCCTTATCCCTATACATACTACCTATCCCTATACATATCCCTTATCTTTCGTATCCATTGCTTATATATACCATTCATAATAAGTGGTAGTCTTTCCCATAACCGGGAATGATTGACATCAAGTGCATTTCATACCCCTCATTTTACCCTATTCATAATCAATTGGTATTATAATCGACTGGGGGAAAACACTTGATGCGTGTCATATTGATTCTTCCATTGCCTGTGTCGAAGACGTAAATCCATAGAAAAATCCATAAACATCACAAATTGACTTGAGAAAACACAAAAACATCAGAAAACTTCAAAAAGACAAAAAAATCAAAACATTTCAAAAATAGAGTCAAAGTTAGTTGCACTTGTCAGTCTTTATCATTTGTCAAACTATGTTGCCTCTGTGACTGGACATAGGCAAGGCCATCTACCGATGTGCCCCCGAGGCATTAGGTTAGTTCGTTTAGGTTTGTCTATATAAAATCATGCTTCAATCCATATGTCTATATGAAAAGGTCATTGGTCATGTCGAACTAAGAGGTCTCTGCGTGTATAACATAGGCAAGGCCATCAATCGATGGGCCCCTGAGGCCACACTAGGTTAGTCCATTCAGGTTCATCACATTCACTTTCACACACGTCTTCTATTTGTAGTTAGTCTTTTTAGTCAAAGTCAAGTTGAACTATGAGGTCTCTGCATGTATAACGTAGGCAAGGCCATCAATTGATGAGCCCTCGAGGCCACACTAGGTCAGTCCTTTAGGGTTTTTTGTCACACATAGTCAATTGACAACACATCATATCAAGTCATGCATCAATCTGGTGAACAAGTTAGCAATGTCTCTAAGCCAAATCAAACAAATTTCCAAGGAAACAATAAAAATAGATCAATTAATGTCTACTACAGGATGTGTCCTTCCTGGAAACAGACATTATCAAAACAATCAACCTATGTCTTATTTAGGATGAGTCCTTCTTGGATACTGATATTAACAAAATAGTCTATGTCTTATATAGGATGAGTCCTTCTTGTATAATCAACATTGTCAAATAATCAAACACAACCTTACATAGGTTATCACATCAACGACATCTAACTCAACGTCTTATATGATACATGTCTTTCTGAAACTAGGCTTTGTCATGCCTTATATAGATAGTCATAACATCGAAACCAGACTCACAGTCTTATCCAGTATGTGTATCTCCTAACATCAGGCTCTATCAATCAATCATTTTATCAATCAAAACAAATCAAACAAACAGATCAAGTTTTGGAAAATATTTTATTGGCATATTGACTTTATGGCTTATTTATCTTATCATTTATCTTGAATTGATGACTAGGAATTATGTTACTAGCTTTCTCAATGATGTCCCATGAAGGATTTAGAGAATCAACGATGTATCAAAATTCTATTTTCTTTGACTGTTGTCTGTCGACTGTGTTTTTAAATTTGATTTGGAGTCATGTTACTAGTTTCCTCAAGGATGTCCCATGAAGGATTTAGAGGAGCGATGACGTCTCATGACCCGTCTTTTATTTTGATTGCTGTCTATGGTTTGTCTTAACAAAAAGACTGGGGCAACTTATGCCCTTAGTATGAGTTAACGACAACCTTGTCTGTGATTGTCTGTTATTAGCAAGTGGCTTACCTTGCACACCTTGATCTATCTCATATCATGGTGTTTGTCTCCATTTGTATTAGTCCCGACCAATGATGATAAAGTGTAATACCTTTTGTGATATAGTGAAACATCAAATATTGCTAATACTAACATCTATCTCATTTCTTTTATTCTTTCTCAATCTTTCTCTCCACACTAACAGTTATTCTTTCTTGTATTATGACGGAGTCCTATGACACACAATAATATACGTCATCCTACATACACATACATGTTAGAAAAATATATACATATAGGCATTTATCATATTTAGGACATCATGGCATAATATACATTCATCATCATACAATACATATCATAAGAACTCCATGTACATCACCAATGAAACTACATACATCACATTACATTTGTATAGCATCACATGTAGTATGCATTGTACATATCCCATTATATTGCATTTCATAATTATAAATTGCATACATCATATAGAATCAACATCACATAGAATCAACATTATCTCATTAGCTGCATAAACATCATAAAATACATATAATCATCCATCACATAGGCATATCATATAACCATCACATGTATAAATAAACAACTGCATAATCAATAAATAGAAATGCATATCATGAGAATCGCTGCCAAAATCATATATATATATCGCTCAACCATGCCACATCACAATGTCATAATATATCAATAATACATGGAAGCCCGTAGACTATAGAATCATAATACAATGTCACGATACATATTAAGAAGTGCCCCATCCTGAACTACCACTACTATCATGGCTAGAGTGTGCATATGAATGATGTCGGGAACCCGATGACCTATGCGCTGAGTGAGGCCTGTCATACGGACCTGCTCTGTGTGGCTGCTCCACACCCTTTGTACTAATTGTCCTGGTGTGGGTCCTAGTCTGTGACCTGCTACTACGTGCCTGTGAGAAACTGTGAGCCTATCTCTCTGGAGGACCTCTGCCTCATATAGATCACAATAATAAGTCTCTCTCTCCCCAACTTTGACTAACTCTCTAGAAAAGGCAACTGATGGTCCGGTACACAAAGCTCTGAGCTCTATAAATCTCTACTTAGTCTCCTGTGTCTAAGCTATGGCCTGATCCCTTTCCATCACCACTTTGTCCCTCTCCATCTGATATGCATCCCTCTAAGACATAAGGACTCTCATCTGCTCCTCCAAGGATGCCACCTGCATGCACAATGTGGTTGAGTCTGGATCCACTGCCCCTGTGTCATCCTATCTAGTCCTTGCTACCCCATCCTCCTCCTCATCCAACTCCTCTAAAATCTGATCACGGATCTCTCTCTCATGATCATTGTCCTCTTGGTAGACACCCAACAAGCCCAAGGCATCAATCTCTGCCTCCTCTCTACCTGGATCCTCTCTGTCTGCCTCCTCCTCTGCCGAGATATCTGGAATGGCCTCCTATGTGGGTTGCTCCTCCTCTCCACCTATCGCAACATCCACCTCCTTCGCTCCTCTCCCACTATCTGGTATGGCCACATCCTCCTCCCCTTGTCCCTCCTCACAAATTAGTGACAATGGTGGCCCTCGTCCCCTCTGTCCATGTCTCCCTCTCTTTCCCCCTCGTCGTCCACCTCGGCCATCATCTCCTCCATCACCACAACCTCCTCCATCTACCTGACCTCTACCTCTACCCCGCCTGCCTCGCAGACTTGTCCCTCGACACTCTACCAGCGCTGGCTACTCTGGATCTGTCAATGAAATTGGTTTGTGTACTGCCCACCACTGATCGTACTCCACTGTGGTCCCTGGATTTGCTGGACCATCCCTCCATCCCCATGGAACTTCCTGTAGTGCATCAATGTTTGCCTCGACTGTGGCCACTAGAATCTCTGGACCCCATATGGGGATCTCTCATGATGACCTTGTGAACTCGACCCATCCTCTCGGCACATCCTGTACCTCTCCAAACTGTCACAATACATGATCTGGAAAATGACGCTCTATAATGTGGACATGTGATACTGTCCGCCCAATCAAGAACTATACCTGTCGACAAAATGAAAAATGCTTATCCTCATCTGACCAATCTATGCAGCCCAAGTATGGTCTCCATGTGAACTGCACCATCGTGTCTATGGCATGCTTGAAATAACCCGTATCTCCTATGTGAGGCTGAGTGTTCACCCCCACATAATGGAAGGCATAAGGAGCTTCGTGTGGAAGGTCAATTTTCACTGGTGGCCGAAAAATAGTGATGTGTTCCAATGCCCATACCATCAGGAGTGTGGTACCACAATTCATAGACTGTGCCTCTTGGTAGGCAATATCATGTAAATGAAAGTACAACATCCCAAGGAGATAGGGACCCCATGCATATACCTCTTGTCTCTCTAAAATCTCCCCCCACCCCATGGGAAAACCATGAAGTCAATAGTTAGGAAGCACTATACCACCTATCAAGGTACATACTAAATAGTCTAGCTACCTATACCTCTAAGCTAACAAACACCACCTAATCTCATAGTGGTTGAACCCTAACTGTATGATGTCTGCGTGTGGATAGTATTTGCGCATCTTGGCTGCACCCCTCTAGGTATGATACCTCACCCGTGTGCCTCTAATGGGAAGTCTGAGTATATTGTATACATCCTCCAATGTAACAGTGGCCTCTCCAGTCGGTAGGTGAAACGAGGATGTCTCTGAGTGCCACCGCTCGCATAGTGTTGTCAATAAACCCCAATTCACCTGAATCTGGGGCATGTCTGTAACATGAAGAAGACCAAGGTGCCATAGGAAACATCACTCTACACTCTGCAAGCTATCCCTGAACCAAAAAGTCATCGGTCTCGACTCTCATGTATATACTGTATCCAACACGACCTGCAATGGCATTATCCATGCCTCATGTTAGCCTCAAACATCTATTCTAATGCAAACTGACTATAACTAACTGCTATTCAAATGCGTCATTGTTTTGCAAATGCGTCATTATTTTTCACATGCATCATTATTTCACATATGTGGTGCATAAAATACAGATGCATCATTTCATTAGACACATGAGTCGTTCTTTTTCACATGCGGTTAACTATATCACATAGGCGGTGCACTATAACATATGCGTTGAAATAAAAATGAATGCGTGAAAGGAAATTCAAATGTGTTGCATAATAAACAAATGCGGCTATTCTGCATGCACATGTGATGCATATTATCAAATGCGGTTCATTAATCTACAAATGCGTTGAACTGCAACAACCTATGCTAAACATTGAACATGAATTTGTGAATGCGTTCTTTCGCAGAAAGATGCATCTTTCACATATTCAGATGCGACATTTTATTAAAATGACGCATACATAAAATTTGAATTAAATGCATAAAATTACGTGCAAATGGAAAATTTCAAAAGTCAAGTTTGAGGTACATACAAGGGGGGTCCGTGTTGGCTGGCCTCTGGAAGGTACGGATCCTATAAGCTCAATGATGGGTGTTTAGAACAGGGGACATCGTCGCTGTGCGTGTAGAGCCAATTCTCAAATTTCAAAGCTAGGAGGGTGCAAATGAATTGGTTTTTACCCCAATTTCTATATATACCTAGGGTTTTGGTGGCATTCTTTCCTACTGGACATGTTAACTTCCCATTTTTATCAACCCATACCCATCCCTAACATTTCTAAACTCAATTCTGTCAACTCCACTACATTTTTGGCTATCCAATGGACTAATCGGGATCATTTCCAAATTTTTCTGAACTTTTTCAAAAATTTGTCAATTCTCCCAAGGGGGCATACCTTCACCTGTTTTACACTGGGGCATGACTGGGGCATATTTCTTATCGATTTTCTTTGACACAAAACCGAAATGACATTGTATCAAAGAGGGGAAAATGTAGACACTGAAATTTGGTCTAAGCTTGCGACTTCAATATTCTTCATAATTTGTATTCTTCTATTGATTAAATAATCTTAATTATTTAATTAATTCACACTTTTCTTTATTCTATCTGATTAATTAAATAAATAATTTTTATTTAATTATGTTACTAATTAACCTTATTCTTCTTGTCTAATTAAATAAATTCTTATTTAATTTACTCTTTATCATACTTCAACTATAATTAAATAAATTCTTTATTTATTTAATTATTCATTTAAACCCCTTCATCATTTAATTAAATAAATCTTATTTATTTAATTATTCTTCAATTATCAAATCTTGAATTAAATGAATTATTTAATTCATGAATTCTATTTTAACACATTCCTCTATATTTAGATAATTGTGTGAGTTATCTAAGTATTCACTCTTACTCGACTCAAAGATATATTCAAATTGCTTAGTTAACTCTTGATTTAATGTCTGAGTGGCGTTCTCGATTAATCTCTTCATCAAATCATTTAGTCGTCTAGTTCTAACTCAATTGTGTGTACATGCAGATTAATTAAACATTCCTATTTAATTAATTAAGCTTTGTGCATGCATTCGAACAAGAGTTGCTTTAATCAATCTTTATCTTTGTCATGCAAAGATAATTCTTCTATTTTTGAATACCAAACTTGAAGATTAAATCATTTATTTAATCTTTAATTCTATTTCTAATTCGTATCACTCATGTCATTACTAACTGTTATCAGAATGCATTACTAATCAATCAATCTCAACTGTCCATTGATCTTTCAATCATGGCTTGTCATTCGAATGATCAATTTTCTATAAATTGATCTATTCTTAATCATATAATCTCTCGCAAAATCTTATGACTTTTGAGAGCACTTATCTTGAATCTTCGATGTTTTGCTAATCACTATCATAGGCTATACTTGCATGAATTTATGATAAATCTTAGGGCAATTATACTACAACAGCAAAATGGAGAAGGGAAATTGAGATGAATCATGGAAATATGCACAAATTTGGTGAGATTGTTCTAGTTTTATTTACATTTTTTACTTTCCTTTGTTCTTTGTTGCTTAGCATTAGATTGCATTTAGATTTAGATTGCATGTTTTTTCTTAATCTTAAATTTGTGCAGTTTCTTAGCATTACAGTCTCTTCTTGGTAGGCCTCTTTGCAGACCATTACTAGTTTAGGGGTGATGAGGGCAGGTGGAAACTTGACAACTTTAACCAATCCACTACTTCTTATCTTTCTAGCACTCTCTATTGTAGGGTTGATTCAGACCCTTTGCTTGAATTCATCAATGTCTACATGCCCGATGTTTGCGTCTGAGACTTCCTTCTAGGCTGAGGTGACCTTGGAGTTGAGAGGTTCCCCCTGGAACTTATACTTCATCTAGTCTTTGTCTTCTTTGCCGCTGGGTACCTTAGCTATTTTCTTTCCCTTATCTTTCTCTATGGCCGCCTCTGAGGGTCCTACACTCGATTCCATAAATCTTGTACGTGAGAGAGAGGTGAGCATATTCAAGCATGAAATAGTAGAAGAGTTAGTCAAAATCCTGCAAAATGATGTTAGAATAGATAATTCATCAATTAAGAGTCCTAACATATCTTTCAGATTAGCATTAACATTTTATAGGGGGAATTTGAGCAATTCGGGCCTAGGGGATCATACTTCCTTGGGCTGATGGTCATTTGGAGTAACTACAGGAGGGATGGAAATCAAGGAATGGCAGCCCACTTGTCTCAACTCGCCTTCAAATTTGGTCTATTTGTGGGGTCCATCAAGGAGGTGTCCTTATTTTGGCATGTGGGTCAAAGTAAATTTGATGATTAGAAGGCATCAAGATCACTATTTAGCAATAAGAATTAGGAGGCAGACTGGTTGTTTGAGGTTTGCCGTTGAAAATGGCTCTGGAAAGATAGTGGCCTATGGGTGGTGTTCTGTTGGGTGGGACCCACAACTCTAGAAGGGGGTGGCATCACTTGATTTTCATTCAAATCACTTTGGGTTGAAAGGGTTGGAAGGACATTAGGTTGTTTTTGTTTGAAATGGCGGAGGTCACACAGTGGCCTGACAAGGGAAACTCGCCACATTAGGCCCGCAGAAGGCCTCCAGCTCTATTCATTCATTGTTTTGAAAGTCTAGCAATAAAAGGGAGGTTGGTTCCAAGCAGCGGATGGATGGGGATAGCTTTTCATCTAGGAACGATGGGGTAGAGACGGAGTTCCGACGGTGGCAGTCCAACAGAAGAGGCCCGCAAAAGGCTCATCACTTAGTGATTTTCATCTTCATGTTCAAAGAGCCATGGTAGGGTCAAGACCTAGAGGATAGAGCATTGTTAATTGAAAGTCGTTTGTGATGACGGTTCTGCCATGGAAGCCCATGGGTAGAGTTGCACGAGGTGGGGCCTGGAAAGATATTATCACTTGGTTGCTTAGGATGAAATGAAGGTGGGTGGTAGAGGAAGACTCAGGGCCCAACTGTCGGATGGATGGGTCATGAAAGCTACTCGAGACGACGAGGCATAAAGGGACCTCCCTAGGCAGATGTCCATGAGGTGGGACCTAGGATGAATCAACACTTAATATTTTGCGAGAGTCAAGTTTGAGGGGTGATCAAAGGGACAAGACCCAAGCACTGGAAAGACAGGGTCTGAAGGCCATTTGGAACGGCAGGTCATGAGCAACGCCTTAGAGACAGAGTCCCGCGGGGGCGGACCTAAGTGGGTCATTGGACTCTGATTTGAGTTTGTTATTTTTTCTAAGTTTGAGCAGTGAATGAGATGGGTCCTTCTGTGATGGCAGACCCAACGAGGTCGTTCGCTGCTTTGGGTTTAACTTCGTTCCAAACGTTCTCGGTGGTAATGGGAGTTCACGGGCCCGTAGAGCAAGAATGCTCTGGCTAACAAACAACAGTGAGAAGTCAAAGTTCTGTGATTGGTGCGTGGATTGATTTTGAGGTTTTTAAAGTTTTCACAATGTGGGTTTCATTTGCCTTAGTTTTCTTTAGCTGGTTATCAGGTTTTTTCCTCTTTAAATCCACCCATTTTGCAAGAAATTAAAGAAAACATGAAGCGGGACGTAGGGCAGCAAACTCACCTCAAGAATCTAATGAAGGTAGACGATCAGGCGAGTAGCAAGAATATAAAAGTGGAAAATGAGTGATGTGAAAGCGATGGTAGGGTTGGAGGGTACTCTGACTCATTTTGCTCAATTAACAAGATGACAATGATAGCTCAAACCTGGCTATTTATAGAAAATAGTGAATTAAATGCAAGCCATTAATGATCATGTGACGAGGTTGAAGTTGGTGAGCTGTCATTTGAAAATAGTAGTGGGAGCATCGGGACTCGGTAGGCAGGTGGCAGTCAAAGTTTAGTCATCTGTCATTCAGTCATGGGAAATGGCGCCAATGGCTTCAAGTTCCGTGGGGCAAAAAGCTGCCAAATGATGGTTGTTTGGTCAATTTTCAATAAGTAAACTGACAAACAGGCACGTGGGTTCTGATGATCGGAAAGCTGCAGGAGGAAGGTCATTTGAGATAGCCGCAGGGTAATGGAAACTTGCGCAGGGTGGCTCGACAAGGCGGACTAGACAAGACCCAACAATGTCAACTTTGAAAGGCTAAGGAAAATAGTTGATGGGAACCCACAAAGACCAAGAACCTTGAAAATTTGAGGGGGAAAAAACATGGTCACTTCAAGATGGACTATCCAAGCCTCACTGACCACTTTGAACACCAAACAGGGGGAACACAAAATGAGGAAGCAACAAAAGCAACCTGACGAGGTGAAGGAAAGAGAGGATCACCATTCTGAATGGGGTGTGTGTGCTAGAGGCACAACAATACCTAACATGGATTCATTTTTTATGACCCATCATCTTTTACATCCTCCTAAGCTATGCTTAAGGGGGGTGTTGGTGTAGGTTTTTATTTTCCTAGTGGGTTAATATATTTTCCCTTAGTCCTAGGTTTTTCCTACACTTAATTAAGCTCACTCCAAAAAATCAATACACCTCACAACATCCCCAACATTAGAAATACACTACCTTACAACAACTTCAAACACAATAAAAACTTCAAGCACAACAAAAAATTACCCGACAACAACTTTCCCAACAAAAATTTCTTGCAAACCAAAACCTTCAACAAAATTATCAACAACCGAACCTGTCACAACCAAACATCATCCCCCAATTTCAATATAGATCTCACAATACATCTTCCCAACATCAAGGAAATTGTAAAATTGGTCATTTATCTCAAAATAATCCTCAAATCAAACAAGTTCTTTACCTCAAGTCAATCCTCAATATCAAATGGGCCATTTACCTCAAAACAATCTCTAATATCAGACGGGTTCATATGGCATGAATGTTCCTCCATACCAAGATCCAAAATTTTATAACACGTATAATGCACTACCAAATATTCCAATAATAGTCATATCCTCACACATTAAAATGTTAACAAAAAAATTTAAGATATACAAATTCAAAAGTTGAAAAAATCATATATTGTTCAAGACTTGTGTACATACCCATTTGATAGAAGCATCACAAAGTTACCCTGTCCCCCACACTTTGAAATGCCAAATTTTGATCAATACAAAGGATGAGGTAACCCTGAAGAACACATAAGGTAATTCTATGTGGCTTGCATGGAAGTTTCCTATAATGATTCATATCTAATGCGACCTTTTCCATATAATTTGGGTGGGAAAATTATAGAATAATCTTCACATCTATCACCTGGCATTAAATTTTTTTAATAAATCATCAACCAATTTGTAGCTCATTTATACTACAATATTGATTTTGAAATCACCTTGGAGGAGCTATAAAATCTTTAAAAAATAAAGGAGAATCATTCTTCTCTTTCCTAGATAGATGGAGACACGAGGCGAGTAAGTGCAAATGGTGAATACCCAAAACTAAGTAGAGATTGTGGCAGGTAATCTAAACTTGGATTTTTCTTTCCAACTAAGAATGCAATGTGTAACAAACTTTGAAGAACTCGTCTCTAAAGGAATTAACATCAAAAGAGCACTCATTTCCAAGGTATTAGTGCAAATTTTTAACCAATCATCTAATTCCAGCGACAAACCCTATATATGGGCCAAAAATAAGAACATGACTAATGACGGTGTGGTGGATGCGAAATTTGTTATAAAAGCACCATCTAACTCACATACACAACAAAATACCCAAAAATATCCAAAAAAATAATCCTTGATGAGGACCACCATGAAAATATAACAATGTTCCTCGGTGATAATTCACTCCCTTAGGGGATCCCATCAAAATAGTCCTAAAGAAATTGATCCAATCAAAGCACATTGAACTTCTTGAGTTTCAAAATTATCCTAAACCCAAAATAAAACCCCCATGGTATAATGACAAGGACTTTTTCCAATATCATAGGACAAAAGGCCATAATACACAATATTGTGTTAAGCTAAAACATCTCATCCAAAACTTTATTGATTAAGGAGAAGTAAATTTTGATCAACAACCTAGGAACACAGATCTAGTAATCTATAAAAATATGATGCCCTATCATGGGAAGGCTAAAGATTCTAGAAAGACATCAAGTTATAACAATGTGAACCATACCTATGAAACCACATTAGGACATATCATTACTACTCATTCTTCACAAGATGAGGAATTAGACATGTTTCTATATACACCTAAAATTGGTCAAGACATTTAATTAATTAAATACTAGTTATTTAATTAATATTTCATCTACTTATAAATAAATTCTCAATTTATTTATATAGTTCATATCTTCTAATTCTCCAAATCTAAAATCACATTCCTATAATTTAATTAAATAAAAAAAATTCTATAGTTTGTTTTATTTAATTAATTTTCACTAATCCCAAATTTGGAATTCAAGCACATGTCTACAACTTTTCATGCCACCTCACCAAGGTCACATGAAATTAAATAATTCTAATTTTTAATTAGAATTATCTTCAACAAAATTTGAACACATGGTATTTTTCTCACACACTTGATTCCTTCATCCATTTGGCATGTTGTCTTTGGTCAAGGGAACATCCTTCTTGATTCTCTCCATGTTCATTCCTCATGTTTGAATTTAGTCCGTTGATTGCTGCCACATCACAAGATGCTTGGAAAATCCTATAAATACAACCCTTTGCTATAGTATTTGGCATCCCATATTTGAGTAGATTTATTATGCAAGAATATCTTTGGAGCATTGGGGCATTTGGAGTTTATAGTTAGCATTGTTTAGCATTTTAACAAGTTTGTATTGTAGCATCATGTTAACTTAGAATAATGTTTTGCTTTATAGTTGCATTTTCTCATGTCTTGCTTTATACTTGCATTTTAGTTCATCATATCAATGGTCATTTGAGCATATGTAGAATCATTTTAATTTCTTATTATAGAATTTGTATCACATAGTTAGTATCATTATCCATTTGATCAATATCACCATTATCATAGGATCATGGATTTCATCATATAGTTTCACGTAGGAACTTAGATTTCTTGCATTTATAATAGCATCTCGTTTCTCAAGTTGTCATTTTAACAACCATAGTGCATATACAAAATCTAAGAGCCAATATGGTTTAATAAATCCTTGAGAATAGAGAACAATGGAATATTTTTGAAGATTTGTTTTGTTGCAGCTAGAGTGGTTCTTTGATTCAAATCTTTAATATAATACATCTCATTGGTGTTTATGTGATTTAGTATTGATTTGATAACTCTCCCACATTTCACACACACATAAATTGGCACCCATTGTGGGGCACAACCCCATTTTTAACAATTTTTTGGAAAATTTCTTGTGAACAGGCTGGATGTGACGTTTTAGCATGATCGTGAGTTCTTTTAGCACATACGACCAATCTATTAGTGTATATGACTTCTATTTCGGCACATACAACAAATCTTTCAGTGCATTTAGGATCTGTTATGACACATACAACATTTCTTTTAGCGCATCCAACAAATGTTTTAGCACATTCAGGGGGTCTTTCAGTGCTTTCAGTCAATACTTTAGTGCATTCATTACTTCTTTTAGTGCATTCATCAGTTCTTTTAGTGCATCTATGAGTTCTTTTAGCACATAGAGTATCTATTTTAGAGCATTGGAATGATAGTTTAGCGCATTGGATGACTGTTTTAGCGCATTTGTTTAAACTTTAAAAAATTTAAAAAATTCGAGAAATAGATTGTGTTTTCTACTTGCAAGTGGATGATACACCGGTCAAAGACAATTTTATCAAACTACTGATAATTTATGCATGGGTTGGAGTTATTTAATGCTTTCTTTTGATTAAGATAGGCATCTAGTTTAATTATAATTTTAAAGAACACCATGTCTTTCGTGCTTGATGAATGGTAGGCATATACTCTCCCCTTAACTGGGTGACAAAAAGCTAGACCCATTCATTTTTATTTTATTTTATCCATAAAGGGACTTCCTTGAGGGAAAAAGTAATCACCCAAGGGAACGACCCAATCGGTAACACGCTAAAGCCAAGGTGACTTCCAACTGGGATATAAATGTGGGTACTTGAGAAAAGTTCAAGTATCACAAGGATTGTTCTGACAAGAAGGGAAAAAATGGTCTTTTTCTTAATGGATGATACCCCATGAACGAAATTCCTATACTAGAACCCTTTTCTATAGTAAGGCCACAATCATTATTCTATTTACTGGAGCAAGAACAGTCATTTTGAAGCCATCCCACATTTTTGTGGCTTTTAGTAGAGATGAGAAGTATGCCATAGGAGATTCATGGGTATTGATGCTTGGCTACCCTGAGAAGTGAGTGTCATGGAGGGAATCCAGTGGAGTCAAGCATCTAATCATCCACTAAAAGTAGGCACAGCTGGAGTAAAATCCAAGTGGGAATCTAGTGAATATTGTCCTACATAGCCTTAGGTTGTACATTTTTGATGTGTTTTACCAATGTGTTTTCAAATAAATTTCAAACAAAACATTGCACAATGGAAGTGAAAACCTTGATTCAAAAATCATCCATTTGAACACTTGATTCTTGCAACTTACAAGCTAGAAACCAAGAAAAATCCATTGTTCAGAAAATTACACCTTGGTAACACTCAGATTCATGAATTAAAAACAAGATAGACTACCAAAAACATTGAAATTTTCCAAAATAGTGCATTTTTCCTCTGTTCTAGTGGATCCAGTCAGTTTTATAACACATTTGTGCAGTCTTTTAGCACATAGACCCTATGTTTTAGTGCATGTAGTCAATATCATAACACATCTGTGCAATCTTCCAGTGCATTCACCCTCTGTTATAGCACATGCACTACATATTTTAGTGCATTGACCCTTTGTTCCAGCACATGCAGTCAATCTTATAGCATATCTGTGCAATTTTCTAGTGTATCCATCCTCTGTTTTAGTACATCTGTCAAATATTTTAGTGCATCCAGGCTCTATTTTAGTGCATCCATTAAATGCAAAACCTGAGAGTTAAATTTTTCCCCTATTTCACAGTTTGAACTAGAATTCAAAATCCTTTTCAGTCTAGAATCATTCCTTAGAGATCACAGAGTCTAAAACTTGTTAAAACTTACCTCTACAAGTGGAATTCTCCCATCTAAACCTAGATATAAACATCTCAAAGTGCCTAAATCATCAAAATTATCATATCTTTGATTGTTAAGCCTAGTTCCATCATCAAGATTTATCATTCTTTTATCACGAAATGAAGCTATATAATCAAATTAAACTTAGTCTCAACAATAGAATTTGTCATTCTATTTGACTTAGTTGTAATCCTTTGCACTCTTTCAAACAAAGATAAAAGTTTAGTCAAAGTATAACACTTGTATGCTCATTCAAACAAGATTACAAAAGTAGAAACTCAAGGAAAAAGAACTGGAAACACAAAACATCGAAACAAAAAACATTGGAACTCAAAGTGTTGAAACTCCCAACATCGAAACTCAAAATAGTGAAATGAAAAACACCATGGCTAAAGCTGAAGAGAATCCTTTCCATGGAATCCACAAAAATTAAGGGGAAGAAATAATTGAGGAAGATATCCAAAATTCTAAACAAGATCTGAATTTCCACAAATGCTTAGAAAATATTTTCGAAAGAAATGGGGAAAAATACCTCCTAATTTTGGCTAAAAAAGGTGTCAAATTGCATGATGACTTTGATGTTAACCAATTAAAAGTACCTCCCAAAAATATTGAAAATGATCCAGAACAAGTGGTTTCCCTAACGCATCAAATGAAGAACCTTTAACAACAAATTCTTGATATGCAAAGGGGAACACCAAAACGATACTTGATCCAAGACATTTTTCCATATCCTTTTGATCAAGATATCCACATAATCCATTTTCCCAAACATTACAAATTTCCAAAGTATGAAAAATACAATGGGAAAATAGATCCAATTAATCATGTGAGGGAATTTAGAACCATGTCTTGAATTTTCTCATGAAGAAACTTATTTGATGAGGTTGTTCCCAAGAATTCTAGGTGAACAATGCCTTGAATGGTTTTCCAAACTCACACCACCAATCAAAACCTTCAAAGAGTTGGTAAACAAGTTCATCACCCAATATTATTATAACATCCAACATGATATAACAATGAAAGATATTTGCAACTTGAAACAAAAAAGATGGAAATATTTATTGATAACCTAAATGATGAGATGAGCTATAGGTTGGAATTAGAATGTCCACCTACCTTTGAAAAATTGATTGAAAATGGGATTAAAATTGAAGAAGATTTGGTCAAAAGAGGAGTCATAAAACTTTACAATAAAAAAAACACATCAAACTCCTCTAATAACTATGACAACGGTGACAAACCAAAGTTTTGGCAATGAAACAAGAATGTGGGTAACAACGATGGAACAACTAAAAACCAAAATTCAAAACTTGTATTCAACTTGACACCAGCTACCACCAAAACTAATTAGAACAACAATCCACCCAACAACCAAAATTTCAACCAAAGCAACAATCAAGGTAATGTTGGATAGAACACCATCATATCGAACGTCCTCAAATCGAAGAAGGTTTACACCTTTGGTACAATCATCAGAATCAACATTAAAGGAACTTCTTGAAGCTAAAGTCATAACATTACTAGAGGAAAGAAATTGGGAGCCACAAGCTAAGCCTCCATGGTGGAATGATGCACATTTTTGTGACTTTCATCGAAACAAAGGATATAAAACTAATGACTCCATGCAATTGAAGCACTTGATACAAGACTTGATTGAAAACAAGATGATATTTGTAGGACTCCAAACAAACAACGATCATGGAGCGTTCAAGAAACCTCTACTAAACTATGAGAAGGGGGAGTCCTTGTCATCAAACACAAAAGGAAAAAATGTAAACTACGTGTATGCCTCCACTATTCTCCATATCGAGGTGGTTGATGATCAAACCTATGACAAACCATATCTTACTGCAACCAATAACCCAATAAATGACAACATAATTGAACATGAACAAAACATCGTTGCAACTTAAAATCATCACCATGATATCAACACCACCTCACATCAAATCAATGACCTTGTGCCAATAAATTTGATCACCAACATTGTTGCAAATGACAACCAAATCAATGTCATTAAAATCAAAGAAAAACAAAATAATTCACTAATCAATGCAATCACAAGAGGACAAGCCAATGTAACATTGAAAGGAGCTACCCCTTCCACATACAAAGCAACTACTATTGTCCCTACAACTTAATATAACATCATTGATCAGTTGTAGAAGATACCTACTCAAATATCCATATTAGAGCTTCTCAAGATTTCACTAGTGCATAAAGAAATCTTAGAACAAGCTCTAGTGGCCACCATAGTACCAAACAACTTGGAAGTTTTCCAATTTCAGACTATGGTGGGACATTTGACTGCACCACACTACTTATCATTTTCCAAACATGATGATGTATCCATCAACCATCCACACAATTTTTCCCTCCACATTGAGGTCTTAATCCACAAACACTACGTTAAACGTGTTCTAATAGATGGAGGAGTTGGCTAAAATATTTGCATTCTAAAACTTGACTATGTACTCAGATATTCTAAAAATACTATTGATCCTAGAAGGAAAATCACAATAAAAGCATGTGATGATGAAGAGAGATCCTCCCAAGGATTAATTGTCTTACCAATTCAAGTAGGACCAGTTGTCAAAGATATAGTATGCCAAGTGTTGGAAAAAGAGTTGACATACAACATACTCTTGGGATGTCTATGGATTCATGAGATGCAAGTTGTACCATCGACATATCACCAGTGTTTGAAATTTCCTTTTAATGGACAAGAGATCACTATTGTTGCTGATTCTAACAACCCCCAATACTGCAACACACTCAGAACAACCCAAGACACTTTTGTGCCACACAAAAAGGAAGCTACAACTCCTAGTTCATCCAACAATGAAAAAAAAACTAAATGCCTTGTCAAAGTGGGTGGAGATAAAGGACCAATCAAAAGATAAGGGTATCAGTGAGTCTACTCCATCGAATCATGAAAGTCAACTCAATGCCTTATCAAAACAGGTTGAAAATATCCAATTGAAAGACAAAGGCATGGGGGAATACTCATTTTAGCAATCCTTGTGTTTATCACAACTTTCATCTTCTCCTAAGTCATATGGACAACCATCAACATCAAGACAACAATCATCACAACCAACCACACTTTTTGATGGAAAATTTGTAAGAGTAGGCACCTTAGTGGACAAATCAAAAGACAAGGATGTTTTGAATTGGTTGTACAAGGATGAAGAGAAATCACAAGCATCCAATTCAAATGTACTATCAGAATAGTATGGAAAAGGCAAGACAATCTTGGAAAAGATGGGCTATGAGGGAAAAGGTCCTATTGGTAAAAGAAAAGATGACATCATAGAACTGATATATCCCATCACAATGAATTCTAAGGACAAGATGGGAATAGGATATAGGGAAGAAGAAAAAGAAGAAACCAAAAAACAAGTTGTTGAGAGAATCTTCAATTGAGAGATAGTTTTGAAACAGACTCCAATGAATATGAATGGGATTCCCTCTCTAAAGAGTCTTGTTATGATAAAGAGATTGGTGTGGTACAAAAGTATACACCAACATGTATAGAGGGACAAAGCTCGAGTTATCAACCACTTGAAATTGGATCACAGAATATCAATGACTCAAGTAAAGACGATCATTCTTCTAGCGAGATAGATACTTCAGAAGAGAGTAACTCCTTAGACCTCGATATTGCAATTGGACATTCTGATGACATTGCCATCATGATGCTTACCCCTTCTGACCTTAGCCAATCTGATGATTCCATGTCATTAGTACACCTCAAATTGATTGATTGGGACCAATCTGAGTTGTTTGATCTACCCACCTTTCCAAATGATGATGCCATCATTAACTTCCTCTATTATGATAACCCTGAAACATGTTCCATCATTGAATCTCATAATGAAACTTCAAACAAGGGGAGTGCCAAATCTTCCAACTACAAAATGAATACCAAAAGTAGATCTAAAGGTGAAAACCATTTAATGGCACTATTAGATCAAGAAAAAGTAAAACCAAAGAGCGTATCTCAAGGTGAAAACCTTTCTGAGGCACCGAGAGATGGAATATTTGACACTCTCCCCAAGCACTAGTAGGAGAGATCATCAGTGTTGATTGAGCCTACACAGTCTATCAATGTTGGAATAAATGAAATAGTAAAGACCTTGCATCTAGTGACATCCATGACAAAGGAGGAAAAACCCAATTTCACTAAATTATTTGAAGAGAGGAAAATCAACTTTGCTTGGTCTTATGCTTACATTCCAAACATAGATCCATAACTCATCATGCATTATTTATCACTGCCACTTGGCATAAAACTAGTGAAGCAAAAGTTGAGAAAAATGCACCCTCATATTGCCCTCTTAGTAAAAGCCGAATTAAAGAAGCTACTGGACATGGGATTTATCAGACCTATTGACTATGCCGAGTGGATATCAAATATTTTTCTAGTCTCAAAACCAGACAAAAGCATCAGGATATGTAGAGACTTCAGAGATCTTAACAAAGCTTTCCCAAAAGATGATTTTCCTCTACCTAACATTGACATCATTGTAGACTTGACTATTGTGCATAAAATGCTCTCGCTTATGGATGGATTTTAAGGGTATAATTAGATAAAGATAGCACCAAAAGATCAAGACAAAACAACCTTCACATGTCCTTCTGCTGGAATGTAATGTTGTTTGGGTTGAAAATTGTTGGAGCCACATATTAGAGAGCAATGACCACCATCTTCCATGACATGATGCACACTTTTATGGAAGGCTGCATAGATGAATTATTGGTGAAATCATTCACTAGAAAGGGACATCTAGAAATTTTAGACAGGTCTTCACTAGATTGGAGAAGTTCACTGTGAGACTAAATCCCAAGAAATGTGTGTTCAACGTAACATCAACCAAACTTTTTGGGTACATTGTATTGGCTAAAGGAATTGAGGTGGATCTTACAAATGTCAAAGCCATCATGGAGATGCCTCCTAAAAACATCAGCCAACTCAAATCACTACAGGGAAGGTTGCAATCCATCAAGAGGTTCATCATGCAACTGGCTAACAAAACTCACCCTTTCAACCACTTACTACACAAGAATGTCTCTTTCAAGTGGGATGAGAAGTGTGAAGCAAACTTCAATCAAATAAAGCAATATCTAATGTCACCACCAATACTAGTACCACCAACTGAAGGAAAGCCATTGATACTCTATATTGCAACAATTGAGATATCTTTGGGAGCTTTATTGGCACAAGAATATTTTGCAGGAAAGGAAAGGGAAATCTATTATATCAATAGTAATTTGAATGGTTATGAGATCAATTACACCTTCATTGAAAAAGCTTGTCTTGTGGTAGTATTTTCTACCCAACAACTAAGACATTACATGCTGACTCACACCATCAAACTCATCGCTAAAATTGATCCATTAAAGTATCTACTCAGCAAAGCTGCCCTAACAGGAAGACTAGCTAAATGGGTCATGATATTGAGTGAGTTTGACATCCAGTACATGGACAAAAAATCCATCAAGGGTCAAGCCATAGTGGATCAACTAGCTGAAGTACCATTGCAAGACAATCATCCAATGAGCATTGAATTTATAGATGCTAATGTCCTTACAATATCTACACAAAAATGGATGTTATACTTTGATGGCTCTTACACACAACATGGATTAGGTGCAAGAATCTTGTTTATCTCGCTACAAGGACACACCATTCCCAAGTCCTATAGATTGATGTTTCCTTGCACCAACAACACAACTGAATATGAAGCATTGATCATAGAATCAAAGTAGGAGTCAATCGGAAGATCACAAAGTTACATGTCTATGGTGATTCTCAACTAGTCATTAACTAGGTGAATGATAATTACCGAAAAAATGATGACAAATTAATGCCATATAAAAGAATGGTTGAATGCTTCAAAAATTACTTTCTGGAGATAAAATTTGAGTAGATTCCTAGAGGTGACAACAAAGATGTTGATGCCATGGCTACCATTTCCTCTCTCTTACAAATTCTTGAGAAACGATCTCATTATGAGTTCATGGTGGAACAACTATTCAACCCATCCTATGAAAACCCAGAAGCCCAAGTCATCTACCATATAGCCGAGGCTGATGCTTCTACCTACAGGAAAATCCATACCTATCTAAAAGACAATACCCTCCCACCCGATTTATCCCAGAAACAAAAATGAAATTACATTCGACAAGCAACTTGACACACCCTAATAGCCAATGTGCTTTATCAACAAGGTCTTGATGGTACTCTCCTTCAGTTTCTAGAATGCCACAAAGTTGAAACCACTCTATGTGAGGTCCATGATGGTATCTGTGGCACACATTCAAGTGGCCTAACTTTAGCTAAGAAACTCCTACGTTTGGGGTATTATTGGCAAAATATGGAGGATTCATTCCAATATGTCAAAAGGTGCACAAAATGTCAAATCCATGGGAACCTGATACATGCATCGACACAAGAGTTGCAACCTTTCTCATCAACATGGCCTTTTTTCAGTGGGGATTAGACCTCCTTGGAAAGATTCATCCATCTTCATCCAAAAAACATAATTTTATCATCACAGCCACATAATACTTCACAAAGTGGATTGAAGTTGTTCCCCTAACCACCATCACAAGAAAGAAAATCTCATCATTCATCCTGAATTATATCATTTGTCGGTATGACATCCCTCAATCCATTATCATAGACAATGGTAGACCCTTCAAGAATTAGGATGTACAAGAACTCTGTGAGAAGTTTCATATACAACATTAGTTTTCTACACCATACTATCCCCAAGGAAATGGCCAAGCAGAGGCCTCAAACAAGACTATCCTAAAATTTTTGAAGAAAACTATCAATGAGGGTGGACACGATTGGAATGTTCAACTAAACCCTACTTTATGGGCTTATAGAACCAATATCTGCACCCCTATAGGAGCAACACCCTATGCTCTAGTCTATGGATCAGAAGCCATTCTACCCATTGAGGTTGAGCTACCATCACTCCATGTGTCACTAAAGGGGATCATTTTAGATGAGGATTATTGAGTGTCTAGGTTATAGGAATTGGAACTATTGGGTGAGCATCATCAACAAGTAGTTGATCACCTGAAAGCTTATTAGTAGAGGATATCCAGAAGTTACAATCACAAAGTAAATCCTAGAACAATTCAGGTGGGTGATTTAGTCCTAAAAGAAAACCCCTATAACCAACAAGATCGAGAGAAGGGGAAATTTGAACCCAAATGGCTAGGTCCCTTTTTCATTGTATCAATCTTTAGATCAAAAGCATATCAGTTGTCCACACTGGAAGCCTCAATAGCTTGCATCTCAAGAAATTCTACACCTGAATCATCCAGTGCATCAAAAAGAGTCCTAAAAAAATGCAAAAACATCAGAAAATGTCCTAAAAAAATGGTTACCTTGATGAAAACCTAGAAAATAGGTGTCTTGGTAACAACAACAAAAAAAAAAGATCAAAAATCCAAAAAAAACAAAAACAGAAAAGAGAAAAATACAAAAAAAAAAGTGAAAAATCAAAAAAATCATAAAATCTGAAAGGGTGCAATAAAAACTAGTGAAAACCTAGCAACAGGCACTATTTGTGATAGACTATATTTTCCATCTATTTGAGCATGTCGGCCATTCACTTTTTCCATCTATCTACCTATTAGTGGAAAGCTTCATGTACATATTCTAGCATCATGGTCGTGTCTCACCCTAGACTGGGGGCAAAAATCCTGAACTCACTGGGGGAAAATAAACTTTGAGCTTAAACCAACAAAAAAATAGTAGTAGTACAACACAACCCAACAAAATGATCATAGTGCAACTCAAAATTGAACATCAATCAAACAAACATGAACACATCAACCATCGAAATCAATCAAACCAAAAGTACCCTTCAAATGGATGATTGTTCTTCTGAATCATGGATCTATCACTATGGCATGAATGTTCAACCATTGAACTTTTATTTTTGTTATCATATCTCTGGAGCACTTTGATGAAGTATTGAACTAAGAGGAGCCAAGAAGGAGTATGTTTTTTCTTTGTCTTTTGTCTGTGAGTTGATCATTATTACTATGCAAATTTTCGTGGAACGTGCTCTATAAAGTATCACTAATGACATTCAGAATTTTCATAGGAAAATAGTTAACTCTTTTTTGTTTACGCAAGAAATACTCAAGTCATCTTGGTTTAGTTATACCTAGATGCTTTTGTTAACTTGCAATATCAAAAATCATGGAAGTAGTACTTAGTTCATCATGGTTTACTTATGCCATCGATGCTTGTACTAACTTTCAACATTTTAAAGGCTCAATGATGATAAAAAGCAAGACAAATTGATTGTTATGAATGACAACATCTGCATATTATATTTGCATGATTAAGTTAGAATGCATCCATGTTAGTTTTGCATCTATGTCTATAGGGTTTCCAAATTTGCAACAATTTCACAATGATGTTATCTCTCTTATCAATGGATTGAGTACACTTGACATTAACCAAAAACACATCATTTTCATATAGAAAACACATCAGTTGCATCATCATTTACATGCATTAGAAAACATTATCATATCATTCATCCATCTATGCATTACATCATGATATTGGCATCAAAAAACACAAAAAGATGTGCATCACATGTCATTTATCATTTCATATAGTTGCATTAGGAAAGTGGTCCACATAGCTTAAATGAGTGAGTCTCTTTAGATTTCCAAGAGAGTTGGGAAATATGTCAATTTTTGTGAAGCTTAACTTAACAAATAATCAACTGACGACAACCTTCCCATAGCTCTTGGAAGGTGGATAGATTCACTCATTTAAGCTTAAGACCCTAGAGGTTTTGAAGTCTTACAAACTCAGTTAAGCATAATCATTTGCATCACATAATCACTATTCATCTTACATATTATAAACACATCATCCATACATAATCAGTATAAACATCACATATCATCACACATCATTTACATAATCGAAATCCATCTCGCATAGCATAAACCATATAGAATCATGCATTATCATATCATCATTACATAATCGTTATAATCACCATGATCATCATCATATAAACATCATAACCACATAGAACTATAAATCACCATACATCCATTTATTGCATCATTCATTTGCATTATAAAAGTACAAAAACATAAAATGCATCACATTTCATTGGCATAATATGATCCATCACATACATTATATCGACATCATTCATAAAGCATCATACAGAGTCATAACACATTAGTTGCATCATCATTTGCATCCATAACATATCATATCATCATCATATAGAACATCACATTGCATATATAATAGAAATCAAATGCATCCATTATAATCATCATGATCATCATCATATAAACATCATATAGACACATAGATCATAATCATCGACACATGTCATATAACCTCAAAATCATAATGTCAAAGTGTAAAAGGATTTCCAAGGGTATAAAGAGATACATTGATATGAAAAATGGAAGTGTATCATAATGTCTGAAATCAAGAGGTACATCATCAATGTCTCAAAAAAATTAGTGTATACATGTCCAAAGTACATCAGAAAATCAAAAATCAGAGCTATGTCGTGCGCCCCTCAAACGGTGCTAGCATCACATGACCAGGGCCTCCCCCAAAAGATGGACCAATACCTCCTCCACTTGATGGACCTGCACTAGGATCTCTCCTATCTCAAGGAAGTAGCTATGTAACACCCATGCTCATGGTACGAGACTAGGACCTCCTTGACTGAGACTATGTAAAACTCTCCCACCGCTTGGGAGGAACAACATCATTATATCAAACTTTGTAGAATCGGCCTCTTGAGCAGTACAACGTACCTCCCTAAAATAGTCTAATGAATTGGCAGTCACTACAACCTACTATAATCTCTTAGTAACAACCTTGGCTTGCTCCACCCGTTGTCTCAGACTATCTCTCTTGGTAGTTAGTGTGGCAATCTGCCCCTACATATGTACCTGTCCCTAACCCTGGGCCTATACCTGTTGTTCCTGCTATCTTGCAACATCGCTCTTGATCATCAGTGTCTGGATCTGTCCCTGTTCCTGTGTGAGCAAAGTCTGTACCTACTCTAGCTAACCCTACAACATTTTCACTTGCACTTATAAAGCAACTATCTGTGTCTATTACTATTGTGATGGTAGTCTAATCTCCATGCACTATTGAGATGGGGAAGCTAATGATCACCTCTTGTGAGGAATTCTCAACTCTCCAACATTGGGACTTGGCCCTCCTCCACCCTCATCTCCTTCCCCAGCACCCCCATCATCATCTCCACCTCCTCCATCTCCATCACCATCCCCATCATCATTTCTATTTGACTCCTCTAAATCCTCCTCTTCCTCCTCCCCTCTTCGTTGCCTTCGCCCATGACCTCATGCTCCCTCCTCCTCTAAAAATGGTATTGGATTGTCTAGAATGGTAATCCATGGGAAAGGATGCAACAAAATGTATTGTGCATACTCCTCTAATATTGGTGCATCAATGATCTTTGGATGCACCTCCCAAATGATGATACGTAATCCTTAGAAGTACTGCACGGCTGCATTATAAGAAAAAACCAGTCCCCACTTTGTAGCATCCTATCGTTGTCGTGCATAATGTGCCACGCCCTGGGGCATACCCTACACTTTGCCTTACTACCTCAATACTCTCAACAACATGAATCTCTCAATAATGAATCGTGTACGGAAAATCAGGTACATCGACTAACACAAAAATGGCATCTTAGTGTCATCCTTCGACCACTGATTGCAATCAAGATAATTCTGCCATACCACTAACTCTAAATCATCCAGTGCCCTCCTCTAGTACTCTAATTTTCCCAGCCTAGGATTAGCAAGTCGACTAGCATAAATATGTACATATGGCCTCATGGCAAGTCGCTATCATTCTCCAACTAGCCAACTGACTGCTATATGCTCCTAGGCCCAGACTTGAAGCAATGTGATCCCTGCTAATAAACTAGCCCCTCGAAGGTAGACCACCTAGTGTAGATCATGGTACAAATGTGCAAGCATACAACATCCCTAGGCATATTTGGTGCCCTGAGCAATCATGCTCTCAAGAATCTAACCCCATCGAACCGAGAATCCCTTTGACCTATGGTCAGGAAAAAGGAACCCTCCAATGAAACCATCATAGAAGGAAAAGTGGCATATGCATCAACCATATCCCTCCATGAAATCTCATAGCCACATATATGCTCATCCTCAAACATTCTATGTAATGCATCAATCTCGTGCTACTCCTGAGAATCATATAACACAAGCTCTCCAACCACAAGTATTCACAGAATCTGGTATACGTCCTCTAGAGTAACTATCATCTCACCAGTGGGAAAATGGAAGGTGTTATGCTCACTGTGCCACCTCTCTGCTAAAGCTGTCAACAAACCCCTATTGATCCTAATTTGGGGCATATCAATCAAGGATGACAAACTGCATCATGCAATCATAGCTACATCAGGCGGCATCAACTATGGAATCAAATCCCATGTCCTGGGAAAACACTCTCTAATCTATAGACTCGTCAACGACTCCTATCATCACAAAATTATAAATTAGTCAATTAATCAATTGACATCAATCATTCAATCAATCAATCAGCCTATCAATCTAATAATCTCTAGTGATACTTTGATCAAATCTCATGAGTATCAATCAATTAGTTTAACCTTTCCTATCATGAGGTTCATCAATCATTCAACCTCGCCTATCATGAGGTTCATCAATCAATGCACCTCACCTATCATGAATTCATTCAATCAATCAATCAATCAATTTAACCTCACCTATCATGAGGTTCATCTATCATTCAACCTCGCTTATCATGAGATTCATCAATCAATGTACCTCACCTATCATGAGGTCATTCAATCAATCAAACCATCAATTGATCCTTGCCTATCATGAGGTCAATTATCAATATCAATCATTGAATCTCACCTATCATGAGATCAATGGACATCTAATCTATCAACATCATCAGTCATCAACTGATGTGATCAAACATCATCAACAGCAAGGAGTCTAATCAAGCAAATCATCAATCAGGTTTAAATTTCACCAATGCGCTAGAATAGTCTTTCTATGCATTGGAAAACTCTATGTGCTAGAGAAATTCATCAATGCACTAAAATAGAGTTTCAATGTGCCATTTCATTTGATCAATGTGCTAGATCAAAGTCCCAATGCACCAATTCACCCTATGCGCTACATCATTTCATTGATGCGCTAAACCTATTCCTCTAAGCGCGAAATGCACCTATGCGCTAAAATGGTTCATGAATGCGCTACATCGGGTCACCTATGCGCTAATTCATTTATCCTATGTGTTAAATTGCTAACCATAGGTACTACTTTATTCTATGCATTATAACAAATAATGCATGTGCTATTGCAGTGACCCTATGTGCTAAAATAACACAAGCCAAATTTAAACGAGAAAACACAGGGAAAAATGAAATGTACAAACTACAAGGTAGTTTTTCAGGGGTACATACCAAAGGACCATATGCTTTTGAGCACTTGTGACACTTGACCCGCTCGAACTGGTGTGTCTAGTAAGGGATCACCATTCTGCTCCAAATTGCTAAATTGTTAATCACTCTCAATTTTTCAAATTACAAATGCTCAAATGAACTTCTAATCACACTTTTTAACCTTTTTAAGGTTAATTAAGTGGCATTTTTATGGGGTTGTTTTATTTTATTTTCAAAGGGGCTTTAATTCATCAAATCATCACCATGTGGCTTATACATCATTTTTGGGGAGATAAATCATTTCTAGATCATAAAATTTTGAGATCATCATCAAATCATCAAAATTTTCAAAAATTCCAACAAATCCAAAATATTAAAAAATTCATCAATTTATCTCCCAAGGGGCATATATCCATCATCACCTAAAAATAAGTATCTCGGGCATCGAATTTTTTGTTGTTGGCATTAGTATCAAATTTTTCTTTGAAGAAATGTGTAAACACATGACTTCAAAGAGCAAATTTATGTTTGTGTGAAATGTGGGTGAGTTAGTAAATCAACACAAACACCAATGAGATGTATTATATTAGAGATTTAATCAATAAAATTGAATCAAATTGAAACAAGATTAAATTCCTAAAAACATTCCATTGTTCTCTATTCTCAATGATTTATTAAACCATATTGGCTCTTAGATTTTGTATATGCACTATGGTTGTTAAAATGACAACTTGAGAAACGAGATGTTATAAATGCAAGAAATCTAAGTTCCTACATGAAACTATATGATGAAATCCATGATCCTATGATAATGGAGATATTGATAAAATGGATAATGATACTAACTATGTGATCACAAATGCTATGATAAGAAATTAAAATGATTTTGCATATGCTGAAATGACCATTGATATGATGAACTAAAATGCAACTATAAAGCAAAACATGATTCTAAGTTAACATGATGCTAAAATGCAAACTTGTTAAAATGATAAACAATGCTAACTATAAACTCCAAGTGCTCCAATGCTCCAAATCTATTCCTACATAATAAATCTACTCAAATATGGGATGCCAAATACTATAGCAAAGGGTTGTATTTATAGGATTTTCCAAGCATCTTGTGATGTGGCAGCAATCAACACGCTAGATTCAAACATGAGGGATGAACGGTGGAGATGGACAGAATCAAGAAGGATGTTCCCTTGACCAAAGACAACATGCCAAATGGATGAAGGAATCAAGTGTGTGAGAAAAATACCATGTGTTCAAAGTTTGTTGAAGATAATTCTAATTAAAAATTAGAATTATTTAATTTCATGTGACCTTGGTGAGGTGGCATGAAAATTTGTAGACATGTGCTTGAATTCCAAATTTGGGATTAGTGAAAATTAATTAAATAAAACAAACCATAGAAATTTATTTATTTAATTAAATTAGAGGAATGTGATTTTAGATTTGGAGAATTAGAATATATGAACTATATAAATAAATTGAGAATTTATTTATAAGTAGATAAAATATTAATTAAATAACTAGTATTTAATTAATTAAATGTCTTGACTGATTTTAGGTGTATACATTTTTCCCCTCTTTGAAGTAATGTGTTTACACATTGCTTCAAAGAAAAATTTGATATTGATGCCGAGAAAAAAAAAATTGATACCCTAGACGCTGATTTTTAGGTGATGACAGTATCAATATACTTGATAGCATCAAGTTTCCCCAGTCCATGATAAATGTGTGCTCTTATTTTTGGATTGAAACTGTGTAAAAATTTACACAGTTTCAATCCAGAAATAAGATCACATATCAATATACTTTCCCAATGCATGATCAAGATCAATCAACAATGTTTAGCAATGTTTTATATTGAGATGATGGCATTAAATACTTCTCAGATTGCAACATAACTCCCTCATTTTATTCCATGATTGGACATATTGAAGAAGTTCCAATATGAAAAGAATCCTCCATCACTTTATTTCAATCCAATAATACTATTAAAGAGTTTTCCATTGATACTTCACCATCATTAACTCAAGGTTCATGTTAAGAATATAATCCTGAGTATAATGGAAATTTCTTTGAAACAAGTCAAGATCAAGATCCCATATCTCGAAAGTACTATCATGATCTACATAGTATTTTCCAATCTTTCAATGATATTTTCTCTAACATAAGTCAAGATGAAGAGTTCACTTCCACAAAATAATATCATGATCTAATGAGTATTTTCCAATCCATCTAAGATTTTAAAACTGATGATCATGCTCATACACAAAATACCCTAACATATACCCATGAGGTGCTTACTTTTGATGGACATGTAGGTTATCTTCCTATAAAATAAGATTATCCTACTCTCAACATCTTTACAAATGATAAAGTAATGGAAGAAATCATAGAGATTCAAGATGCATTCTAGACATAGATCATGAAGAAGATTCATACCTTGATTGTAAATCATAAACATCCTTTGAAGAACAATCATGATCTAGTATTTCTACTTGAACTTTTAAAGATTCCCAATAGAGCATAGAAGAGGTAGCATTGTGTTTTCAAGATAAATAATATTCAGTGGTAGTTTTTTAGCGGATGCATTATCAAGGAAAAGGATTAGGCCCACATAAGTAGGGTATCCTAGAATCAATGCAAATAGTTACCAATCCTAAGCAACAAGGTATATGTTATTCACAAATCAAAGAATCTAACCATGTTAGCAATACCTCCATAATACTAGGGGAAACTTTATTTAATGCAAACATCAACATGGGAGTCATGAAGATTCCTTATGATGAAACCACTACCATCACTTCAACCATCCATGTCATGAATCATCATCCTCGTATCTTTCCACACTAATTGGGACCAACAAAAAGAGAAAAATCTATATCAAAGAAAAGAGCAAGTCATTGACGTAAAAGAATTGGAAAATAAAAATGGACACATAAAATTTAAATGGATTCCAAAGAAAAATAAAACAAGTAATCTCTATCAAACTATATTAGTCAAATAAACTATGAGGAAAAATAAAAAAGAGAATTTCATCCATCAAAGATGTCCACTGATGTAAAAGAAGGCTTCAAGAGTGACATATAAAGTATATGAAGAATTTGGTCCTAATTCCACTCAAAATTCCATATTCACCTTTCATTTTTCATCATCCCAAGTTTGGAGAATCAAAGATCCATTATCCAAACTATCAACCAATCTATCTCCATCTCATATTTATCATTGCATTCTATCATCCACCTCAAAATTAGTGATATCCAAATCTCACATTAACTGTGTCTTGGCAGCAACACTTTATCATAAGGACTCTAAGGGCACTCTATCATGATGTATGCATCTAGATAAGGTTAACTTGGGTATTGACAAAAAAGACAAGAAAATTCAGGGGTTACATACAAGTGCATGTATCTTAGAAAAGAAACTTCTCCAGGTAGAATACCAGTGGCATATCTTGACAATAGTACCATCTACATTATCACCACCAGGTGGTCTAGCATAAACCTTCAAAAATTCTAAAAATTATTCATAAAAAATATAAATTAAACAGTAAAAAAAAAATCATCCTCCAATGAAAACCACCTCAGTGGCGTGTTGGACAAGTACCATGATGAGAAAACTGGCATCATGAGTAGAATCAAGCATCTATGTGTGTCATTCCAAGTGGAAGCATCTCATCCCCTCCATAATAAACCCAACATCCATCCATATTATTCATAATAAATCCATCATCCAATTTGGTCCAATCCATTTTTATCCAAATCCAAATTATCTTGATCTTGTCAAAGGTTTGGGGTACACTTCAAACTTGCTTATGGAAAAATCTTGGCAAGGTCATTATTGTTGACCTAATTCTATCTCATGCAGTCCCATAGCCTATACCTAGCACTATCTTAATTATCATGCTCTATACTATCACAAGATGATTTTTGGGATCCTTCACATACCAATCCATCCATCATCTTGATCTATGCATTCGTTCATGGAGCTCCAAACATTGCTAGATACTGGGGGAAGGTACTTGCATCATGCTTCCAAATAAATCTTGATACATGTTCTATATCTCACAACGTGATGTCAACATCATGATCTAGGTATCATCCAAAAAATCCAAAAACATATGAATGCATCAAAATCTTCAAAAGGATTTGAATACATCAAAAATACATAAAAACATCCAAAACATTCACAAACCATCAAAAAATCCCAAAGACATCATTAGTCATTGTGTACTAATATATGATTCCAAATAATCAAACTACGATGCCTTTGTGTGTTTATATAGGCAAGGCCATCTTCTATGAGCACTCGAGGCATACGACTATCCCTTAGGTCCCGTTCTCTTGGTCCAAACATTTTCAAAACTCAAAAACATTAAAAAAAACCTCAAAATTTTGAAAAATAGCCTCAAAATATCCTCACAAACTCAAAAATATCCAAATATTTCATAATACCAAAAAAAAACCCATAAAATCTAAAAAATAGCCTCAAATCATGTCATAAAGTCAAAAACATTGAAATATTCCAAAAAGAGAAAATCACCCATCCCATTTTCACTTCGCATTTAATAAACTCATCATCATCCTTACCTTTGGTGAAACAAACATAAACAAGTACAACAATTATCAAAACATAAAATTTCACATAAAATCATGAGTCAATCATTATCAAACATGTTGGTTAACCTTCGTATCAATATCCTATCAAACATCTACAACCAATCACCATCCAATGCATGTATTATGGATAGATCGTTCCTACTGTTGGATTTTGCAATAACCGAGACATGATCTGTTGTTGGTAGTAGATCATATGCACTCCACTCAACAAGTGATTGAAAATCAAAATAGTAGAATGGAGAAGAAATCTGAAAGAGAGAAAATAGAGACAACACTGCAAGAGAATTTTGAGAAGACTCTTGTCACTCTCACAGAACGATCACCAAACTAGCTGAATCAGCTGAACTAGTGAAGGTGAGAGGAGAGTGCTCAATATATAGAAGAATAAGAGAAAATACATCCAAGTGGTGCATTAACTCCTACTACCCATAAAAGGTGGGAGGTTATCACCTACTTGGTAAATGACAAGATATGTGGCATAACCTCCTCAAGTGAAGACAAGAGAGAGGTGGCACATAAATCCAAAAGAGGGTGAGAAACCCAACTACCCCATAAACTACTTAGGCAAAAACAAAATAGTGGTTATGAGAGGTGGCACAACAAACCAAAAGAGGATGTGTAACTCAACTACCCATGTGTGGGGAGAGAGTGACACATGTAGCTAATGTATTTCGCCACGTGTCCTCATATTAACCACACCTAATAAACCTAAGCAAGCTTAAATAATATGTGTAGGAAAAAATAAATACCCCAAACATAAGGAAAATAAAAAAACCTACACTAACACCCCCCTTAAGCATAGATTAGGTGGGTGAAAAGATGGGTCCCAGCAAATGAGGCCATGTTAGGTACCCATGTACATAGAGATCCCCCACAAAAGAAGAAGCCCCCCCAATAAGAGAAATACCCCCCCCTAAATAGAGAGAGAAAATAAAGTGGAAGGACAAAGAATCCCCCCCAAAGAGATCCAATGGTAGATGCTCGAAACTGGATGTAGAAGGTGGTCCACGATCGTCGAACAATGTTCCTCCCCTTAGGAAGAAACAAAACCAAAGGTGTATGCGAGCTATCTCCCCACTCCTGAAAGGAATATGTAGGAAGAATGTGCAAGATGAATGAAGTCTCTGAAGTTGACTCAAGTATCCCCATTTTGATGCTAAAGGCTGCCACAATCAAATCAGGCATTCTAGGCCACACTGTTGAAGATGACAAATCAAAATCTCCTAGAGAATGATGTAGAGAATAATCCAAAGACTCAAATATCTCCTCTAAAGAAGTCTCCTCCAAATGATGATCCAAAGTGTCAAACTATAAAGAATGATCATGTAGAGAATGAAGAAGAGGGTCAAAGTTATCCCTCACAACATCTGAAGAAAAGTCAACTTCATCAAAGAGAAGATGAATATCATCAATAGTGTCTCCCAAATCTGCAATATGTGTCTCTATAAACAAGTCTGAAATACCTGTCAAGAGATCATCCAAAGCTGAATCTGAAAGACAATGAATGTCCTGCTGTAAAGAATCACTGGAAACTTTCAAAGAAGCATCTCTAGAATCTGAGTTAGCAATAGTAGATGGTGATGGGGTATCAATGAATTGATCATCCAATGAAGACATTTCCACTTGAAAAGAGGCATCATGAATCTCAGTAGCTACTTGGTCATCTAAGGAAGCATCACTTTCAGATGAAGATTCAATGTCTCCATACAACTGTTGGATGATGGTCCATGCAGTGAAAGGGCACTCAGTATGCTCAAAATGATGCAAAATATTCTCAGATATAGTAAGACATATTAGTCCATAGACCATGTCATTGTTGTTAAACCATGCATTCCTCTTATCATAGTCGCTTGGCTCAGGAACAAGTCCAAGGAGATAGGGTACTAGATCTTGCTGAAGGCATTGATTCTTTATCCCTTTCTTCCAAGAAAAATAGTTCTCTGAATTTAGCCTTACAACAAATTTGTGAAATTCATTACTAATATCCATGATTAAACCCCAATTGTAGAACTTTATCTTAGTTCATAATTACAAATTGTTTGTATAATCCCCCCAAGATTGATACAAAAAATTCACTTTAAATGAATGCACAATAGAGACATCAAGAGACACCCCTTTCCACTAGTATCAAAAATCACCCCCCAAAATATTACAATGTTGACACTTTATGATTAATGCTTTTACAAGGCTTTTCCAGATTACAAAGCTTATAAGGCTCTTTATAGCCAAAATTACAATATATGATACAAATTAATTTTGAAATCAAATCTGAAAAAGAAAGCCTTGTAGCTGTGATTTACCCTTCAATATCTTTCTTACACCTATTTCTTTTTGAAAAATAGATTACAAAAGTGAAAGATATGATTTACTGAAGGTAAAAAAATGCAGCAGATTCAACCTGTAATATCTGATAGAAAGATGCAATTTTTCTTATCAATACCTTCATGAATGGAAGGTTCTCCTTTTCAGCTTTTTATAAAGTACTCATTTGCAAAAATCTGACACCCGAGACAAAAGTTATGCAACTTTGAAGAACGGTGCAAAATCTGCCCGTCATAAACGACTCACGCCTATTTTTTACTTGGTTTCTCCAAAATTTGTCAACATTTTGAAACAAGTAATGACTACCCAGATGGTTTTTCGACCCTAGAAATAAAACCCAGAAATCGTTTTATCTGCAAATGAGTGAAAGCTGGAATTTTGAAGCCAAAATGAAAATGGCTCCAAAAAAATTTAGAAAAAAAAAATTACTCTGATTTTTACTGTGTCCTCCAATCTCTGATTTTGGTGAAGTAAAAGTCAATCTTGACTTTCTAAAGCCTTCTTGACACTCTGGAAATGCTGAAAAAGCCTCCAATATTACCAAAAAGCTGCAATCACCCAGATCTCACAGGAACACATGCATATATAAACCAGATTAAACAGTTGTTGATTTTCCTTTAAACTGTTCTGATTCTCCAGGTCATTTGTGGATGCAGGAGAAGAGCATACTTAGTTTTGAGGAAAACTTCAACAATATATTATTCTCAAATCTCTCAAAACAAATTCAAAAAAAACAATGAGCTATACTAGACAAATATGCTCTGATACCATGTTGGATTCTGCAATAACCGAGACAAGATCTGTTGTCGGTAGTAGATCATATGCACTCCACTCAACAAGTGATTGAAAATCAAAATAGTAGAATGGAGAAGAAATCTGAAAGAGAGAAAATAGAGACAACACTGCAAGAGAATTTTGAGAAGACTCTTGTCACTCTCACAGAACGATCACCAAACTAGCTGAATCAGCTGACCTAGTGAAGGTGAGAGGAAAGTGCTCAATATATAGAAGAATAAGAGAAAATACATCCAAGTGGTGCATTAACTCCTACTACCCATAAAAGGTGGGAGGTTATCACCTACTTGGTAAATGACAAGATATGTGGCATAACCTCCTCAAGTGAAGACAAGAGAGAGGTGGCACATAAATCCAAAAGAGGGTGAGAAACCCAACTACCCCATAAACTACTTAGGCAAAAACAAAATAGTGGTTATGAGAGGTGGCACAACAAACCAAAAGAGGATGTGTAACTCAACTACCCATATGTGGGGAGAGAGTGACACATGTAGCTAATGTATTTCGCCACATGTCCTCATATTAACCACACCTAATAAACCTAAGCAAGCTTAAATAATATGTGTAGGAAAAAATAAATACCCCAAACATAAGGAAAATAAAAAAACCTACACTAACACCTATAATAGACATCATTTTGGATATCATCCAAAACAACTCTCTCTAGCAAGAGATATGACTACATTGATGTTTTTGTCATTTTGATATTTTATTTTGATTTATCTTATTGTTCTATTCAAATGATCTCTTAAGGATATCTGCAAATGATTTAGAGAGAATGGAATGGGGCACGTGCCATTGCTTTTGTTTTTTATGCTTGTTGGATGTTCTTGTAATACAACCTTAGTGAATACTTGCCTTGTGTGTGCAAGGATAGTCTCAAGTAATATAATGGATAGTGCATATTAGGTTCTTCATAATTTTTGTTTATTGGTCTTCTTACTTCAGTGGCTTCATTCTCTCACATGATTAAACAATGTTTATGTATGTCAAGTATGAATAGGGATATTCCTATCTATTTATAGAGTTAAATTCCATGCAATAGATACAAAGACACACTATTTCTTCATACCTTGGTGCATCGTGTCTACTTGCTACATCAAATAAGGATTGATATGATGAAACTAAGAATAATCTAAAGAAAAATCAAAAACATCTATCATATCTCATTACATATCTAATAAATTCTTGGAATAATCATAGGTTTATTGGTATCCTGATCAACATCATCATTCTACATTCTATCTTATCATCCTAGTATCTCTCATTCTTCTATCCATACTAAAATTTCTATCCAAGTATCATGATATATAACAAAAAAAAATGCATCCACCCTACATTCACAAACCGTCAGCATGTATCTCATATCATACATCGTACATAATCATCATATATCATATAAAAATATAAAAATAAATCATCCATATCATCATCCACATCATCCATACTACATCCACAAATCATTAGAAACATACATATTAAATCATAACATCTCATCTCATAACATAATACATCCATACACATGCATTTGCATCCCTCATCATAGCATAATTCATATATCATACATAATAAAAAAGATTAAAACATACATAAACACCATGCAATGGCTACATCAATAATCACTCACCTCATATATCAAAAAATATATGTCATGATACATTGAATGTGTGATATACATCAAAAATATACACGAAGTTATTAGTAGTTGATGAATGAATAATCATAAGGTCTGTCTACATCAAAATATGAATACAAAAAAGTGTCTATATGCAAAAAATCTATCTACCTCAAGCTCCCTTGATCATCTTGACCAAGAGTGGATTAATGTGACGGTCGCCCCATATGTGGTCAAGCCTACTATCCACCTTAGGGACCCTATGATGGTCTGTCAACTGACCCACCCTTTGATCTACTAGGACCCAAAGTACTCTTATGTGAATAATTAGGTTGTCGCCTATGTGTCAAAACAACCATATGGTATAGATTCCTATAGTAAGTAGACTCTCTCACAGCCTATGTATATTGAACCAATGGAATGGCCTCCCCTTGTGCCTTTGTGGTAGCCTCAAGCTACTGCCTTCTACTAGTCTCATGTGCAAGATGAAGCTCAATCTATTGTCTATGAGCTATCTCTTCATCCAACTAAGTCCTAAGTTGATCTTGCTCAATAGTCATTTGATCTCGCTCCTAACGAGTGTGGTCTCACTCTTGTCTGAGATATCCCACTCCTAGCAAAAATCATCTCTTGGAAAGCCTAGTCCCTCTCTTGTATAACAAGTTGTAGTCTCGAATCTTGCACAACTACCCCTATTGATATCCTTAATTAGGTGGTGGACTTTTTTGATGTCCTTGACCATGTGGTGGACCTAGTTGTGGTCCCTATGTTGGAGCCTATCTAGGAACCTATCCCTCAACCTTGACTCTCTATTATTGTTGGTTTTGTCTCCCAGACTCACCCCTACGTCTCTGACCACCTATGGCTCTACCAATTGGATCTATAAATCAAAAAGGTCAATGTGCAAAAAACCATGTATCATAAGTTGAAGTGGTCCCTAGACCATCCACACACTTGTGTATACCCATGAAAGTGGAACTAAGTGATCAAAATCATCATTAGTGATCTAAGGTACCACTTGTGGTCCCCACTCTATGATCTCTCTAAAATTATTTGCAAACATGGAAACATAGTCATTGTTTGGAGCATCCTGCTGCTCCCCAAACCATCTCCTCACCCTATCAAGTAGATATCTCTCTAAGATGTGTGGCGTGTAGCCTAATAGCCACTGAGTTTTTCTGTAGTAGGGGAGATATATATCATCATCATCCTAAGCCTCCATTTGTAACTAGGGCTTTCATGTGAACTCAGCCATGTCATCAATGACTCGCCTCCAATTACCTAACTCACCTGTGTGGTGATGAGTCATCATGTTGTCATACTCGTACACCATGGGGTCTCTAACATCTTGATCTCTATCTCCTACCATAGGTCTAAGCATGATAATATGCTCACATGCAGGCATATGTGTAAAAGTGTGACTCCTATAAATAAGCTAGATCCTCCCCTATAGGCAACTTGGTGCATATCATGGTATAGATATGATAAAATACAAGTTCCCCAAGAATAAGCATAAGCCTACTCCAAAATCATCTCCAGAACTATCCCCCATCTAGGGCTAAACAATTTGGAGCACATGTCTGGTACCAATGGTCTCATGTGAGTCCACTAAAAACAAAGGTCACATCATCAACCACACCAATGTAATGCTTAAGGTCAAGCTGACCACCCTAAAGCTCAATCTCGTCCACCAACGTACACAACACACTCTCCATGGATCAGAACCCTCTAGATCTACCAAAAATCCTCAAGCATAACCATCACCTCATTTGTGGGTAAATGAAAAGATGAAGTCTCTGAATTCCAATACTCCACCAAATTAGTCATGAGAGAGAGATGTGTCTGAATCTCTCGCATGTATGCTATATAATACAATCCAGTCACACCTAGGAAGGTAACCTCAATCTCACTGAAGGTGGTAATCTACTCCAAAACCTATGGTCTCTGCCCCTAGGATAGGAGAGCACCTAGGGTAGCCTACATGCATAATGCACACAACATTAAGTTTTGAAAATTTGCAAAAATATATTAAAAATTCCTAAAAGAGAAAAACTGAGTTAGTTTTGCAAAAGCAGCTCACTATTAAAACAAGCATGTCACCATTTGCAATAGTACCACAGTATTGAAAAAGTGTGCCTCTATCAACATGGACAAAAGCATCATTGTTAAACAAAGGTGTTCTACCTAAAAATGCAAAAGCATCACTATTAAACAAAGGTATCACCCTATTTCAAAACTCACATGCAAATGCAGAGCTATGACACCTAGTGTAAAGGCATCGCTCTGGCTTGCAAAGGTACATCGTCAGGTTGGACAAGTGTCACACTAAACTGTGACACCTTTGTTGTTCCTAGTTTTAGCTTACGTTTACCTATCTTAAAAGGCATCCAAGTATAAATTAAAGTGGTACATACTAGGCCACCTAAGCTAGTTGATCTTTGGAATTGATGATTTTTGTTAGCTCGATGTAGGGCTCAAATAGTGTGGGTCATTGTGTTAGTAGCTCCGTAGGATCTAGCAGCAAAAAATCTCTTGGGGATCTTTGATCTCACGAAGATAAGTGTACAAATGAGGCCAAAATTCACCCAAATGAGCATTATTCCTAGCTCAATTTAGGGTTTTTTCCTTGTAACTCAATTTTCTAGCTTCGTATTTAGTCGTATTCACTTTATCAACTTCTTAGGACTAATTTTTGTCTTTTTCTTAACAAAACTTCTCTTGTGAACTTGTCGTGCTCTTGACCCAAATTTTTTTTTTTTCTAGCTTATCTCTTGAGGTTCCAACATATCGACATTCTTTCATCCACTGGGGCATAGTGGGGCATCAAGTAATTTAAAAAAAATAAAAAAATTCTTAGCAGTACTAGGTCTTTGAAACAACACAAAAGTTGCATTGCTTCAAACAAGGGAAAAATTTAGACACCTAAAAATGTCCTAAGCATATCACACATTGATTTCACTTACTAACACCATTTTCCTCATTATCACCAAATATCCTCTATTTAATTAAATAATATCCAATTATTTAGTTAAATTCACTTTATTCTCCTATTAATTGAATAATTAAGGTTAATTGATTAATTCATCATAATTCATGCTATTTCCTTTCCTTTTAATTAAATAATTCTAAATTATTTAATTGAAATGCTAATAATCCCTCTTGATTAAATAATTCCAAATTATTTAATCAAAAATCTTAATTCTTCCAACTTGCACAATTAAATGATTTTCATAAATTGTTTAATTAACTAATTTTCCTCTAGCTCCTCCAACTTGCACAAAAAATATTCCCTAAAGATTCTCTTTTCAAATTTAAAATCTTCCCTCCAATTCAAAAAATCTCTAACATATTTCCATGAATTAAGAGATATTGTTGAGCATCTTATGGATTATCAACCCTTGATTAATCCTTGATCCACGCTCACCTCCTTAATATTCTCTCATCCATTGATTATCATTTTCAATCCTCACCATTGATTAAAATTCATAAAATCTATAAATACCAAGCCTTTCAAACATCAAATAATTCACAATCCTCATAAGCATCCTTACTCTCTATAATTCTTGACTCATTTTTTGAGCATTCTAGAGCATCTTTTGTGAATCAATCATCTCCAAATCAATCTTTTGCAACATGGATAATGCATAAAATTGAGCAATCCACATCCACACCATAATTATGCATCAATCCACAATGGGATTGAGAGGTTTTCACATTAGTTTAGATTCAATTGCTTTAATTCCTATCTTTAATGCTTTTGATTGTGTCTTTTAATGTTGTTAATTGAATTTCATTAAGTATGACTCTATTTGATCATTATCTTATTTGATTTTAGTTCAATTATGTTGTTATTTGATCATCTAAGCTAACCATGCGACACATACAAACCTAGACATGTAGTTGAACCTTTTAACACCCATATTAATGGACAATGATTATACTTTAGAACTATTAATCTTATAATCTAAAAATATTGAATTTGAAAAATTAGAGACTAAATAATAGATATAATGTAATCCTACAAAGAAAAAAAGTAGAAAGTTTATTTAAACTAATTTTTTTTGTATATTATAATACTAATTTAACATTTAAAATTAATGAATGCACAAAAACTATATTAAATACTAAATCATATATAATAAAAATAAATATAAAACATAAAAAATGAAAGAGTGTAGAGATTGTTAGAGAAAAGCATAATTTAACCAAGTACAAATCTTCAAAACTTCAACTAAGGATTCCAATAAATTTACTTGTATACCAAGAAAAACTATAAAGCTAACTATAAAGCTAAATAAACTCATAATCTTTCCTTCAACTATTAAATGACAAGAGTAAAAGCTTCATGCATGTATTGTCCAATTATCTACCCCAAAAAATTTATAGATTCAAATTTTAATATGCACAAATAGCTTCAAATTTCCCTTCGCATACATAAAATTATACATGTTAAATGTATACAATAACATTGAGCAATGTGCATCATGATTTATTCCTCTTTTTTATTTTTGTTTTTTTTACAATGTATTGAATATTTTGATCAATTAGGATAAGGGTACTAATAGTTATTATAGCTAACTTCACACAACCTAAGTTCTTAAATGATATGTCTGATTGTGATATATTTTTTTGGGTTTCTTTCTATACAACTTAAGAGTTCATAGCTATTGTTTTGGCTTTTAGATAGTTACGATGAGCACGAAAGGATTTGTTATGTACACAAAGGCCAAAAAGTGGTCATTTCAAGGTGACGCCCAATACATATTCTCTATTTCCCCAATAATCAGTTGCTTTGACCACCAAAAAATTTGCACAATTGATCCAATATATATGCACAAATTCCCCAGTAATTGTGTGCTATTGGTACCAATAAAGTTGCACAACTCCTCCAATTATGTACTTTTTTGTAACTATTGGGTGTAAAGTGGACAACTATTGGTAAATTTGGAATTTTTAGTGGGATTTTAATTAGCATGTATCAATGAGTGATTATTAGAACATGGGTGATAACTAGGGCCATTCCCCTAGTTAGTTAACTAATTTATTTTGTTTTATTTTTAAAATTTATTAAATTAATCATGGATAATAGATTTTAAAATAAATTTATTTTATCATTTGGAATTTGTGGACAACTAATTATTTAAATTAATTAAATAAATAAATATTGTTTAATTAATTTAATTCTAATGAAGTGGATTAGTTAACATGAAATTAATTATTTTAATGAAATGATGTTATCAGGCATTGAGATGGGTGAAGGTATGGAAATGAGTGTTAAAGAAAATTCATTGCCATTTTTTCCCTCTTTGAAATGGTGTTGTGGTTGCAAAAATAAATGTTATTTTAAATAAAGTATATGTAGAAACTTTGTGATAAAATATGCCCCAAGTGTTAAAGCTTAAAGATTGATTAATTTAACAATATTGTTGACGTGGTAATGATACATCTTGAAAATAATGTGAGAATTGGTTGGGATTGGATTTGAAGGATGCTTTGACATTTTGGAGAAAATTCAAATTTGGGGTTGGATGTATTTAGAATTAAATAAATAATGGTATGCCCCCTCGAGATGATGAGCTAGTTTGAATAATGTGGGGGCATGCTCATAAAATGGATGAAATTGAGATTAGTAACAAGATAAATATGTGTAGATTTGGTAACAATGATGGAGTTATTAGAATAAGTTTTTTAATTATCGATTATGATTTTTGAATTGGAAATGAAGGAGTATGAGATATTTTCAAAGTATTTTCAGCATAAGTAGATGTTAGGAATCTACAAAGAGATTTCAATATGCTTGAGAGATACTTTTTATTTTTCATAGACATTATGCATCATGATATTATGGACCATGATGATAATACACCATATGTATAGAGGACTAACTTTAAGCAATAAATCAAAATATAAAATAAAACAAAGACAATAATAAAGATAAACACACAAATGCAAGAAAAACAATAATAAAGGTGAATACACAAATTTAGGAAAAACAAAAAATGCATGAAGAGACAATAAAGATAAAAGCAAAGATATGACTCATGTCCCAGTAATCTTGACCTCAAGAAAAAATCTTGTATAAGGAACTATGGTGTCCCTAGGGAAGTACATCATGGGGACTAAACTAAAAATTTTAGTATTTTTTATAACTTTTGATTTTTATTGTAAATGCAAAGAAAAATAAGAAGACACACACACAAGAAAGAAAGCATGCATAAAAGATAAAAGTATAAGACAAACAAGAATTTTTCCCTAATCAAGATGAAAGACAACAATTGATTGATTTGATGATTATTGATGATGATAACATTGTTAAAATAGGAATTTAATATATCCTAAGAAAAAAATGTGACGATTGGGAATGGTCCATTGTTTTGATGATGATGATTGCTAGTTTTTAACAAGGTTTAGATTTTAGCAAGACCAAGAATGAATCTTATGGATGCATTTAGATATACATAGGGTTGTGTAGCTAGATTTAGCAAGATTTTTATGATACTACTTTTACAATGTGTGGATAATTAGGATCTACGGATTGATGGATTGAATGAATCAATATGATTTTGATGCAACTAGCCACATGGATCGATTATTAAGTAGGTGATCCCAATCATTAAGATTTAATATTGAATTTAGGATAGTGAATCTCATGTTTATCTTGATTTTACTATATGATACACTTAGGATTGGTAGATGTTCAAATTGTTAAGGACAAAACATGTTATAGCACTAGGGTGAATGTATTCGGTGGATAGAGGGATGAAATTATCAATGCCAATAATTTATTGGAGGATAGGATTGGATATGTAATGGGGGTATGGATGCAAGATGATATTTCTAAGGGATACATCATATAGGAATAATATGCTCATATTCTATGTATACCACTATGTAAAACAATATGCTTGAACACATAAAAATATTGTCAATACATGTTTCAAGATTTTGTCCACTTCTAAATATCAAGGTAAAAGGTAGGAAAATGAGGATAGGTATGAATGGATGGGAATAGAGATGGATGGGATGATGCAATAGTATGATATGGGAAACTAGATTATAATTTACAATGATTGAATGGGATGAGTGGATGGTTGACACCTACAAACATTTCCTCACCATGGTACTTATCGAAGATGTCATAGGAATGTTTTTCACTATTGGATTTTTTTTATCTTTAATTTTCATTTTTTATTTTTATTTGGTCATCAAACATGATAATTGTGAATAATTTTTCATCATAATGACTACACAAAGGCACTATAAAAATGGTTTTTCCTAAATGCTAGTTTTTTTTTGTTTACAATACTTTTTCTTTTTTGGTGTTTTTTAAATTAATAATTTTGTTTCACTATAAACTAATAATATTCCATAGCACATGGTCACTCTAAGTGGATCATACAACTAGTATTATGCTTGATGGATGTTATTTTTGATGTGCAATCATTATTACTCTTAAATTATCCTTGGTTATTTTTTTTGGATGCAGGGAACACTAAGAGGGGGTGAATCAATGTTCAACAAATTTTACTATTCATATTAAATTTAAAAACCATCTACAACAAGATATAAACCTTATGCAGTATTAGCAACATAAGATAGATAAAAACATGCACACACAATAATGAACACCATAACACCAGATATTTTTACGTGGAAACCTTGTTAGGGGAAATACCATGGTGTAGATTGATCCAAAAAGTTTTTACTCTATTAAAATTAAAGATAAAAAGACCGATAAAAAAAAAAGTAAAGATAAAAGGGGAATGCACTTGCATTCAGGCTCACTGCCTAGAGCTCACTGCCTACAATACATATGATAGAATGTTGCTACAAAATTTGAACTGATGGGACAACATCTTCAAATTCCAGATTTTAGTTCCAATGAAGCACACAATCTTCTCTGTAATCATACTCTTTTTCATGCTCTGTTCTACAATTCAACACATACAGTAACTCGCTTGATGATTTTCTAATGTAGGGTCACATTTTTATACAAAACTTTCACATAAATACCACACACACACTTTCCATACAAAAAATTTCACTTTTCTTACTTCAAAGATGAAGTACCGATCTTCTTTATATATCTGCTATCATCAATGTCACTATATGTCAGCTTGAAGCAAAGTATAATAGCTTTCCTTGAGTCGACCCAAAATCATAAGTCATATTTTAGTGTGTACCTATATAAGTCAGCCAAAATCATAGTAGGTACCCAAAAAAAGGTTAAAACATAAGAAAATAACTAAACATTTACTCCATATACATCCTCAATCTGAGATATTGAACATGTCAGCCACAAGAGAAGAATAGACAATGAGTTATACCACCAAACCTCTTAATTTGAGCTATGATAGCTTTAATGCCACAAAAATTCTTTAGAAAAATAAGATACGTGTTGGGAAACATTCCTTGTAGATCCACACAACAAAATGATGATCCGGTGAGGTGATCAAATCAACAAACTAACCGGATGTCCTGTTCAGTCGGTAAACTATGGAAACATAGATCTTTTGTTGGTACGATCATAACTGATACTGTGGACCAAAATGAAGACTTTAGTTGCCATCAATGAAAACACAGGAAACCAAAAATAAGGTCCACAACCATCATATGCCAACAATCTCCCCCTTTGGCATTGATGACAACACTTAGTGAAAAATTTACTAAGTTCCCAAAACTCAAAAAGTATTATATCAAAATTGCTACTCCCCTAAAGATGCCAGGATATTTTTCACTCCATTCTCTCCCCCTTTGAAATGAATGAAAAAAATTTATGGCATCCAATCTACACTTATTTTTTTAACTCCTTAAAATAATGTACTATCCCTTACTTCATTCTTCAAAAATTTAGAAGATTATCTTATATTTAGCTTTCATTTCAAGAAGAAATTTCTTCCAGGAATCCATAGCAAATCCAATGGAAATAATCAGGTTATTGTTCTCATAGGTCATGTTGATGATTTGATTAAGGTGCACAGGAATGGTGATTTCCTGTTGCAGTTGCTCTCCTGATCTAAGAATCTCGACCATTTGTTCCATTCTTCCTTCAATTATATCCTTAACCTTCCAGAATGTGTCAGTGAGAACATTCTTAGTATGAAGAACTTTTGTGTGCTCAGCTTGTAAATTGCTAACCTTCTTCTTCATGTCTCTATTTGAGTCCAGGAGCATACTATATTCATGTCCAATTTTAACCAGCTCACTCTCAATTTCCTCAAGTTTATCATTGTATTTCCTTGTCACATGGGCTTACTTCAAGCAGTAGTTGAAGATGTTATTTTCATAATCGATGCACTGTCTTAATTCACTCATCCTCTTCTTCAATTTTGAGAGAGATAACCTAAACTGCATTTTTAAATGAGAAATTATCTCTTCTTCTTTTCTTTCCAAGGGCATAGATTCCATAGTTGTCTTCACACACTCAATCATTTCATCCAAGAGAATATTTTGTAAGCTCCCTAACTCCACATTATTGTCCACAAAGAATCTTGCTAAATTGTTTTCAATAAGGTCTTGCTCAAAAGATGATCTGTCTAACCACATTTCAGACACCTTTTGCACGCCATTCTCTTTGTGAATGATCTCTAATATTTGAGATTTGAACAAAGCTACTTCCTCATCACTATCTAAAGAAACATCTTTTGGTTCAACTTGTTTTGGAGAATCTCGTGGAATATACTCTTCAGAAGATTCACCCTTTATGTCCACAAGCACTTGACTTATTTCTTGCTTTTCAGTCTCTACAGGCTTGAGTGCTAAAGGAGTCACATCATCCAAAAATATTTTCCTTTTATGCTCTTTCTCTCCCTTCCCAAAAGATGATCCAATCTTAGTTATTCTTGTTGGGAGTGAAACACATCCTTCTCCAAATCTCATTAATACTTTTCTAAAGAAACTGTCATATACTTCACAGTTCTCAAAGGAGTTGTAATGATTGAATATTTGTTTGAAAATAGGTATATTCCTTTTCCATACCACATTATCTTTTAATGGTAGACAATTTAGAAAATACATTAAAATTCATGTTGCCAAAGTACCAAACCTAAAAGAATAGTCAATGTCCCTAGTCAATTGGACATTTTCCATCAGCTATTCTTTCAATGGGCTACACAAGTCAAAGTTCTCACCTTCAATTATCATCTTATGAGAAATATAATAAGCACCAACTGAAGTTGATCCCTCATGATTCCTGAAACATATTTTATATGAAATCCCATAAGCCACATATTTGGTTAGGTAGTCCTTAATTGATGAAATTATCAGTGCCCTTTGATCTCCCCTAATTCCGGTTAGGGTTTTGACTACCATATTTCTAATTGAATTTTTCTTCAGAATGTCACCATCTTTACATAGTCCAATTAGATCCTCAATCACGTCCTTGGTGATTTGATACGGTTTGTCCAATGTAATGGTGTCACCATCCAATTTATTCAAGAAAGGCCAAACAATATCCATATTAACAAAATGAGGGAACTCACATCAAATATACAGATTTCTATGTTTAGATCCTTCAAGCCTTTTGCAATCTAAGAGCAAAAACAAATTTCACTCATCCTTAATCTTCTGACTATTATAATCATCTAGGGTTACAACACCTTTTATTTTCTTCATGATTATATTTTGAACAGACAACCATGAAATCCACAAAGATAATGATTAACATAAATACCTTAAGATTCGCTACCCAAAATCCTTTTGATCCTTTGAGATGAGCAGAAAAATGCCAATGAGCTTGTTCTTCTTCAATACAATGTGCAAAAAATGAAGTTCAAAATGCCCTTATTTAACTTTGCTAACTTTCACTTTTGACGCATTAAATGCGTTGCCCTCGAAGTTTCAGTGACACAACAGGTTCAGGCAGCAAGTGAAAGATTAGTTGCAGATCATTCCAATTTCTTCTAGTTCATCATACGAATTCCAATACTTCCTTTTGAAAGTGACTCAACGACTGACAACATCCACCAATCTGACACTTGCAATACACAGGGGGTATAAGATATTTTTCATGAAAAACTCCCCCTAGGCCATTGGCTTGACATCAGTTACTGGAAGGGCTACTGGTGGAGGCTTCCGATGTAGGCTTATTCCCATTATCGGATTTGATTTTTCTCACCCATGTCTTTTTCATCTGATCTTTTATCTCTTCCACAAAATATTTTGTCTTACCTTTGTTGTCTTTCTATGAAATCCTTCTCTAATAATCTAGACTCCTTTTATTCATATTTTTGTTCTAGCAGAATTTCATTGTATGACCAGGATTGTTACAATTAAAGCATACCAGACCTCTCTGTCTATACCAGCCTCTCCATTGATTTCCACTTGCCCTGCATTGATTAGCAATGTGCCCAAATCTTCCATAGGAATAACATCTAATGTTACTTGTATTAACAATTATTCTTCTGCATTCTGATGCTTTATGGCCAAACTTCTTGCATTGAAAACATTGACCAGGAAATGGTAAAATGCTAGGACTTATCTTTCTACACTGAGAATCCATGTGTCCAAATTTATTACAAGCAAATAAATATCCATTAAATCTTTGAGCATTAGGTTGCCTTACCAGATATCTTCTTCCTCCACTCTTCTTTTCAAGATTCTTCTGATTAGATCTAAAATATTCTCCTTCTTCATATCCAAGATGCCGCTTATCATTTATATATTTTTGACTTTTAGTTATTTCTTCAAGCTTGGTAGAGCTCATCTTAAATTTTTCTTTGAATTCATTTGCAGTAGCCAACTCATTTGTGAGAATTACTAACTATCTCTCAAGCTCTTGCTTGTTGCTTCTAGATTGTAGTAGTTCCATTTCCAGTTGAATGAATCCACTATTAATTCTAATGCATTCCTCAGTTTTATCCTTCAAGGACTGGGCTAGATTTTCTTCATTCTTCTTTCTTTGCTTAGTTTCTTTAGTAAACCTCATCACCACTGATTCCATTTCAAGTTTTAGAGTTGCATTATCCTTAGCCAGCTTCTCACATTCTCCTATTATCTCTTTTAGGGTTTGATTTAAATGCACATCATCTGAGCCTTTATTTTCTTTTTGCTTCAGCTAATCACATAGTTCCTTCCTCTTTTCTCTTGAATCACTTATCTTTCTTTGCAGTGATTGAATGAATTTTTCAGTATCTACAAGACTTGCTTTGAGTTCCATGACTTCTACTTTGGATTGATCAATATCATCAAGTGCCACCATCAACTATTATTGAAGACCACTAGCATCCATTGTAATCACTGGATCCACCTCAAGCTATTAGGATTTAGATGAGGAACCTTGCTCTGATACCAATTGTTGGATGCAAGGAACACTGAGAGGGGGGTGAATCAATGTTCAACAAATTTTACTATTCATTTTAAATTTAAAAAGCATCTACATCAAGATATGAACTTTATGCAGTATTAGCAACATAAGACAAATAAAAACATGTTCACACAATAATGAACACCATAACACCAGATATTTTTACGTGGAAACACTATTAGGGGGAAAACCCCGGTGGAGATTAATCCACAAATTTTTTACTCTGTTAAAAGTAAAGATAAAAGGGGAATGCACTTGCATTCAATCTCACTACACAGAGCTCACTGCTCAACAAAATAGAGGCTCACTTCTTGCAATACATATGATAGAATTTTTCTACAAAATTTGAACTAATGGGACATCTTCAAATTCTAGAGTTCAGTTCCAATGAAGCACACAATCTTCTATCTAATCACACTCTTTTTCATACTTTTTATGCACTTCAACACATACAGTAACTCGCTTGATGATTTTCTAATGTAGGCTCATAGTACTATATAGACCTTTCACATAAATATCACACTCACCCTTTCTATACACACATTTTCACTTTTCTTACTTCAAAGATGAAGTACCGATCTTTATATATCCGTTATCATCAATGTCACTATATGTTAGCTTGAAGCAAAGTATAATAGCTTTCCTTGAGTTGACCCAAAATCAAAAGTCATAATTTAGTGCCCACCTATATAAGTTGTCCAAACTCATAGTAGGGACCCAAAAAAAGGTTCAAACATAAGAAAATAACTAAACATTTACTCCATATACATTTGCGATCCAAGATATTGAACATGTCAGCCATAAGAGAAGAATAGACAATGAGTTATACCATTGAACCTCTTAATTTGAGCTATGATAGCTTTAATTCCACAAAAATTCTTTAGGAGAATAAGATATGTGCTAGGAAACCTTCCTTGCAGATCCACACAACAAAATGATGATTCGGTGAGGTGACCGAATCAGCAGACTAATTGGATGTCATGTTCAGCCGATAAACTACAAAAACACAGATCTTTTTCCAGTACAATCATAACTAATACTGTGGACCAAATTAAAGACTTTAGTTTCCATCAATGACAACACAGGCAGCCAAAAATCACGTCCACAACCATCATATGCCAAAAATTTCTAAGGAAAATGGTTTGGGAGTATATTATGTAAAATTTTGGATGAAAGGGATGTAGTGATGGAGATATGTTGGATAATGGATTGGGATAGGTAAGAGGGGTGGATGGAAGGATATGAATAAGGAGGAATATTTGAATGTCCTTTTCCAATAGGTGTGGGACCAATGAGTTTACAAACCATGATAGGTTTAAAGATAGATACAATTTATTTTTTGTTTAGGTAAGCAGGAATTTTGAAAGGGACCTGACCCTTTTACAATTCAAAAGATTTAGCATTTAGCACAAAAAGACATGGAACAACAATAAGGTAAAACCTTAGCAAGAAACTACATCAAGCAAAACAATAGAAGTAGGATATGCCACCTGGCCAAAACAAACAACAGAACAATAGACAAAAAATAGTAGTCACCCCAAGGGTGAAAGAACAAGATGGTCCTCAAGCCTTACAAGAGAAACAAATGGGACCAAATGAAAAAATAGGCCTCACAACCAGAAAAATAGGCCTACAAGGACCTAAATGACATATAAGTTTTGAATCAAGCTTCATAGCCAACATAACAGGCCAACATGCCACCCTCCTTGCTACCAAAATAGTTGCATGAAATATCAACCATCCCAAGGGTGGGTAAAACAAACCATAATTTGCACCCTTAATAGTAGGGTTTAGCAGATCTTGAGACCCAAACCACCAGAAGACTTCAAGGCTCCAAAAAGCAACACCTTCCAACCAACAACACCTTTGAAACAATAGCACTTGTACAAATTCCTATCCATCTCAAAAAGGGAATCCATGAGCACAACAAAACCTGAAGGAATAACAACCATCTTGAAGCACCACACCACCTAGTGCACCAACTCAATCTCCACCTCTATAAGAGAGAGCTCCACTCTATAGGAGAGGATGAAATGAGAAAAAAATCTACGAGAGCCAACAATCTCTTACCCAGACAAGCTCCACCTTAAAAGGAACTAGTAGAAAGAAATGGGACAACCCTCTACAACTATAACAACCATCTCCACCTAAATAGGAGAGGGCTCCACCTCAGTAGGAGCTATCTCCACCTCTATAGGAGACCCAAACTGTAGCACCCAAAAGGAAGGAAATACTCTAGTAGAATGAAAACCCACCTCATCCCATGGAAACATGAGCAATGGGTACCAAAAGAGAGAAATAAGAGGGAACTCAACCAGCAAAAAATATTGAGCTAAAGCACCCTCCACCAACATAGCAACAATAAAAGAACCAAACTGGTTGATCAAGAGGGGACCAAAGCAAGACCCAACCCACTTCAAAGAAATACATGGATCCCTCCACCCCAAGAGGATCACTCCAAACTGCCAACAAAAACCAAACTCTAAAGGAGTGAAAGAATATCTGTAGTTCACTGGGAGAACCACTCCAAAGACCAACATCATGAACCCAACAACCACTAAGATAGTAGAAGGTTGAAACAGAGACCCCTACACTGGCATAAAGAAGAAAGACCCTAAAAATCCATGACCCCCCACACAACCATGGTCTCCAACCAAGATCTGGAGATCAATAGAGAGGGGAAGGAAAAAATAAGGGCTTGGCCTCTCAACCACTGAACAGGCCACAACAGTGCAATCAATCGCAATAGGGGAAAATTCCATGCAAAAGAAGAAGAAAAACTGAGAGCACCGGGCGCTAGGCACAACACTCTCAGACAAGATGGAAGACACCACACTATTGTCTCTAAAAGGAATCAACCAAAGAACACTAATCAAGGAAGGAAAAAAAATCATAGGCAATGAAACCCAACTAACAAAATTAGAAGATAAGATGCTCGCAATGCCATCCCCAAATAAACACCAGCAAAGGCAGACCAACAAGACCTTTCACTGATCTCCAGTGAGAGACGAAACCAAGCAAGTTTCTATGAGATAGTATTCAAAGGAAAAAAACACCACCAAATGACAAGGGATCTACTAGAAAAGCCCCAAATGTGAACCTTCCATAGAAATTCGTAGCTACTAGAACTCCAAGAAGCGAATGCCATCATCGTCATCCTTTGTTAGGAAAGCAAGCACTAATACAACTCCTTTGAACAACACTCTCCACCAAACGCAAGGCAACATTGACTGAGAGAGGATGACCAAGGCGAGAACCAATAGAAAAGCAAGCAGTTGAGCCTCCAAAGAGACCAAACAACGACCCCACACACCCAGCAGGAAAATAACTAGGAGAGGGTCGCCAAAAAACCAACAAGGATCATCATTGTCATCCCCATCTAAATCGCCAACGTCCTCATCTATAGAAAAAATAAAAACTCTCACTCCACTCCCTTTCTCGCTTGTCATCCCCATCCTTTCTTCATATGTTGTATCCTACAATGATGTTATTACTATGAGAATGTTAACTTGGTTGTATTCATTTGAATATTGAATGTCTAAGATGTATACTTCTGTTGTATGTTATAGTGGCATTTAGTTTTGGAATTTTGGGCATTGTTGGATGCTCATAGATAAAGGGATTTAGATTTTAGAATGAGTACCCAAATTGCTATATTTTAGGATCCAAATGAGTTTTGTGGTTTGACGTGTTGGATTTTTCTTTAATATCTAGATTTCTTGAATTTAGGATTGCTAGATTTTGGGGTTCGAGTAGATTTCCAATTTTTGGGCTTTAGGGGTTATGGATCATTATCTTTTGGCTTTAGATGCAGGGTAAATAAATATTTTTCACATTTTCAATCAACTTATCAACACAAGTGAATTTAATTATTTCCTACTAAAAATATTTTTTTTGTCAAACATATGATCTAGCTAAATTTATTGTAGCTAAAATAGATATGGCCACAACTTTTCCAAATAAAAGTGTTTGCTAAATGCATATTTGGCACCACTTTGAGACCAATTTACCAAAAAAATAAAATCGTTTGAAACACTTGATGTTTCAACAACTCCTACTCATGTAAATAACAATTTTTAAAATATAAAAATACCCTTATGTAGATCTATAAGTGTAGTTTTTAAATATATATAGTTTTTAATATTTTAATTATTTTTTATTTTTATTAAAAGTAGGTTATCAACACCAAAATGTAAGGTTGATTATCTTATCAAGAAAAAAAACTAAAATTTATTTAAAAACTAAAAAAGAAATGGCACACTAGAAAAAAAAAATTATGTCAAGTTGGTATGTTTTTTTCTATTTTGGATAAATATTTAAGATAAAAAGTGTTGCCCTATGAGAATGGTTGTGTTTTCAATACTCACATTTTAATATTTATTTAAAAAAATGTATTTATCAAAATTAGGAAAAAAGGAATCCATGCAATAAAGTTTTAAAATATAAATACACATAAATTTTTTGAAGGAAAAATAAAATTTGCTATATATAGAGCGATGTCTTGTTTAACTTCATTTTCAACATTTTATCAACAACTAAATTATAGTGTCAATTTTAAAAAACTATATTCAAATATTTTTTAAATACAAAAAATACAAAATACACTAACAAATAAATATTTTATTAGTTTGCATCATTTCAAAATTTAAAACATGTCACTTTTTAGTGATTCAAGTTAAAAATTTGGGTTAGTATTGGTCGATTCCTTTATAAAAGTGTGGCATAGCTTTGTGATTTTACCTTGCAAAAATTGTTTCTTTGAGGCCCTTGGATTTTGCAACCCATATTAACTTTGGAGTTTGGGATTTTCGACTATTAGGAGTTGAATTTTTATATCTGGAATGGTGGGATTAGGTATGTGGGACCTTTTTTTGTTAGCACCAAGGGTATCCTCGTGACCCACCCCATGACCCAACAAACCTTATCTCGGGCTTATGCCCTACCAATTTGGGGTATTGAAGGGGTGAGATGAGGTGAGACTAATTCCATGGGGGTGTGCATAATTGCCCCCAAGCCATAGGCATCGAGTGAACTTGAGCAATGAGAAGTGACCTTGAGACCTATATGTGAAGAAACCAAATCCCTTAGCTCACTATGCCAAGCATGAGGGCTAGCATATGGGAATTTTTGATTGATGATGACATTTGGTCTTTTACCCTTTGAAATGCTTGGGATTGAGATCATTTGGGTATAGGCATTTTAGGAATTTGGAGATATGATCTATGATCCTTGAGGAGGATATGAATTGAAATTATATGAGGATGGTGATATATTCATCATTATTGAGTAGGTTACATGGTGCTTGATTTCATTAATCTAGAGAAATAGATAGAGGAAGTGATGGTTAAGGTTGCTAGTGGGACTAATGAAAGAGTTGGGAATGGGGGTGATGGAGTCACTAAAATGATGGGTGATGAAAAATTTCTTGGATGAATGGTGTTGACGACCCATTTTGATGGTGTGAGAAGTTACCCTAGTGCTTGTAACATTAACATATTATTTTTCTCATTAAGAGAATTATATTTGATACCTTAAAATCCTTAATTTGCATACACATGAATGAGATCTAGGATCATTTCTCATGGAGGCCTGATCCTTTTTCTAGATAAGTGTTTATAAATATTTGATTTGCAATGGGATACTCATTACTTTCAAATCAAGATGCAAATCCATTGTTAAGTAGCTTGGGGTTTTCAAATTACTTCTTTTTGAAGAAACCACACCAAATAAATATAGTTGGGCCCAATAGATATATTATGTTGGCTCTTGGAAGAGTTTGATGTGGTTTTAAGAATATAGTTATTCTTGATTAGGATTAATGGGGATGATGGGGGTGGTTTGAGCTTGAATTTTTTGTGGAAAAGTTTGACCATGTGAGGGACAACTTGATTTTGATGTTTATTTTGTGATGTAGGAATGTTTCCCTTAAGCTTTATGTGTCCTTGATCAATTAGATTTAGAATGTAGTTCTTCATCTTTAAGTATTGATATATGGGAAATTTATAGGTTTTATGAGGCATATGGATCTTTTATTTCATGGATAGATTGAAAGGGATATAATACCTTCATGCAATTTTTATGTGAATTGATACACAATAATGACAATGCTAGGGGGATTTTGGATGATATTGACTTTTTTTTTCTTGTGAGGCCTGTCTTACAACTCCTTATTTTCATGATTTTTATTCCTTATGTGTTAACCTTAGATATCATCCTTCGTAGCTATGTTTGGTTGATTAGATTGATTAGATTGAATACTTTGATCAATATATCAATTTGATTAGATTTATCAATTTTTTGCTTCATATTTGAAGGTTCATTGAATGGAGGATTTCTACAAGTAGATAAGGTTTTCAATTATTCAAGATATGGATTTGGTCAAGAAAATTTTATTTTTTAAATTTATTTGAGCATGGGATCCTTTTGTGCAAGAATGGTTTCTTCTTGATGGGTTTTGATATATAGGCTATTTGAGCTAGGAGGCTTATTGGTCAAGGGATTGTGACTAATATGGATGTGTAGATGATTTAATGTTGTAGTTTTTTTCATTATGAATGAAGGGGTAGATGGATGAAGGTTTATTTGTTTTAGGTGGAAAAATTAATATCTTGGGATCTTTACGGGTTGATACAAGGCTTAATAAATTAGGAATTACATATTTAAGGGGAATATTTGATGTTTTAGGATTTTAATGCTTTTACCTACATATATATTCAATGATATAGTTTGGTATAAGCTTAGCTCCTATGTGTATAAATTTCTTGGGTGCTTCGTTAAAACAATAGATTTTCTTCTCTAATTGTTATGACTTTTAATTCACCCCCAAATATTACACTTTGTTGGAATGCAAATGTTGGGGTCATCCCTTAGGGTGATGAAATCATAAGGCAATCCCCCTTCCAAAAAAAAAAAAAGTGTTTTTTAATTCTCAAAATCACACAAGTGTATGAGAGAAGAGTGTACACACCCCACTTCTTCAAGATTTAATAAACAAAGTACAAAAAATAAAACTTGAAACCACTTTTCATTCTCAAGATCATCAAGTGGCACAAAAAGAGAGCATACATGAAGTTCCAAGTTTTGAGAATACACAAATAAAATAACTAAATGAAAATTATTATTTTTTTAATTAAAAATACTATATGATCTAACAGATTGTTAAGTGTTTTAGGATAAATCTTAATAGTCAAAGTTACAAGAAAAAATGTTAATCGTTGGGTTAATTTATGTAAATTTCATCTTGTAGATGAAAAATTAATAGTTTGGAGAAAAAAAAATTTCAAACTTTGAATTGTAAAGAGAAAAAAGAAAATAGACACATAGAAAACCCAATAAGATAACAAAAAAAGAAAAATGCAAGACAATTTTTTTCAATTTTTTTTAGTTCCTTGATTTTTAAAAAATTTATCTACCAATAATGCATCATAAGTGTCTTTCTCGATTTATTTTACTGTTACTCTATGAAAATAACTAGCATTCACTCCTTATTGTGCAATGGGTACACCAAAGAGGTGTGGAGGGTTAATTAGGGAAAATTTTGGTCTATTTTTTGCATACATATGTGTAGTACATGAGGTCAATTGATAGGAAATTTAGAAAATTATGTTGTTTTTGCAACAAAGATCTTATGGAGAAGTGATAGCTTCAAATAATTTATGCATCCACTTATAAGGTTCCAAGAACAATCAAAATAAAACCTCTAAATCAGGAAGACAGCCAAGCCCCATTACCAACAAGCTCACATTATGTTTACAATTGGGGGAGAGGTAGAGATGGAGAGATAATAATAGATAGATGGAGAAATAAAAGTGGGTAAGAGAAATAAAGAGAGAGAGATGGGGTAAGGAGATAGAGATAGAGAGGAAGATAGAGATAGAGATGAATATGGAGAAGGAGAGGGATATGAAGAGGGATAGATAAAGAGAGAGAGGGAGAGAGAGAGAGGGGAGAGGGATAGATAGATATGGAAGAGATAAATATATAGAAAGAGAGAGAATGAGAGATGAGATAGAAAGATAAATATAGAAATAGGAAGTGATATACAAAGAGAGGTATAGAGGGAGAGATAAAGGTGGAGAGATGAATAAGGAGATAGAGATAGAGGAAAAAATAGAGGAAGAAATATGGAGAGATAAATATAAAGAGGAAAAGAGAGGTATAGAGGTATAGGAAGAGGGAGAGGGAGAGAGGGGGATAGATGTATACATAGAGAGAGGGAGACATATCTAGAGATAGAGGGGGGGAGAGGAAGATAGAGGTAGAGATGAAGATAGAGTGAGAGAAGAAGAGGGAGACAAATGGATAGAGATATAAAGAGAGGTAGAGAGATAAAAGATAGCTTGAGATAAGGAGGAAAAGAGCTAGAGATAGAGAGGAAGAGATAGAGAGAGATAAAAATGGTGAGATAGAGTGACAAAGAGATAGAGATCTATAAGGAGATATAAAGAGAGGGGGATAGGCAATAAAGATAAAGAGATAGAAAAAAAAGAGAGTAGAAATAGACAAATAGAGATAGGGGAGATAGAGGAGATAGAGGGAGATATATATATATATATATATATATATATATATATATGGGAAGAGAAAGAGATATATGAGAAGAGAAAGGGAGAGGGAGAGGGAGATGTAGAGATATAGAGATATAGACAAGGAATCTAGAGAGAGGGAAATAGAGATATATAGAGGGAGGAGATATAGAGAAATAGGGAGGGAGATAAAGAGGGATAAATGGGGAGTGTATGTGTGTGAGTGAGTGATAAATAGAAAGGATTTTAAATGGATTGGAGGAGCAACAAATAGTTTTGATATGTTGAAGAAGAAAGTCACAGAGCAACCTATTTTGGAACTTATGAATTTAAATAAGGTCTTTCAGGTAGATTGTGATGCTAGTGACACTACCATAGGAGTTGTTTTGAGTCAAGAAGGTAAGCCTGTTACCTATTTTAGTGAGAATTTGAATGATGCTAAGAATAAATATTTTGTCTATGAACAAGATTTTTATGCTATAATTCAAGCTTTGAAGAAATGGAGACACTATTTGTTTCCAAAAGAATTTGTTTTATATAATGATCACTGGTAGGGATGAATTTAGTGGAAAATCTTTACTAATTGGTGAATATTAGATATCGTCCAAGTCAAAATTGGTGAATTAATTGCACCCAATAGGGTGGCCAAATCATTGGGATTTTAAGAATTATTGGTCCAATGCATGTCCATTCGCCATCAATTTGTTTTTATGAGGCATATTTAAGTAATAATATTTCCATAACAAACTACAAATTTCAAATGGACCGATTAATATTTTCTCCTAGAATCTCGAAAGTATGTAATAAATCACCTAAATATTTCCCAATACTATTAAAACAACATTGTGTATCAGGACCCATTTCACCAATTAAAATTCACAAATAGTCGATTTGGAAGTTGGACTTGGAACCTTGAAGTTGATCGTAGGAAAGTTACAAACTTATAACACAAGCATTCCTACATTAATGAATAGCAAGTCAGTGGAAACCTAAACTTAAAGGTGAGTGATCATTTCTTCATAGTGTTATAAGATTTTTTTTTATCTCTTTTCCATTCTTGCTTCAATCTTAAAGATGATATTGAGTAGGGAATGGGATCTACATTATTTGTCCTTCTTAAACAAGAATATATTTTTTCTAGCTTTTATTTGAAGTGAGAGATCAATATGTCGAGCAAGAAGTGTAATAAGGGTAAGAGTCCTTAAGGTGGTGGAGGGACTGGGAGGCCATCAAAATTACCAAAACATAGAGCTACCATAAATTCTTACTTTGGAATTGGCAATGCTTCTGATCCATTAGATCAAGATGGAGCTACATCATCAACTCTTCCACCAAATATTAATGAAGAAGGCATTCACAATACCTCACTGCTACCAGAAGGTCAACGTGAGATTGTCATTGAGTTAAATGAGTCAAATGAGGATGGAAATACCACAAAAGATGTTCCAAGGGATACCCTGGTTAGTTAGAATGAGATAATTGACTTGAATGATGATGGTAGCAAGAAAAGAAAAGGAAAATCAAAAGTGGGGCGTGAGTGGGAAATGACAAGGAATTTTCAGCTTGATTGGGTGTCAAAGTACCCATTCATTGTAGCAGTGGAGAAAGTAAACAAAGATGAATCTCCAACATAATGCAAGTGTATGATTTGTAGTTGGAAATATAAAAGAGACAATAATTTGCAGCTAATTCTTGACACTATATAAAAGCATATTGGTAAATTTTATGAAAAAAAAATCATAAACGAAAAGGAATAATCAGTAGTATGATGGAAATAAAAGGAAGAATATCTTAATATTAAGTATGTCGTGGAATATGAAGAAAATAAGGAAAAAAATCAAAACTTGTTGCATGTGGAGGTACAATTGAGGCTCAATTTTGAAAAGTAATGGAAGGAGCACAACAGGAAAAATTGTTTAGATGAGTGTTGATTTTCATATTTTGTCCAAAGTGCGTCCTATAACTGACTACTTAGGATATTTTAATTTATTATTGTTTTTGGGTGTTCCTCACTTTCCTGACACACATTGGTCAATAAATGCTAGATGGGAATGGGAAAATTTTCTTGCTGCAATTGAAAATCAAGATTTAAAAGAGAAAGTAAAAGATTCAAACTTCATTGCATTATCTTTAGATGAAGTTACTACGGTAGACAATACTTCTTGGGTTTGTATGCATGTTTATACTGTAAAACAACATTTCCCCCAAGCTCATATTCTTTGTTCTCATAAAATGAAGGACAATTCAACATCACAAAATCTATTTGAACTAGTCAAGAAATATTTAACTAAAATTGGAGGTATGGATGAATTGACAATTGCCAAAAAGTTGGTGTGTATAGGAGCTCATGGAGTTGCAGTAATGCAAGGTCACAGGACCGGTGTTTGCACAAAGTTACAAACTAATTGTGCACCATACATGCTTGGAATTCAATGCATGGCCCATAGAATGAGCATTTATAAATGTAAGCAAGTTTCCTATAGTATCAAAAGTTGGAAATCTAGTTTGTGAGCTCTATGCATACTTTTGTCGAAGTCCCAAATGTTTCACAAAATTTCATTTTCTTTTGGGGGAATAATAGTAGGAAACAATATTCTCAAGGATGTTGATACCATATGGATCTCCTTGCATGGACCAGCACAATGAGTTCTTTCAAAATATCAATCCTTGATTGGCTTAATTTACGAGCATCATAACATAGTAGACAAAGCTCCTGACCTCTTACATAGGTTAAGTGATATAGAGACACATTTGATTTTAGCTAGTATTCTCTCCATGCTAGATGAAATGAACAATCTTGTGAAGAAATCCCAAGATAGAACTATGTATATAAATGAATATACTAAACTACATAGAAATACATGCATGGCCCTCAATCATCTATATCTAGATCTAACTTCTAATAGCCCAAATTTTTTCATGTGACAAAAAATTACATATTTGAATCAACTTGATAATTATTTACAATTAAATGCAAATGGATACTTATCTATCTATGTATGTGGATTTGAGATACCAATGTACCATTGTACGACAGTCAGACACTCTATCAAAGAAGTACTTGTTACAAAGAAATATTTTAACAACACTTTTAAATCCGTTAGTGATAATTTGAAGGAAATTGCAAAATCTCTTTCCTTAGGGATTTATAATAAATTCCCTCGAGAAGAAATCTTGAAGCCATGGGTATTATGTATCCTCAATTTTGGATAAACTAAGATATCCCAAGCTATTTTCATGATAAAGTAAATATCTTGGTCGAACACTCTTTGATGAGGGGGACACCCCTTACTGGCTCAAACCCACAATAATAACACAAATAGAACAACCAATATGTAGGAAGAAAACTAAGATATTTTAGTATTTTATAATGGAAAAAAAGAAGATTATAGTATTACAACAATACTTGGGTTATTTGATTACAAAAGCATCAGTCACACAAGTAGATTAGAGCCTTTGAATTCTGCTCTACGATCTCCTATCTCACTTGCTACTTTGCCACCTTCCCTCCTCATATATCTCTATCTCTACATATCCATCTCCTCCTTCATGTTGAATTCACTTCTTCGACATTATTTTCCTTCCATGTTGTCTTAGTACCACATCATCATCCAATGAACATTGATATCTCCCATGCAGTTACCTCATTATCAGTCACTTCATTTCTATTTGTTTGTGCCATATAATCGTCTTCAAATCTATACCTCATCATTAGGCCAATGCCAATCACTGATCAAAATCATGTTGATTCACAACAGAGATGTGAAATAAATGAATAAATTTTCACCACATTTCACCACTTTACTCGTTTGTCCATCATCATTGATCCCCTAACGTTTCTATCCACCTTCCTGCTATTGCAGTATCGAGGGGACTTCAAATCCCTTCACTCTGATATGGAAAGGTTCCACTAATGAAGCTTTATCAAAATTCCATTGGGACTTCCACTTCCATTCCACTGATATCCATAGATCCCTATGATGAAGAACCTCCACATCATCCTTGCTTAATCATTCATCGCCACTTGTCAGTCATGACATCACTATTTCCTATTTTCATTGTTTAGCCTAGTCCCACTTATTTCCCTGTCGAATGAACTCCTGAGACTATATCACCGAGTTTCCACTATCACTCCGATGAAATGCATATGGGGATGTCAAAGAGACTTGTATCTTTGTCTTGCCAAAAATGATGTGTCTCACCGATATGAGCGAACACTACCACCTTGTCATAGTATGGAAGGGATTCAATTGTTGATGCTCATATGTCAACTTGGTGAATACCTTTGACCATTGCAAACTCACATTATGGCCATGTCACCTATTTTTATCATCATGTCGAAGGTACCTTAAACCAAATTCCTCTGAAATATTCATGTCACATTGATAGCCTAGTGAACATCGTCGAATGATGAAGCTCATTTATGTTGCTTATTCCTGAAGATTGAACTACCATACTTAGCAAATTCAAATTGATTCAGCCCTTATTGAAAAATAAATAACTCAATTTGATGCAAGATTTATCTTCACCCTAGATGCTCCTGCATCAAACACCTAGGGTAATTCAAAAAATGTTTCATGAGTTAAACTCGTAATCATTTGTAGGTCTTGTGCTTTTCCTTGATCCATCTATCTACTTTTATTTTTCTAAACATCTTTTCGAACCTACCTCTACAATTTAATTTCCCTCCATCCTTCATTCTTCCTCTCTTCCTTCCTCTTTTCACATATTCCAATTCCCACCAATTTGCACTAGGAAATGCTAGAAAATCATAATCATCGATTTTATCTTCTTCAATAAAATAAGGAAACTCATGCAATACCTTTTTCCCTATCACTATTGCAACAATCGTTTCATTTTCAATCTCCATTTGTTCCATGTGTTCCTCCTTTCCTATATCTCCTGAAAAGTAATTCTCAACTACAAATTCAATGTCAATATCACAATAAAAATAATCACACTTTCCATCTCTCTCCTTTGTATCCTTATCAATGTTAATAATACAATCAACATATTCTTCCTTTTCATCCTACAATAAACTGTCATCAACTGATGTAAATGGAAGCTCATCAACCAAACCTACATGCACTTTCTCACCTTCCTCCTTACTCAAAGTTGTAGTACCTTCATTCACCAATGTAATCATTGTTACAATACCTTCATCTACGCTAATCTCAACATGCTCACATAAATCAGTAATAACATTTTCACAAAAATCAGATTTTACCTCTTCTTCCTCCACCAAAACTTTCATTCTACCCCTTCTGAATGCAATCAACACAACTACAAATTGCATTATTAAATATTGATATTCATCCTCATCCTCTTTAACTAATTGTCTAACTCCACTAACCAAGCATTTTCTAGTGTTATTACATACCTTTCCTTCTTCTTTATTCAAAGGTTTCAATTTGTTCTTGACTCCATCTTTCATCAAATAGTAGGTATTAGTATACCCATCATGCACTGCCTCCCTGTCAAACTTCCAAGGTCTTCCCAATAACAAGTGACAAACATCCATAGGAATAACATCACACAAAACTTCATCATGATAATCACCAATCTTAAATCTTACTACGCATTGTTCATTCACCAAAACCTTTTGATCATCCTGCAACCAAGTAATTTTGTATGGATGAGAGTGCCTTCTCCTTTATAGTTGTAACTTGTTCACCATTTCTTCATAAAAAAGGTTGTCAATACTACCACCATCAATAATCACATGACAAACTTTACCTTCACACTTACATCAAGTACAAAATAGGTTATTTATTTGGTTTGGTTCCTTCTCCTCATTCAACAAGGATCTTCTGACAACAAGGGACTCATCCCTTTCAGCATCTTTAGAATGTGACAATTGAGCATCTTCATCTACATAGGAAACTTGAGCATTACCTTTCTAGTATTTTGTTTGTCCTTCCTTGATGTTGAGGACACTCAAAGGCTCTATGTCCTTCTCTACATTGAAAATAGGTTCCATGAAAGCCTTCTCTTCCTGGTCCTCGTCCAAGTCTTCCTCTACCTCTATAATTATACTCACAAGATTTTTTTGAGCTTTCACCTCTTTCATCCTTGATATCCTTAGTGTCTCTAATTTTCTGCTCCCCCTTTTTCTATACATAATCTCTACCCTTCCCTTTTTGCTTATTCACAAATTTCCTATTCAGTCTTTCTTCTACCTTCAATACAAATTGATATGCAACCTCAATGGTGTATATTATCACTAATGCCAACTCCTCTTGTATGCTTGGTTTTAGCCCATTAATATAACGAGCTACTTTCTCCTTATTTTCCTCAAAATGTCTTATTCTAATTTGGATCTTGTGAAATTCCTTTGTGTATTCTTTCACCGTCCTTGTTCCTTGTCTCAAATTTTCCATCATCTTAAGCAGCTCCAACTCATATTCGACTCGACTAAATTTCCTTTTCAACTTGGCCACCATTCTATCCCATTTAAAAATTTATCCTTCCCTTGTCTTCCTCTTTCAAGCTAGATCTCTTTCCACCATATTCTTGCATGAAATTTTAGCTTTATCTTTGCAAACCTCACTCTGTGAGGGTCTTCAATCTCCTCATACTCAAAAAATTACTCCATATCATTGATCCAATTGATCAACTCTTTAGGATTTAGACTTCCACTGAAAGTTTTTGATTAAGGAACAAAAAGGTTTTGAAAGGGACCTGAAACCCTTAATAGTAAGAGAGAGATAGATACAACATTTAAAGTGTCCAAACAAAAAATAGAATGCTTCACACAAAGAATAAAATAATGGAACCCAACGAAACACAACAAAAAATTAGCAAAAAACCATAAAAAGTCTGACCACTAGGCCAGATTCTTGAAGATCTCTGCCACCTCCTGCTCCAACTTGTTCATGTTAATAGCATAATTTTTTATTTCTTGGATGTTCACAAGAGCCTGATCAACCTTCTTCTTTAGGTTCACTCTAGTTTTTTTGCTTGGCCCACCGCCTTCCAGCTGGCTTTCCTCTTTCTCAACATCCACATACACAGTCGTACTGACCCGATAAGCATTTTTCAAATTCTCCAACATCATGTTCATGGTCTTAGTAGTAGACTTTAAAATTTTATGGCTCATAACAAGCACCTTGTGGAAGGAATCTTTTATATTCCTCAGATTTTTCTCCATCTCAGATAGCTTACCATCATGGTTACTTTTGAAATCTTGTAAATCCTCCATTGTTTTCTTAAGGCACTCCACCATGTATTTATTTTCATCCTCTATCCATAAATCAGTAGCCTTAACTATGTCTCTATTATAATTGTCATCATCCTTTTCTATTGTACTATTCATAGCTCTTTGATTCAACTTAATTTCCTTAATCTCACAGAAGACCCATCTAATTAACCTGAAAGAATCCACAGACTCATTATGGGAAATAGCCAGAATATCATCAGGGAATTCCCGTTCATCTTTAAAATAATGGTCCTTTTCCTTAAGATCCCCAGGAAAATGGGGCCTCTCCTCTCTGTCAGTCATAGGGTAACTAGAGTAATCAGAAGAAGGGGTCAACTGTGAGTCCTCATTAATCTCATAAGAAGAGTCCTATGAAACCATTCTCTTCCCTTTCTTCTAGGGAGAAACACTAGATTTCCTTTTCCCCTTAACAACAACCCTATCTTTAGAAGAAGGGGTCTAGTGGGATAAAGTTGACATGGCTTTAAAATGATCATGAATTAAAACAAGTAGGCCTTCATGGAGGATGGAATTCCTAATAGGATTTTTTCTATAGTTCTGCAAGCTAGCATTCATAGAAGAAGCAAGATAGAAAGGGAAAGAAACCCTAACTTGATGCCTAAAATGGTTGAGGAGCATGAAGTGGTACCTGAAGACCCTAGTGTAGCGGCCATCTAGGGTAACATACTCCATCAACACATTCAACACCTTCATCCAGTGTGAGATAATCCTCATAAAATCATAATAACTTTTTGTCGTCCTTCACAGGTCCTCCTTCTCCTTCTCAAACTTCAAAAATTTCTAGACTACCTAGTCAAACAGTTTCCTATCTCTATAGAACTTAATACCCTCTATGGTAAGCCCCGTAACCTCAGTAATTAGATACTCATTAATGACCACCTTTCTCCCAAATAGATTTATCTCACCATCCTTCCAACCCTTGGAAAAACACTTGGTAACATCTGGATCCCAACCATGAATTTTTTCAATGAAGATAGTGATCCCTCCCTTCTCTAGAATCTCCCAGAGCTTCGAATTATTTCTTAAGACGTCACAGTTCATCAGCTCCACCCTATGACTTTCACCACCCATGTTGGTAGCCTTGCAGGCTTGTTCAAAATTCTCTAGAAAATGAAATAAACTAGCCTTCATAATGCCCAGAAAGTGTGCAAAGCTCAAATCATTCAAATGAAAAGTATTAATATTAAGCTTCAAGCAATAATGAGTAATAAATAATCCCCAGTCCCAAGACTGCATGACAAGACACTTAGCCATCATTTGTTGGTAGGGGGAATTTGCACCTTCTAGTGATTTTGATCATACCTGATTAGGGTTGTGACATCAGCCTCCAACTCATCACTCCTCTACCAGCTCAACTTTTCCTTCGTGTGAACCCCCTTGCTGGAAAAAAAGTCTGCCACCATATTAATTTCCCTAAAAGCATGAGAAATATAACATTTTTCAAATTTACTAATGATCTCCTTAGAAATGTTAATCCAATTCTCTATAGACCAAGAGGGTTTTTGTAGGCCCTTTATACATTGAATAATATTGTTCGAATCCCCTTCAATCCAAACATTTTTAAAGTTCAATTGACTAGTCAGATTCAAAACTTGAAAATCCCCAATAGCCTCTGCCATGTGGTTGGTTTGAGTTCCCAAGGGGAGAGCCACCGTAGCAATGAAGCAACCATTCTCATCCCTAATCACACCCCCACACCCAGCAAGCCCAGGGATTCCCTTTTCCACCCCATCAAAATTGATTTTAACCCAACCAGGACGAGGGAGGCTCCAGAAGATACCATATCTAGGTCCCTTAGTAGACTTGAGAATATTGGACATATCAACATTAACCTTCCAAGCATCAACCACTCTTAGCTCATACTCTTGAAAGCTATCCATTCCCTTAGCATTGATCTTGCTATTGAGCATATTGAAATTCTCTCTCACAGCCCTGATAATCTTGTCAAAAACAACTTCCTCTGACAGACCCATATCCCTGAAGATTCTATTATTACGCTCTTTCTAGATGCCCCAGGCTAGGTGAGGGAAGACATAGCTCCAAAGAAGATTCAACTCACGATTGCTTGAAGAGACCCTCCACTGATTATAAAAATTTAAGATAGTTCTAGGAAAAACCTAACTGAGATCCCACAATTGCAAAATCCCGCAACAAATAGCATAGGAAAAAGGACAGAGGAGAAAAATATGTGAAGAAAACTCTGCCTCCGCACAACAAAGGTAACATCTGTTAGGAAAAGAGAAACCACGTTTACAAAGATTATCATTAGTCAACAGTTTATTCTAAAGGAAGTTCCAAACAAAAATGTTAACTTTAGGAATTAGGTTGTGCACCCAAGCCTTCACCCAAATAGGGTAGGATAAGGAAGAATAACAAGAGGCCACAACTGAAGAAATAGAGTAACACCCTAAAGAGGAAAACTTCCAAACTAAAGAATCATCCTGGCCTTGTGATATGAGCACAACAAAATTAAGAAGCTACAAAGGTCGAAGATCCTGGCTAATAGAAGAAATATCAACCCATTGATTATTACTCTAGTAATCCCTAACCGAGATTCCATACCTATTTTTGCGCACCTCCATGTAATTCCTAAAGAAAGGATTATTACACAGGCTATCATTTCCAATCCGCTAGTCTTCCCAAAATAAGATTTTCTTACCATCTCCAAGTTTCCAAGATGCTCCTTTACCAGCAAGGTCCCTAGCCTTAATGACATTGTTCCAAAGGGTTGAACCAAGGGGGAGATTCTGAGAACTAAGAAATTATTTGAAGGAGCCAACCCCCCGCAAGTGTTTGCTGCGCCAAATAGTATTCCATTCACGAGTGTCAACATGTGATCTCCAAACCTGTTTAGCCAAGAGAGATTTATTGAACACTCTAATGCTCCTCAAGCCAAGACACCCATACTTTTTAGGTCTACACACATTCTCCCAAGCCACCAGTGAAATCCTCTTCTTCTCCTCAACCCCCGACCAAAGGAAGCATTTTTGGATGTTTTCTATGATTTCAGCAAACTTGGAAGGAATCTTAAACAAGCTAAGGGCATAAACAGGTAAATTCTGAAGAGAGGCCTTGAGTAATAAAACCTTACCAGCTTGACTCAAAAGGGCCCCTTTCTAGCCAACTAACTTCTGATTGAACCTATCCACAAGAGAAGTCCAAAAAGAATTTGGAGGTTTTGAACCCAAAGGAAGACCCAAATAAATGGAAGGAAGAGAAAAAACTACACAACCTAAAATGTTTGCAATCTTCCTTTTCCTATGCTCAAGGGTATTGAAAAAGAAGAGAGAACTTTTTGCCCTATTAATTTTTTTCCCTGAACCTTCCTCATAAAGCACAAGGGAGCTCTTCAGGGTTCTAGCTTCTCCAATAGTTAAGCTGCCTAAAAGAATTGTATTGTCCACAAATTGTTGATGTGAACATGCCAAATTCGTCGAAGATGGTTTTAACTCTTTCAAACTGCCTTCTATCACTTTTTTGTATAGGAGCCTTCCCAAACATTCCACCATAAGAGTAAAGAGAATAGGAGACATAAGATCTCCTTGTCTAACTCCTCTCGACACTTTGAAAAAATGGGAAGGGGAACCATTGATAATGATAGAGGTACTGATAGTAGAGATCATTTCCTAGATCAACTAGAGAAACCTTTCTAAAATCCCAAAAGATTTTAAGACTCTGATCAAAAACTCCCACTCCGCCCTATCATAGGCCTTAGACATGTCCAACTTAAACAAAAAACCTTGGCTTTTTGAAGTTCAAGGGAATGAATATTCTCATGAACTATGATAATGGAGTCCAAAATCTATCTGCTAGGAACAAAACTACTCTGTTGGGGAGATATCAACAAAGGAAGAATCCCAAGAAGCCTAGTAGTAACCAATTTAGATATAATTTTATATAAAAAGAGTTGCATAAACTAATTAGGCGAAAGAAATCAAAAGCATCAACACCAAGGAGCTTAGGAATGAGAACAATAAAAGTAGCATTAAGCTCTTTCAACAACTTCCTGGATCCAAAAAATTCCTTGACAACATTAACCACATCATTAGCCACAATTTCCTAGAAAACTTGAAAAAAGAACATAGGGAACCCATCAAGCCTAGGGGCCTTATTCCCTTCAAAAGAAAAAATATCCTTTCTAACCTCTTCATAAGAAGGGATAGTAGTCAAAAGTCTATTTTGATGCTCATTCAAAATATTAGGGATAGCCTCAATGAGAGTTTGTTGAGCATTCACACCCAACCCCTCTTTCAAAGAAAGGAGGTTTTCAAAGAACTGGATAGCCTCATTCCTAATCTCATCCTCCTTAATTTTAACACCATTCTTCATAATATGGGTAATGCAATTGGAAGCTCTGTGTTTCATAGTGGTCAAATGGAAAAACCTGGTATTCTTATCCCCAGCAGAAAGTCAAACCAATCTAGATCTCTGTTTCTAATATTCCTCTTCCTTTGAGATAATGTCATGGTATTTAGTAATGATAACATTTTCCCTAGATAAAAGATCACCCACATAACCAACTTTCTAAGTTTGATCCTAAATATCATTTAAATCATTTTGAATAGCAAACTTAGTGGCAAAGATATCCCCAAAAACCTCCTTATTCTAAATTTTGACCTTGGTTTTGACCTCACCAAGCTTCTTAGATACTCTAAACATAGCAATACCATTAACCCTTATATTCCACCACTCTTGAATACAGTAAAAAATATTAGGATGAGACATCCACATTCTTTCAAATCTAAAGGGGAAATTTCTCTTACCTAACACAGAATCAGCCATGAAGCTTATAGGGAAATGGTCTGAGCCAATTCTGGAGATAGTATTTAAAGAACAAAAATAACCCTTCAACCAGTTATCCAAAATTAGAGCCTTGTCAAGCTGAACTTGGATAAGGTCATTCCCAACCCTCCTGTTAGTCTAGGTATAGGTATCCCCCTTGAGGTCCACATCATGCAAAAATTGAGAGTTGATAAAATCCATTAGATCTAGTTTGTTGTCCATCTGTATTTGAGAGCCCCCAAATTTTCCCGACTCCTACAGTGGCATGTTAAAATCCCCCATGATAATCTAGTTCTCATTAGGAAAGCATAACCTAAAAGACTCAAGTCTTTTCCAAAAACTCCTTCTATCAGATTTATTGTTGGGAGCATAGATATTAGATAAAATCTAGCTAAAATCATCTCTGATATGCTTGAATCTGGTGGCCACATGATTGGCATATTCCCAAATTAGGGTGCCTTGGAGGTGATCTTGATTCCAAAAATTTACTAAACCTCTAGAAGCCCCCTCTGAACTTCTACCCTGCACACCACAATTCTTGAAGATATTAATCTTTTCCACCCTCTCTTTAGGCATCTTGGACTCTTGAACAATTAAAATATCAATCTTGTGGTCCCTAGCAAAATTGTGCAAAATCTCTTGTTTATGGGAACTGTTTAGCCCCTGAATATTCCATGACATAAACTTCATTTATGTGATGGGGTATTTCTTCTGCATAGATCTGGGATGGTTCTTTGAACCCCATCCACATTATTTTGGATGCATTCATGTTCTCTATGCTACTTTGTTGATTTTTTCCTAAACTTCTTTGGGTACCAACATCCGCTCTTGATTTGGTTCTTGTAGAAACCCTCACTGTATTGTTTCCTTTTTTAATTTTCTTCTTCTCAACTTTAGTAAATGATCTATCCTCATCAAGATCCAGGTCCTCAAGACCCATGAAATATTTCCCATCCATAAAATCATCTACCATAGCAACTTTGTTCAGCAAAGAATACCCCACAACAATCCTCCCCTTGCAAGTATCCCCAGAATTCCCAAAAGTGGATTTAACAACCTCTGGGGAGCTTTGAGATCTAACCTGAATAGTAGAATGGATGATCTTTTCCCTACTCTCCTCTGAACCTTCCTCACTACTTGCCTTACTTTGACCACAATAGGAAGTTTCCTCTGAACCATCAGCTACAGAATCTGGAACCCATTTTTCTAAATTCAAACTTTCATTCTGCTTTACAATTCTCCCTCCTTCTACATTTTCCTCCTCCCCATAAGAACCATTTGTAATCAATTCTACAACTGCTCTATTAGGGTCATTTTCATCTCCCTCAAGATCTACAAATATATCATTATCTTTGGGAGGCTCCTCTACTTCTCTAGCTTCCATATAGGGGATTTAGCTCTCCACACTATTTCCCTACCTTCCATAGGTAAAATCTTGTCCCCTCTAATCCCATCCTCTTAGGATTTCTCCTCTTTAAGCCCATCCTCTTTGGGTTTCTCCCCCATTTTAGACCTCATATCTTGGTATCCTTAGAAAATATCTTAACCTCAGGCTTGGACACTTTATTTGGACATTTCCTCACCCAATGCCCAACTTTTTTACAAGTGAAGCATACAAAAGGAAGAGCCTCAAACTCAACTGATTGATCCCACTTTCCAAGTTTAGACACAATTTCAACTGATGATGGCAGGTCCAAAGACTGAGTTATCGCCACGTAGATTCTAGCGAAAACTAGCCTCTTTCTAGACGAAGTCATGGAATCTATTGATAGCAACTCCCCTAAGGAATTGGCAATACCCCTAAAAACATCCCCATTCCAATACTCCATTGGTAAACTTAGTAGTCAACCCATACAAGCACCGCCTCGAAAGAAGCATCTGAGAAATCCATCTTTGTGTACCACTTCTTGATTGCCAAAGATGACTTTCCAATGACCCAAGGGCCACCACACAAAACTGCAAGCTTATCCTCTTTGCAAGAAAAGGAAAGGGAGAAGAAACCCTTAGGTAGAGCCTCTACCTCTTCTTGACCTTTGAATCTCCATTTCTTCTTAACAAAGTCCTTGCCAACTTCAATATTTGGTCATGGACCCATAAATCTCCCCACCAGCGATGAAGCCATTAAAGAAACGTTATGATCAATCACCGGATCAGGAACAAGAATAGCATGCATCCCACTCACAGGGGAAAATTTTTTTCTCACAAAAGGAAAAATAGATTTACCAATAGGCTTAGTTAGAAAAAACGAGACCCACTTTCTCTTTGATTCCTCACATGAAGGATCCCTCGAAGTAATGACCATGCCCTGGTTTCCAAGGAACTCAAGCCCACAAACCCCATCCTTCGAAGAAGAGCTAGAAAATAACTTACCATCAGAAGACACCTTTCTGCCTGGGTCCCCTCATTTCTTTGGGGCCCAGTCCTCGGAATCGCATCCTCCTACTCATCACCTAAATTTTCCCCTGCCGCACCCCTAGAAAGGCCAACCCCTAGCCCAGCCCCAGCTGGCTTCGAACCAGATACCCATTGCCGACCAAAAAATTCAAATCCTTTTTCCCACTCCGCCATCCTTTCAAAGGAATGTTAACTTCCACTGAAAGTTGAAACTTCCATTTTATGTTTCTTTCCAAGGCTAGATTTCTCTCAACACTCTTATTTCTCTAGGATTCATTTGATCTTGTTCTTCCCCTTCTACTTCCTCTTCAGTTTCATCTTCATTATCATCTCTTTATTGATGCACTTCTCTCTTATGAATCTCTTTCTGCAAGGTATCCAACTGCCTTCTGATGGCTCTAACTTCATCTCTAGGAGGATCTTTTCCTCCACCACCTTTTACTCTACCTTTGGTGTACTAGATAGGTCTATGAGAAATTTTAATCTCAACCCACACATGTCCTACTACAAACTTCCTCACATTTGAAACTTTGTTTAAAGACTCGAGACAACTTGCTTTGATACCACTTGATGAGGGGGACTCTCCTTACTGGCTCAAACACATAGTAATAAAATAGATAGAACAACCAATATGCAAGAAAACAACTAAGGTGTTTTATTATTCTATAATGGAAAAGAATATTATAGCATTACAACACTGCATGGGTTGTTTTATTACAAAAACATCAATCACACAAGAAGATCGGAGCCTTCGAATTCTACTCTACAATCTCCTATCTCACATGCTACTCTTCCACCTTCTCTCCTCCTATCTCTTTGTCTCTATATATCCATCTCCTCCTTTAGTTCGGCATCACTTCTTTGAAATGATTTTCCTTCCACGTTGTCTTAGTACCGCCTCATCATCCAATGAACATTAAGATCTCCCAAGAAATTACCTTGTTATCAGTCACTTCATTTCTATTCATCTGCACTAGGTAGTCATCTTTGAATCTATACCTCATCATTAGGTCGATTCCAATCACTGACCAAAATCATGTTGATTCACAACGGAGATGTGAAATCAATGAATAACTTCTCACCACGTGTCACCACCTTACTCATCCTTCCATCATCATCGATCCCCTCATGTTTCTGTCCACCTTCCTATCATCGTAGTATCAAAGGGACTTCAGATCCCTTCACTCTGATGTGGCAATGTTTCACCAATGAAGCTTTATCAAAATGTCATCGAGACTTCCACTTCCATTCCACCGATATCCATATATCCCTATGATGAAGAACCTCCATGTCATCCTTGATCATTCATTTGTTACCACTTGTCAGTCATGAAATCACCATTTCCTATTGTCATTGCTTAGCCTAGTCCCACTTATCATCCTATCAAATGGAATCCTGAGACTGTCTCACTAAGTTTCCACTGTCACTCCAATGAAAGGCATATTGGGATGTTGAAGAGACTTGTATCTTCGTCCTACTGAAAACAATGTGTCTCACTAATATGAGAAAACATCGCCACCTTGTCATAGTATCAAAGGGACTCAATATGTTGTCCTACCAACACTCATATTTCAACCTAATGAAGACCTTTGGCTATTAAAATTTCAATTTACGACCATGTCGCCTATTTCCATCATCATGTCAAAGGGACCTTAAACTAGGTTCATCTAAAATATTCATGTCACACTGATAGTCTATTGAACAACACCGGATGATGAAGCTTGTTCCTGCCACTTACTCCTAAATCCTGGACTTCCATACTTAGAAAATTCAAACTAATTCAACCCTTATTGAAAAATAAATAACTCAGTTTGATGCAAGATTTCTTTTCACCTTGGATGCTCCTGCATCACTTTTCAAAAATTTTAAAATACAATGAGCATACAATAGAAATAATTATAAATGGATATAAGATTAAACAATAATGTAATATTTTTGCAAGAAGTATGATGGACTAATTTGATTCCATGGAGAAGCCCTTTGAATCAAGATCAATAACAAAGGCTTGGACAAACTAAGGTCAAAGTGAAATATTGTGTAGTTCGATATCAAAATATTTCAAACTTGCTAATTTATATCAAATAATGATATTGGGGTCAGTGGAGGATGAGAGAGTTTTTAGTTCATTGGAATTTTTGAAATCAAAGATAAGAAAGAAAATAGACAATAATTGGGAAAATTGCTTGAGGGTGAAAGGAATTGTGTATAATATAAAAAAAATTCCTTTTAAAAGGGCACTCACAATCTGGAGGTCCATGTGTGAAAGAAGAGGGTTGTGCAACACTTCAAATGCTAGTAGTGGTGGCACTAGTAGTGGGACAAATGATAGTGACACAATGGATGTTGAATTTGAGATGTAGGGCGAAGAAATTGAAAACCAGACTTAGTTTATCAAGACAACTCTTTTACTTTATCTCAAGTTGAACATCAGTTTGAGGACCAAGACTTGATTTGGGAAATGAAAGTGAATTAGCAGCTTTTAGGTATTTATATTGCACTTCATGAATCATTTTTCCAAACTATATTTCATGATATTTTATATTGTATTCTATGAAATTATGAACCATTGCACTCCATGATATTTTATTTTATATTGCACTTCATGAATCATATTCCAAACTGTAGTTGATGATATTTTATATTGTATTCCATGAAATTGTGATATTTTTATATTTTATATTGTATTCCATGATATTAAATTTGATATGTGATTCTGCATCATTTTTAAAGAATAAAACTTATCACACTACTTATAAATTCCTATTGCATTGCCATTCACACAATCTTTGATAAATAACTGAAAGGAATATTAATCCATTCGTTGAACAAAAGGTACTAGTTCAACATCCATAACATAAACACATGATGTGATATGACAACTTATAAATAATCCTTGATTATTTTGAGTCGAAAGATAGTGAATACAATACTGGAGAGAAAGATAGGTCGATATTCAAAATTAAAGAAATATGCTTAAGTATTTGAGTCATCTTTTGTTATTACAGAGAAAAATTACAACATTTCCTATATATGTTATCAAATAGCTTAAACTGTGGAAAAAGAGCTTATAGAGAAAGAGATGAAAGATCAAAAAAAGGAAGCAACAAGCAAATAAGTGAAGAAATTCATCCCAAAACTTTCTAACAACCAAATTCTTAGACAAGAGGCATAGGAATAAAAGAGTTGATCCACTCACAGGCTGGGTAAAAAATTATACTTTTCATCCCATGCCTTAATCATATCCTCAGAAGACTAGTCACGAGTTAAGGGATTTTTCAAATCCACAAAATTTTGATGATACTTGGCATCAAGTAAAGCATTGGCCTCTCTACAAAAAGTTTCCATTTTTTTTTGCATCAACTATCTTGTCTGAATAGGAATCAAGGTGATTTAAATCAAGATTGTTGTCTTTGCAAATCATAGGGAGGAGTGTGGGGATTAGAATATTGAAACTATCCTTTCATTCCTCTAGGGTCTTCAACTCCCCATTATCTTCTAATAGGTGGGGTATAAGCATTTTTCCAACATTTATGAAAGAGTTCATTCTTTCTTGTGCAGCTTCAATTATACCTTCCAAATACCCTTTATGATTTTGTGCCATCTTGACAATCTCAAAAGTAAGATAGATACTAGGCAAGGCATCAAAAGTGTGTTTAGATCCCTTATACATACCTTCCAAAGATGAAAATCTAGGAATCCATTATTCAAATATACATTTGAGTCACTCTTGATCCCCACTTACTCTAGTAATGACATTTCTCAAATTCAGATATGGAACACAGGTATTTTCTAGCCTTAAGATTTTAGACAGTCTATGCTCCAGGATGCACGTTGCAATGCACACAATCTCCTTTTGTTGATTCTGCTAATTATTCTTTAGTTTCTCTTCCAGCATTTGAATATTTTCTTTAATCTCTACATTTTCAATCATCACATGAGCAGGGGGGACTGTAGAAGAGGAGACTACTTCCTGCACACTTTCAAGAAGATATTTTTTCTAGCCAATAATACCTATAGCTAGTTGTAAGCTTCCATGAGATCATTATGTTCCTTGGTCACTGTATTAAGTCTATCTTGGAACCTTTGAACACTAGCTTCATTAAATTTGGCAACATTTACCACTAATGCATCAAATTTATGGGAAGAGGTTTCAAACACCCTCTTTACAATAAAGCTCCCTTTTATACCCTTACCCTTTGATGCTTCAACAATCAGAGGATTTTTTGTATTTGGAGCAAGGGCCCAAATTGCAAGGGCTTCCCATTGTTCATCAAACCCTGATCTTGACAATGCCATCTTTGCTTCATCTTCTTTGGAGAAAACTTCTCCTTGTTGTTTCCTAATAGTATCAAAGATAATTACATAAGCAATTTCCCATTCAAGGAGCAGTAGCAATCCATTATCTTCCACCATTCTTCTCCCTTCAACAAGTGTAATTTTTTTGCACTCAAAATTCATTTTTTTCATTACCTTTGCAACTACTTCATCATACTTTTCTCTAGGCACATCTGCTTGTGCCAAATGAACTCTTTTAAGGTAATCCTCCCTCTTTGATCTCAAAACAAACTCTTTAAACTCTTGAGATTTTATAAAATCATCATTATAAATGAATTGTGTAGAGGAAAATTCCCTCACATCATTGAGGCTATCTCTCCCCATAGCCACATCCAACCCGAACCTTTGTTGAAGAAGGCTAACAATATTTGGTCTTGGGGTGATGGCATATATTGCTGAATTTCATCCATGATGATATGAACATCTTCACTTTCATTTGTATTGATGGGAATGGGATTGTCAACCAACAATAGTGGTTGCTCAAATTTCATCCTCTTCTATGGTTTCTCTCTTTGGGGAGAATCAGAATCCACATTGATTGTTTGATTACCAGGGGAAGGAGAGGGAGTGACATGTGGTGGGTTTGATTGCACATTTTCTCTAATAATAGGCCCTTGGGGCCTTATAATATAAAGGTTAGGTTTAGGCTTTTATGTTGGTTTCTCTTCCAGGATAGGGGCCTTACCTACAACTTTGTCAAAACTATTCAACACCGCCTCAATCCTAGAAATTGGGTCAACAACATCAGTAAATGATCCATGGTGACCTTATCATTCCTTATCCTTGATACCTCTACCTTGTGGAATGCAATCCATTTCACCTTTCTATTTTTTACCTTAGATTCATTCTTGTAATTTCTTATGACATCTTCATCTAAATCAACCTAATGGCAAAAATCAGGCCTTTTGAACCTTTCCTTGACCTCATGTATGAAACCTTCAAGGTCAAAATCCCTGACATTTAACTAAGATAACCTATATTCCCCAAGAATTTCCTTCATCCTATCTAATCCCTCTCTGGTAAAAGTGAAATTTTAAAAGGCAATAACATAAGGAAAAAAGACCCTTTCTTTTGTTTGCCTAAATGAAAGTGATCAGTCTCATTCAATTGCCACATAATTTCCATGAATTCCAACTTGGATGACACAAATCTAGGTAGCACATTGGGTCCTTGAGGGAATCCATATACTCTAATAACAACTAAGTTCTCATGGAGGTAATAATCTCCCTAGTTATGTTGTACTCCTAACTCCAGCCTCCACTCTTTGGGCCTAAGTAAATCCAAAATTTTCTTGTGCAATTTGATTTAGGTTGACCCAACCTTGCCATGACTTATCTTACAAATCAAATCTCAAAAAAGTAATAGTTAGACTCACTACAATGTTTGTCCCAAATATGGGTCCAACATTGAACTAGGAGATCATTGCCCTCTTTATCTTTCATGTCCAGTTGTAAGAAAATATTGAAATGATATTTCCCTTTGTACAAAAAGATATGGAAAAGGAGAGAATAGCACATCAAATTCACCTATATCTCCTTACCAATTTTCCTTCTCTTAATGTCCATTAGCCGATTGTGAATAGAATTAGCTAAAAAGATGGCATAATCAAAGTCACTATTGACAAAAGGATGTTGTACATCAACAGACGTATACATAAGAGGTGTCTCCATTTTTTACCTTGCATCTTGTCCCAACACCTGGCATAATGCCCAATATGTGCTTTTGAAATAGTCTTCAAAATACTTGACATCAAAAGGCTCAATTTTGATATCAAGGATTCTCAATGACTTTCCATAGAAGCTTTTATGTCTAAGGCTAGGGAGCCATTTCACTCTAAAAATATATATTTCTTTCTTGTATTTTCTTTCAAAAGAAGCAAGGTCTATAACCGTTTTTGTGGCCACATTGAGTCTAAAAACCTCATAAATAAAATCCCTGGTTATATCCATTATGAAACTTCCATCCAATTCCCTAATTACTCTAATATTTTCATCATACCTAGAAGCAAGGCATCTGATGAGTTCCACATTTATAAACAAATTAGGAACAACTAGATTCCCCAAATATTAGGTCCATGGATTGGAGATAGGGGAATGGAAGTTTCATTTTCCATAACAGTGTAGGAACAATTCCCACCCAGTGACTATGTCATCCTCGTACTTCAACTCAACATCTTTGCAATTTTTGGATATGTCTACCATCCTCTCTATTGCATTAGGGATGAGGTTACATTGAAATTGAGGCTTTTTTGAGGAACCTGACAACGAGGCCAAAATATCATCCTAAAAGGGTCTTTTAGATGTAGAGCATGTTAGGTCTTGAAAATGATGGTTGAGAAACCAGAAGAGGTTGCCAAGCTCTTGGTATGTTTTTGGCTAATGTGCAAGGCCAAATGATGAATTTGAACCTTCTTCTCTTCAAGCTCCACTAGACCTAGGTGGGTGTACCTATGTAAATGGAGCAGATTTAAATTGTGTGCTTCCTACTTATGCAATCTATCCACAATGGAAATTGGAAGTGGAAAGATGTAGGCCTATCTGGTGTAAATTGTATGAGAAATATCAAGATGGAGTTATGAATATGTTCAGTTAACAAATGCAAAATTTTGAAAATGAATTGGCTAAAAATAAATGATGAGATGGATAAGATCAGTGCCTTGTTGGGTGGACAGAGTCTAATGAAGATCTAGAATATGTGCCTATAATGGCAATAACTCAAATTGTTTGGCACACAAATATTGGTTTATAACTTGTATAAACATGCAAGAATGTAATTACCAAGTCCTTATTGATCCAAATGACCTTTTCTAGTTTACTGTGATTAATTAAAATAATTTAATCATTGCTTGAAGGACTCAATTAACTAAACCACACAAAAACAACAAATGTCATTTAATAAATTGAAAATATCCTTGATACATCAATTTAAATAATAAGGAAATGTCAGCCTTGGAGACAACCGGATAATATTTTCAATAAATTTCAACAAAAAAATTGATACCTGTATGAGGCCATAAAATCAAATATTTTCCATTGACTTCAAAATTTATACATGCATCATGGTCTTTTGAAATGTAACCATTTTATCTACTCACCTGTTACTTTCTCCTATATCTAATCTAATAATATCCTTCCTTTTAGTCTTGGTCTCTCTTATTTATATGAGAGGAAACAAGCTTCAAACCAAAGGACATGTCTTTTGATAACAAAACATAATTATGAAATTAAGCATAACTGAAAGAAAAAAAAATGTATGTTAATCTGCTAATCTTCAAGTAAAAGTTCATGGTCATTTAAGACTGGTGCAAAGCTTTTGCTATATGATAATTTCTTTGTGTGATGCAAATGATCAATCTTCATTGGATCCCAACTACTTCTCCTACCACTTACTGATTGTCAGATCATTTGGCCATTTGAATTCTTGTGCAGATGCAAAATTTGTGAGATGAATTTCCCATCAATTATCTAGGATATTTATGACATCCAATACAAACTTTGTGTATCCACTATCCACCATGATAATCCCATCAAGTAAAGTATAGAATTTGTCAGGATTGATCTCCCCATCATCCTATACATGTGTCAAGCCTTTTGGAACTATCTGATCAAATTCTTCTTTCCACCCATCCATTCCCTTTATCTAATTATCATCTTTGAATATTGATGAGTTGAAGAGGCATTTAATGGAATCAAATGCAATCCTTCTATTTTCCACTTTATTCCCCATATCTACCAAATACTTATATTCCTCAATTACACTCTTTACCATTTCCTGTGTTGGTTTGAGTCTTGGTGGGGTATCTGGATCCCTTTGTGTGGCTTTGCACAAAGTAGTCAGTGTGTGATAGGTTGGTTACCACCTTTTCTGGAGCTCTTCAAGGATAGGGGAGTTAGCATTTGTTTGATCCAAATATTTAATGAAATTGTTAAAGCTTTCATATAATCCACCTATATTCTTCTTCAATATCCTGATTCTATGCTCCAATATATTTCTTAGAATCTCCATGATATGTTGCTTTCTTTGGTGCCATTGTTATAAAACTCAAAGAGTGATGAGTAGAGTTTACCCAGTAAGATGATTCACCTTAGAGAATTCCCTTTACTCTTGCACCTTGAGCTCGTTTTCACTTGGTTTTTGTTATTATGAATGAGAAATATCAATCTACTTTGTGTATCTTTACACCAAAATGCATTAACTCTCAACTCATAAATTCACACAATTCAAATCTTTGTATCGAGGTCAATTTCATATTTCGATGTTGACTGATGTGACTGGCATGCTTTAAATGATCCAATGGCTGCTTTACCATGATACCTCGTGTCACTTTTCACTCCCTTGTGGTCTGCGGTATGTTTTGTTATCCTTCTATAGTGTACTACTCTATCGCCTTTGGCTCTCTTGCGGTACCGTGGTGTATCGTTAATACATATATCAATGTACCGCTTTACTGTAGGCTACCCTTTACCTTCTTGTGGTACTGTGGTATCATCCCAGTACTCCTCCTTAATATACCACTTTACCACGGGCTATGTTTTGACCCTTTGTGGTATAGCGGTGTCTCCTTTTATCACTACTCTTCAGTATACTGCTCTACCGTGGGTTGTGTATTGACTCCCCAAGGTACAGTGGTAAAGGGGTATTTATGACAATGTATAATAGTGGCTCCTTTTACCGTCATACTGCAAGCTACTTTGTAATGGACTGCAGTAGAGAGGTATGAAGTGAGGGATATATTGGGTGACTAATGCAACAACGGTATAGCGATAAAAGGAAATTTTGACCTTATGGATGACAATAATGGGATTTTTTTTATGAAAATGATAGTATGAATTTCGGATTTTCACTGATAAAATCCTTAAAAAAATTATGAAAATTTTGGTTCCAATAGTGGCTCCAATTGGGGATGAGTGATTTACTAATCACTGCAAGAATCCAAAATATCTTTGGGTGCAAACCAAGATTTCAGAAGATATGAAAATGGAATTGTGGTGTGGATGGAATGAAAATGGATGTGGAGGTGGAAATGATGGAGATGGAAATGATCCTACACTACTGTACATGGAGAAAACCTTTGTTTTAATGAGTGAATTCTAGGATTTTCCATGTACTGGAAAATCCTAATCCCTTTCTGATTTCCTAAACTATTGTGCATGGAAATAAATTATTTTAAGAGGTTTGTCAAGAGTTTTCCATGCACTGGAAACCCTTAATCCTCTATGTTCTTCAAGGGAATAAATTATTTAGGAACTTCCCATGTACATGCAATTCTTGTTCCTCACCTGACATGTTTTGTAGATAATAAGAGTCCTCCCTTCCTTTTCCAATGATAACAAAGGGACCTAACCACAAGGCTTCAAACTTTCCATGCTTTACCTTCTCCTGGCATCTAGCATTCCACATCAATACCAAATCATCCACCTCAAATTTCCTATATTTTTCTTTCTTATCAAAAAGATATTTCATTTGAGATTGCAACTTCATTTTTTTCTTTTGAGCCATTCTCCTTATTTCATCAAATTCTGCAAGTTGCTCCATTCTTTACTCCATTGGTTCTAGAACATCTAAATCTTCCTGAAGGATGAAATTATAAACTGGTAAAAGTTTTTGCAATGGCACCCCGCCCTATGTATCATACACTAATTCAAATGGAGACTTTCCAGTCACCTTCTTCATAGTAATTTTGTCTGCCCACACAACCATTCTTAAATTTGAGTCCCAAGCCTTCTTATTTCCATATAACATCCTCCTTATGATTTTCAAAATACTTTTATTACTATATTTTTTCTAACCATTTGCTTGTGGGTGGTAGGGGGAAACATAAGAAATAGTGATACCATATGTGTTACAAAAATTCCTAAATTCATCAGACCTAAAACACATTCCATTTTTTGTGATCAACCTTACTGGTGTACCAAATCTGGTTATGATATTCTCGATCAAAAAATTTACTACCACCTTGCTTGTTGCTTGTTTAGTTGGGATTGCCTCCACCCATTTGGTGAAATAATTAGTTGCTACTAATATCCACTTATTCCCTCCACTTGATTTTTCATGTATTTCCCCAATAAAACCAATTCCCCATTGGTTGAAAGGGGCTTCCACTTGAAAAGGTCTAAGTGGTAAGGCTCCTTGATATTTCATTTTTCTTAAGAATTTCTAGCACGCTTCACATCTTCTTACATATGAAAAAGAATCATTGAAAACCTTAGGCTAGTAATAGCCTGCCCTAAGAATCTTATGTGCAGTCATTTTGGTAGAATAATGACCTCCACACAATCCTTCATGCATCTCCCTCAAGACATGTTCTACATGTGATTCATCTAGACATGATAACAACACTCCATCCCTGTTCTTCCAAAATAGATCACCTTCTATTAATACTATTGGAAAAACAAGGACAAACAACTAAGAGGGGAATGAATTAGTTGTCACAGAATATTTAAACTTTTCAAACTTTACTTAACTTAATTTCAAATCTAATGAATAAACAATAAACCATGAACAATCAACACACCAGAAGCACAGAGAATGCCAAGATTTTTACATGGAAACCCTGTTAGGGGAAAAACCATAGTGGATGTTAGTCAACAATATTATACCCTATTAAAAGTATAATGAAAAATAATGGGAATGCACATGCATTCGGGGACACTGCCTAGAGATCACTGCTCAAATAAAAAAGGGCTCACTGTACAACACTACATTCGGATTAGATCTGCAGGGTATGAACTGAGAAAATAGCTTCTGCAAAAGCTTGATTTTAGTTCCAGTTAAGCATAGAAATAATTCTTCACACTTCGCTCAAACTTCTTCACACTCTACTCTTCAATCGAATGATATTCGCACATACAGGAGCACACCAAGCACACTTCAATTTGAAAAAACAACCACTCTTATATATCCACACCAAGAATTTCATCAACAAATTTGTCGGCCAAAATATAAAACATATTTACAATGTCAGCCCAAATTTACAAATAAATTTTTAATCTGAATCAAACACTGTCAGCCAATATTATGATGGGACCCAAAATAACATCCTTAAGCATTCCAAACATTCAAATTTAAATCTCCAAGGATCCACAACACATTACGACCATCATGTAATCCAAGAACATGAAAACCCAGACACACATGAGAAAAATATTTGACCACGAGCACACCGATCAACACAGATATACAACAAAGATAGAGAATGATCTAGAAGCATCCACAAGCAACAAGAACTAATAGAGAAGCATCCACAACAAGTGAGATTACCAAAATCACATAAAATTCAATCAGGAGCACTGACAGAAACCACATAAACACTGTCAGAGCACAACTATCCATAACACGATCAAATCTTCACGTAGACCTCTAAAACTTTTGGTAGATGATCTAGATACTCTCATAAATAAACCCTTTAGTCCAAAACAATTGATCTTCAATTTATAGAAAAAAAAACCTTCTTGACCTACACTATTCCACTGGAAACCTACAACTCTTCAACAATTTTCTCAATATCCTTAACATATACAACCTTCAATACAATAATGCTAATAGTGTTGACATCAATGACAACCGCATATCAGCAACACAACCACAACATCCAACAATCTCCCCCTTTGGAATTGATGGAAACACATGATGTGAAAAATACCATCAACACAACTACACTTGCTCTCCTTTAGGTTCTGACTTTTTTCCTCAATTACTCTTCTCCCCCTAAAAGTATTTTTTACATTGCTCTTCTCCCCCTTTGACATCAATGGAAAATATAAGCATTATCTTCACACATACAAGCTCTGAACCACATATTTGCACATCTAACTACTCCCCCTAAGTAGCAGCCATGGAAACATCAATCCAAATCAGGAAATATCTATGAAGCACATGGATTGATGTAAGTAAATGTATCTTTTAGTTCATATTAGGAGGGGTAATTACCCCTAGCATCCCTCTGAGATACTCAAAAGTATCCTTTGGCAACGGCTTGGTGAAAATGTCTGCAATTTGTTCTTTGGTAAGAACATACTCCATTTTGACTTCTCTCTCATTCACTTTTTCCCTCAAGAAGTGAAACTTGATTGATATATGCTTGGCCTTAGAGTGTAGCACAAGATTCTTTGATATGTTGATTGCACTTGATTCATCATAGTATATGGCAATAGGTTCATCATATACTACTCTGATATCTTTCAGTGTCTATTTCATCCACATCACTTGAGTACATTTATTTGTAGTAGCAATATAATCTGCCTCAGCAATAGATAAAGAAATGGAATTCTAGTTTTTACTCAACCAAGACACCAGCTTCTTCCCTAGGAAGAAGGTACCACCACTAATACTCTTCCTGTCATCTACATCTCCTATCCAATCCTCATCATTGTATGCATTCAAAGTAAGATCATCATCCTTAGGATACCAAATCCCAAAGTCAATTATTCCTTTCACATATCTGAAGATTCTCTTTACAACAATCACATGAGATTCTTTTGGATCAGCATGAAATCTAGCAACCATACATACAACATTCATATTGTTTGGTCTGGTCTGAGTTAAGTAGAGAAATCCACCAATCATTGATCTATATCTTTTTTTATTTTCCTTAGGAGAATCATCATTTTGTGTTAACTTGCATTCGGTTACCATGGGAGTACTAGCAGGCTTTGAGTCATCCATGCCAAACTTCTTCAGCAGCTCTCTCACATATTTAGACTAAGATATGAAAATTCCATTGTCTAACTGAGTAACTTGCAATCCCAAAAATAACTTCATCTCTCCAATCATACTCATTTCAAATTCACTCTTCATTTCATCAACAAACTTCATACATAGATTATCATATCCTTCAAAAATAATGTCATCAACAAAGACCTCAATAATCAACTCTTTGTCATCATCCAACTTGAAATACAAGTTGTTGTTAGCAATACCTTTATTGAATCCAAGCTTTAGTAAATATTTATCCAGTCTAGCATACCAGAATCTAGGGGCTTTCTTGATTCCATATAGAGCTTTCTTTAATTAGAAAACCATGTCTTCCTTATCCGTCAGTTGAAATCCATCCAATTTTTCAATATATACTTCTTCTAGCTCACCATTCAGTAAAGTTGACTTCACATCCATTTGATAGACTTTATAGTTCTTATATGTAGCATAAGCAAGAAATAATCTAACAGCTTCAATTCTGGAAATAGGGGCAAATTTTTCTTCAAAATCAATACCTTCCATTTGTGAATAGCCTTTCCATACCAGTCTTGCTTTATTCTTGACCACTTCACCTTGTTCATTCAACTTATTCCGAAAGACCCATTTAGTACCAATCACATTTTTATCTTTAGGTCTAGGAACAAGTATCCATGTATCATTCTTTTCAATTTCCATCAGTCTTTCCTTCATAGCTTCCATCTAGTGTTCATCATTGCAAGCTTCATTGACATCTTTAGGCTCAATCTTAGAAATCAGGCAATACTCTTCTGCAATATTTCTTCTAGTTTGCACACCTTTATTCTTGTCTCCTATAATTTTATTTTCAAAATGATTTAGCATTACATACCTTGGAACCATAGGAATTTCTCAAACTTTTGGTTCTTATGTTCTTTCTACTGCACTTGCACTTGTCTCTACTTCTTGACTACCTTGATTTACTGGAACCAATGGAAGTTGTTTTACCGGAACATATAGAACAATTTGAAGTTGATTCTGTGTCTGAGCATTTTTCCCTTTGTTTGTACTATCTTCCTTGTCATCTGAATCATATCCACAGTATATGGATGATTTAGCAGATTCCTCATCAACTTTGACATTTTCACTCTCAACCATTTTTCTTAATCTTCTGTTATAGTATCGATAGGCCTTGCTTTTAGTAGAGTAACCTAGAAAGATTCCTTCATCGCTTCTTACATCAAACTTTCCTATGTCCTCATCTCTCTTGATGTAGCATTTTCTTCCAAAGATCTTGAAATACTTAATAGTAGGATTATAACCAAACCATAGTTCAAAAGGAGTCTTACCAGAATTACCATTTACATTTACCTGGTTTAAAGTGTATACAATAGTGCTTATAGCTTCACTCTAATAAATGTGAGGCACATTTCCTTCAATCATCATTGTTCGAGCAGCATCCAAAAATTTTTTGTTCTTCCTCTCTATAACTCCATTCTATTGAGGGGTTCGAGGATCATATAACTTTCTTCTGATTCCATGCTCTTCACGAAAAGAATTGAACTCCCTGGAGGTGAACTCACCACCTCTATCTAAGCTTAAGCATTTGATTTTCAGACCTTTCTCATTCTCTTCCATAGCTTTGAAACTTTTGAACTTCTCTAATGCTTCACATTTTTCTCTTAAGAAAGCAACCCATATCATTCAAGATTAATCATCAATAAGTAGCATAAAGTACCTTTCTCCATGAAGACTTATGACTCTGGAGGGACCGCATAGATCAGTGTGTATTAGCTCTAGTATTCCATTAGAATGATTTTGTTTTCTCTGAAAAGAAACTCTAGTATGTTTTCCCATCTGACATTCCTTGCAAATTGTGTTAGCGGGCTTCACTAGCTTAGGTAGATCTCTTACTACTTGAGTGGAACTTACTTTGACAATGTTATCAAAATTCATATGATGTTGCCTCCTATGCCATAACCAACTTTCATCTAGTTGAGCAATTAAACAGCTTTCACTAGCAACATTCAGATGAAAAATATTACCTTTTGTCTTTTCACCTGAAGCAATTACATTTCTAGAACTTCCAAGTATCCTTCATCTTCCACCTTTGAATTGAAGATCATAGCCCTTGTCTACAATTTGTCCAACAATCAACAGGTTGTGCTTCAAACCTTCAACATAAAGGACTTCATCAGTGTTATGCTTACCACCAAGACAAATAGATCCTCTGCCATGAATCACACTAGCATTGTTATCTCTGAATCTTACAACCCCACTGGCATACTTCTCTAGAATTACAAATTTGCTTTTGTCACCAGTCATATGATGTGATCATCCGTTTTCAATAACCCACTCATCCTTTTCTTCAATTCAGGTTGTAAGATCTTTTTCAACTTTAGCAGATTCAGTAGCCACCAGACCATTTTCCTTGATAGCAAGGAACATACATTCATCTTCATTTTTGTTATCTTTATCAGACTCTTCATCAGTCAATCCATCTTCGACATAGTAACATTGCTTTTGAAATCTAGATTTAGGCTTAGACCTAGGAACTCTTTTAGGAAACCTTATGCAAAATGACCTATTTTATTGCAAGAGAAACATTTAATAGGCAACATTCCTTTATAATTACCTTTCCCTCTGCCTTCTTTCTTCACAATCAGTGCTTCCAACTCTTCTACTTCTCTTTCTTCATCTTCAAGTTGTTTCATTTCTTTCTCATACTTGAATGAATTTCTATAGCACTCTCTCAGGTCATATATTTTCTTGTTTCTTCCAGATATAGTAGCCTTAAATGCAGTTTCAATCTTGGGAAAAGATTCACCAAATTCACCCAACTTAAAGGCAACAAGTTTATCAATCAGTGTATCCCTTGTTACATTTGTTATTGATCTGAATTCTTCAATAGCATGAGCCTTTGCTTTGTAGGAGGGAGGAAATTATCTGAGTACTTTAGCTACAATTTCTTCCTCTTCCAGGGTACCACTAGCACATCTAATACCCATTAAAAGTTCATTTACTCTTTGCATAAAAGAAGAAATATTTTCATCTTCACCCATCTTCAAATTTTCATACTTTCCTTTCAAACTCTGTAGCTTAGCCATCTTCACATGCACATCTCCTTCATACCAAGTTTCTAGCTTCATCCAAATCTCATGAGTTGTCTTCAGACCTATCACATTTGTCATTTTTGAATATGTCAAAGCACTTAGCAAAGCTTCAATAGCCCTGATATTATTCTCAACTTCTTTAATCTCATCAATAGTGGAAGGACCATTCTGAGGAATAACATATGGATTCTTTGTAATCTTCCAGTAGGGCTCACCAATACACCTCAAATGACACTCCATCATGGCTTTCCACAATGAGTAGTTTGTTCCATCAAATCTAGGACTATCCTTGTATGATGCCATCTTGGATCACCTCAAGATTTTAAACTTCTTTAGAGGAACCTTCTCTGATACCAATTGTTGGAAAATCAAGGACAGCCAACTGAGAGGGGGAGGTGAATCAGTTGTCATAAAATATTTAAACTTTTCAAACTTTTCTTAACTTAATCTCAGATTTGATGAGTGAAGAATAAACCATGAACAATCAGCACATCAGAAGCATAGAGAACACCAAGATTTTTATGTGGAAACCCTATTAGGGGAAAAACCACGGTGGCTGTTAGTCCACAATATTATACCCTATTAAAAGTATAATGAAAATAATGGGAATGCACATGCATTCAAAAACATTTCCTAGAGCTCACTGTCCAGCAATACAAAGCAATTCAGATTAGATTTGTAGGGTATGAACTGAGAAAATAGCTTATGCAAAAGCTTGATTACAATTCTAGTTAAGCACAAAAATACTTCTTCACACTTCGCTCAAACTTCTTCACACTCTACTCTTCAATCAAATGATATTCACACATATAGAAGCACACCAAGCATACTTGAATTTGAAAAAACAACCATTCTTATATATTCACACCAAGAATTTCATCAACAACTTTGTCAACCAAAATATAAAACATATTTACAATGTCAGTCCAAATTTAAAAATAAATTTTTAATGTGAATCAAACACCGTCGACCAATATTATGATACGACCCAAATCAATATCCTCGAGTGCACCAAACATTCAAATTTAAATCTCCAAGGATCTAAAACATGTTACAACCATCATGTCGGCTAAAAACATGAAAACTCGAACACACCTGAGAAAAATCTTTGACCACAAGCACACTGATCAACATAGATGTACAACAAAGATAGAGAAGGATCTAGAAGCATCCACAAGCAACAAGAACTAACAAAGAAGCATCTACAACAACTGAGATTACCAGAATCACATATACTTCAATCAAGAGCACTGACAAAAACCACAAAAACACTGTCAAATCACAACTATCCATAACACAATCAAATCTTCATGCGGACCTTTGAATCTTCCGGTAGATGATCTAGATACTCTAAAAAGTAAACCCTTTAGTCCACAACAACTGATCTTCAACATACAAAACAAAACACCTTCTTGACCTACACTGTTCCATTGGCAACCTAAAACTCTTCCTTCAACAATTTTCTCAATATCCTCGACATATACAACCTTCAATACAATAATGCTAATCGTATTTACATCAATGACAACCACGTATCAGCAACACAACCACAACATCCAACAAATACGTACTTGGATGCTTGTAATTTCAGTGTTCTCCTCTAATTATCATCCAATCCTTTAGGGAACTTCATGTGTTTGAGATAATACACTATATTTGTATACCATGGAGTATGTTCAATGCTTGCAACTACACCATCTTCATTTTCCACATTACAAATGTGGTTAGCTTTAATGTTTGCTTCTTCCATTAGTTTGGCTAGACCCTGCCCCCTTACTAACTTGGTAATCTGAATTTCCATATTAAATTCTTGGATCTTATTGATCCATCTACATCTTTTCCATGTCACCTCTTTCTGTACTAAGATGTCTTTCATAGCTGCATGTGGTACATATGCAATTAATTTGGCTCCAACTAGATATGGCCTAAAAGCTTTTGTTGCTTTAACCAATGCATAAGCTTGTTTCTCCATAATATCATATTTTAGCTCTAACCCTTGCAATGAATTGCTAAAGAAGGATACAGGCTACTCATGACCTTCATCATTCTTTTGTAACATAACAACTGCTATAGTGTGGAATGAGGCAAATGAAAATATTTGTAAAGGTTTGGAAAAGTTAGGGGATTTTAGAATGGGGGCTTCTTTGATGGCTCTCTTGATGGATATAAAAGCTTCCAGGGCTTCTACAGTCCAATCTATCTTTTCTGCCTTCTTTAGCATTTTGGATATGGGTTTAATTATTTCAGCAAAATTTGACACAAACCTCCTAACAAAGTTAATTTTCCCAAAAAATGATTGGATGGCTTTGACAGTTTTGGGAATGGGGATTTTATCTATGGCTTCTAATCTTTTAGGGTCTAATCTAATCCCTTCTTTTGATACAATATTCCCCAAAAGCTTACCCTTTGTGACAACAAAATGACATTTCTTAGGGTTGAGAATGATACCATATTCCAAATCCCTGATGAATATTTTCTCCAAGTGCTCTACATGATCTTCTACCCTTTTGGAATAAGCAGTGAGGTCATCTTTGTACACTACCATTATATCATTAATTAAATCTACAAATGTCACATCCATGGCCCTTTGGAAGGTTGCCCCTACATTTGCGAGACTGAATGGAATTCTCACATAAACATATGTCCCCCATGGTGTAGTAAAAGTTGTCTTGTATTGCTCATACTCTTTAACCTTGACCTGATTATACCCAAAAAATTCATCCATCATTGACAAAAACTCACATCCTGTTACTCTGTGTAGTATGGCTTCCATATTTGGGAGAGGGTAATTATCTTTAAGGGAGGCAACATTTAAATTTCTAAAGTCTACACACATTCTAATATCCCCATTTTTCTTTCTTACTGGGACCAAGTTTGAGACCCATGTTGAATGTCTAATGGGCTTGATAATTCCTCCATCTCCGAGTTTTCCCAACTCCTCTTGCATTTTAGGCTCTAAAGTTGGGTTGATGGGTCCCTGCTTCTACCTGAATGGTTTTATATATGGTTTTAGTGGAATCTCATGTTGGAATAAGTCTTCCTTGTAGGCCTTAAGATCCTTATAAGACTAATAAAAAACATTCTTGTACTTCCTCAACAATGCAATTAACATTTTTCTGATTGTTGGACTTATTTTCTTTCCAATATATACCTTTTTGGGTGCTAATTCAGTTCCCAGATTGACTTCTTCAACATCTTCTCTCTTTACTGGTGTTTGCTTCATGAGAGAACTATCATTCCCATTATATACCCTTTCTAGTGCCACAAGTCCTTTGGTAAGTTTGTTGGTCTTAAGCTGCAAAACTTCTTTTCCAAATATAGTCTGTCTCCCATATACCTCTTCTAAAAAGGCATTAAAATCAATCTCCTAAGCTTCATACTGGTCTATACAATGGAGAAACTTCACGAGATTGGTATCATCATTGAAAAATTTCCAGCTATATATATTGCTAGTGATGGCAGGCCTTGTTTTAAATTCAACTTGAGATACTCTGACTAAGGTGATATCATCTCTTTTTAGGGTTACATTAGCTAGGAAATCTGCCATCAAGTTTTTGGACCTGTCTATCCATTCAATGGAGAAAGCATCAAACATTTCAATTGTATCCCATACAACATTCCTATATTGTTTTAACCTTTTGTTTTTTACAACATATTTTGATTCGACTTGTGAAATAATCAATTCATAATCTCCCAGAACAGTTAGCAGTTCAATCTTATGTTTGAAAACCATATTTAATAAACCAATGAGTAGGGCTTCATAGTCTACTACATTGTTCGTGCATTCAAATGCTAGCAAGAATGAATACTTGAATGTAGTACCTTCAAGTGAAATAAATATTATCCTTTCTCTATTACCTTCCTAGCTACATGCTCCATCGAAATACATCTTCCACACACCATGTTGATTATTGGAAACATGCTCATCAATTGGATCAATATTTATTAGTTCAGGCCGGGAAGGATTTATTCTGAAACTTCCTAAATCTACATCACAAAAGCGATTTAACTAATCTTGAGGAACATAATCCACAATTTGATTCATCCTTGGTTATCTATATAATTTGACCTCTTCACCATTGATTGGTATTGTGGCATATGACAAGTCAAAATGTGCATTTCCTCTGACTATTGTAGTCCATTTCCTTAATAAAAGAATTCCAAAATGAGGAGGTGTATCAATCACAGTTATGTCAATACTATAAGATTCTTATGGATAAGCAACTAATTTCACCTCTACATTTTTCATGATCCCTATCACTGGGATAGGCTTGCTATCCATAGCATAGCATTTTCCACCATTAGTGTCTACCCACATGCCAAGTTGTTTCATAACCCCCACTGGCATGATGTTGATAGCAGCACCTGAATCTATCATACAATTCCTCACTAGCTTGTTATTTATGAGTAATGTAGTAAAGAATGGATCAACTTGTGGAGGATTTATCAATGCATCACCTAGAAAAACCTCTAGAAAATTTACCTTCTCCTGCTTATTACTAATCTTAGTGATCCCCTTATTCTCAGAGTTTGTGTTTTTATCATTCCCACTAGATATTAATTGAATAGCACTATCCCTATACTCTTTAATTTTCATCATTTAAAGTAATGGGATAGACATTTTTACCTGGGATAAAGCTTGTGTCAAATCAAAAGAGGTACCTTCTATTTTGATCATCTTCTTTTGCTCCAGAGACTCTCCTTTGCTCTCTTCCTTTTCTTTCTTTATTTGATCAGGCTTTTGCTTGTCCTTATGCAATTATTTTCTTTCCTCCTTATGAACATGCTTTTGTTCATTCTTATCAAGCTTCTTATTTTATGTCTTCTTTGGAGGTCCTTGTGTTGCTTTCTTATCTTTCATAAATATTCCTCTTGGAATACCCTCATTTTAATTTATTGTTCTATTTCTCAACCAATATTTTCTTTTGGCCTATTCTACTGCAGTGATGGTTAATTTCCTAATCTCTTCCTCAATTGTTCTTCTTATATTGGATTTACATGATTGAGATGGCGCACTAGGAGAACATTTTTCATCATTGCTTTCTTCATGATCATAAAAGACTTGTTGTTCTACCATATGGACATTGTACCTTTGGTTATCAATGCCATACTCATAGCCTCCTTCTTCTGAAGATGAATATCCCTACTCAATAGGATAAAGAGTGTGAGAAGTTAAATAAATTGTGTGATCTTCTTCGTTATTGTCTACTAGAATATCCTCTTCTTGTATTGATTGAGCTACAATATAATGGTCAGGGGAATGTGGCAGGTCACAAACTTGACACCAAGGATTAGTGTTTACCATGTATGTTGCTCTCTTCTTTAAAGGATTAGGGGTTTCCTTACTTTTAGGCCTATCCATCATAATAAGGCATATCATGTAGCCTAGGCCTTTAATTTCCCATTTATTTTCTTGCCTATGCTAAGTATTTTTGAAATGTTGAGGAACCCTAGGATTATCTCTCTTATCATCCCAACACCCTTTCTATTATTTTCAATAGTCAATGCTATTTTTTGAGCTTCAGCTAAATTTATGGGGCACCTATTTCTAAGCTCATATCCTATCTTTGGATCAAATGTGTTTAGATAAATACTTAATACTGTGGGGTCTGCCAATTTGGATCTAGGAGGTATTTTATTTTGTAATTTGGAAAATTTTTGTTTAAATTCATAAATTGACTCATTTTGATGTTTTTGTATACTTATTAATTCATGCAAAGAAAACTCTGGTGCACACTGGTTCCCATACTGGTCAAGAAATTGATCATGAAACTCCTAAATGGAATCAATAGAAGTTGTTGGTAAATTGTTAAACCAATCTCAAGCTTAATCAATTAATGACATCATGAATAGCCTCATCTGTACATCTCATACTACATATCTAGATCTTGAATGAAATAATTAAAACTCCTTAGGTGTTCCTCAACAATGACCACGCTACTTGTAAATTTTGGGACAAGACCTCTCCAGCTACTATCCATAGGGTAAGGAAATATTTGGAATCCTGCTAAGTCAAATTGTTTGATCATAGTTGTGTATTACTGAGGAGGTGGGTTTTGAGGAGGTTGATATTGATATAATGGATTATTATATTGTAGTTGGGGTGGTGGCACATATTGTTGGTGAGGGGGTGGTTGAGCATTTGGGTGTTGTGATGGATTTCTAGGTGGAGGGTTTAATGATTTTTATTGATACCCAAATGACTTTGGAGGTAGATTTGAAAGTCCTGCATTATTATTCTCTTTCCTGTGAGGTGGTACATATTTAGGTAGGTTAGCTATCTAGGTGTCAAATTGGGCTTTATGCAGCTTCAAATCTTGGAGTTCTTTTATCACTTGGAGCCTTTGTTCATATTCTACTTTTGATCTTTCCATTTCTTGTCTTTCATATTCCAATTGTGCATTTAATTCCTCTGTAGTCATAAATTCATAATTTTCTTCAAGGGCTATATTATCAATAGGCTCATTCTAATTTCCATCCATTCCCTAATCATATTCATGTTGTCTTCTAATTCTTTCAGCCTCCAGCCCAGCTCTAAATTCTTCTTCTTTTTGAGGATTTGGATGATGGAAAGGATTCATTTTCTCTTCTGGAGTGTGAGGTTCTCTAGCTAGGATATTTTCATTTGTTAATGTATCATAGAGATTATATGTCTCAAAGTGAGGTTTTAATGTTTTATCTTTGTTTGTCATGCACATTTCATCAGACACCTTCTTACCTTTATCATTCTTATGTGTCCATTTACTATTATCACTAGGACCTCCTTTATACAAGGATCTTCTACCATGCATGTTCTGATGGTTTGATGTGTACTTTTATTTTATCAGAGTCACCCCTCATTTATGTGGAAGTGAGAATTTTTTATAACTTCTTATTCCTAACAGATTCTTGTGTAATATTTTTGACTCTATGAAAAAGGCCTTGACTTTGAGTTGACTCCCCAACAGAGTCGCCAAACTGTTAGGTCTCAAAAATTTTGGTTGAGAAACTACAAGAGGTTTCCAAGATCTTCGTATTTTTTTGGCTAACATACAAGGCCAAATGATGAATTTGAACCTTCTTCTCTTCAGGATCTACCAGACCTAGGTGGGTGCACCTATGCAAATGGAGTAGATTTAAATTGTGTGCTTCCTACTTATGCAATCTATCCACAATGGCAATTGGAAGTGGAAAGATGCAGACCTATATGGTGTAAATTATATAAGCAATATCAAGATGGAGTTATGAATATGTTCAGTTAACAGATGTAACATTTTGAAAATGAATTGGATAAAACTAAATGATGAGATGGATAAGATCAGTGCCTTGTTGGGTGGAAGGAGTCTAATGAAGATCTAGAATATGTGACCTATAATGGCAATAAATCAAATTTTTTGGCACACTAATATTGGTTTATAACTTGTATAAACATGGAAGAATGTAATTACCAAGTCCTTCTTATTGATCCAAATGACCTTTTCCATATTACTGTGATTAATTAAAAGAATTTAATCCTTGCTTGAAGGACTCAATTAACTGAACCACACAAAAACAGTAAATGTGATTTGATAAATTGAAAATATCCTTGATACATCAATTTAAATAATAAGGAAATGTTAGCCTTGGAGACAACCAGATAATATTTTCACTAAATTTCAACAAACAATTGATACCAGTATGAGGCCACAAAATCAGATATTTTCCATTGACTTCTTCAAAATTTATACATGCATCATGGTCTTTCAAAATGTAAGCATTTTATCTACTCGCTTGTTACTTTTTCCTATATCTAATCTAATAATAACCTTCCTTTTGGTCTTGGTCTCTCTTCTTTATACGAGAGGCAACAAGCTTTAGACCAAAGGACATGTTTTTTTATAACAAAACATAATTATAAAATTAAGCATAACTAAAAGAAACAAACAAGTGTGTTAATCCGTTAATCTTCGAGTAAAAGCTCATGGTCATCTAAGACCTATGCAAAGCTTTTACTAAATGATAATTTCTCTGTGTGATATAGATGATCAATCTTCATCGAATCCCAAATACTTCTCCTTCCACTTACTGATTGTCAGATCATTCATCCATTTGAATTCTCGTGCAGATCCAAAATTTGTGAGATGACTTTTCCATCTATTATCTAGGAGATTTCTAACATCCACTACAAACTTTGTGTATCCATTGTCCACCATGATAATCCCATCAAGTAAAGTATGGAATTTGTCAGGATTGATCTCTCCATCATCATGTACATGTGTCAAGACTTTTGGAACTATTTGATCAAATTCTTCTTTCCACTCATCCATTCCATTTATTTGATTGTCATCTTTGAATATTGATGGGTTGAAGAGGCATTTAATGGATTCAAATGCAATCCTTCTATTTTCCACTTTCTTCCCCATATCTACCAAATACTTATATTCCTCAATTACACTCTTTACCATGTCCCGTGTTCATTTTGTTGGATATTATGGATATGGTTGTTGATATGTGGTTGTCATTGATTTCAAAACTATTAGCATTTGGTGTATCAAAGGTTGTATGTGTCGAAGATGTTGAGAAAATTGTAAAAGGAATTGTTTTGGGTTCCCACTAGAATTGTGCAGGTCATGAAGGTGCTTTGCTTTGTATGTTGATGATTAGCTAATGTGGATTAAAGGGTTTATTATTGAATGTTTCTATATCATCTACTGGAAGTTTTAGAGGTTCGTGTGAAGTTTTGAGTGTGTTGTGGTCTGACAATGTTTCTATGGTCTCTATCATTGTTCCTGAATGAATATTTTGTGATTCTGGTACTCCCAATTGTTGGAAATGCTTCTCTGTTGTTTATTGGTGCTCTCAGATGTCTCTAGATCATTCTCTATCTTTGTGGTACATCCACATTACTCAGATAACTCGTGGTTGAAGATATTTTATTGTGCATGCTTGATTTTCATGTTCTTGGATGACATGTTGGTGGTAGCATGTTGTGGATCTTCGTGGTGAAATTAATTAAAGTATTTTTGTGTTGGAGATATTAATTTGGGTCTCCAGTATGTTGTGGCCGACCTTGGTGGTTTTGCATTGGAAATTTAATTGTAAATTTGGGATGACTAAGATGTGATGAAATCCCATGAAGCAGATATATAAGGGCGATTTGTTGAGTGAAGTTAGTGTGTGAATGTATGGCAGACAAAGTGTAAATGTGCAAATAGTGTCTCTATCATTCGATTACAGAGCAGAAAGTGAAGAAGTTTGAGGAAAGTGTGAAGAAGGTTTTCTGAGCTTAATTAGAACTGTAATCAGGCTTGTGTAGAAGATATTCTTTCAGTTCATACTCTATGGATCTAATCCATATTTATGTATTGTTGGATAGTGAGTCCTCTCTTGTATTTGAGTAGTGAGCTCTAGGTAGTGTGCCTAAATGCATGTGCATTCCCCTTACTATTTCTCTTTATACTTTTAACAGAGTATAATATTTTGGACTAAAATCCACCATGGTTTTTCCCCTAATAGGGTTTCCATGTAAAAAATATTTGTGTTATTTGTCTCTTTGTTGTGTTAATTACTTATTCATCAAATCTGAGATTAAGTTGAGTTAAGTAGGAAAATTTTAATTTTCTGTCACAACTGATTCACCCCCCCCTCAGTTGTGTGTCCTTGTTTTTCCAACAATTGGTATCAGAGCAAGTTCCTATGAAGAAGTCTAAAAGCTTGAGGTGATCTGAGATGGAAACAACATTCAAGAAGGACAGTCCTAGATTTGATGACATAAAAAGTACTAGTGGTGGTGCTTTCTTCCTAGGGAAGAAATTGGTGTCCTGGTTGAGCAAAAAGAAAAACTGAATTTCTTTATCTACTATTGAAGCAAAATACATTGTTGCTGCCAATAATTGTACTCAAGTGATATGGACAAAACAAATTCTGAGAGATATTAGGGTGGTATATGAAGAACCTATTGCTATATACTGTGACAATTCAAGTGCAAGAAATATCTCAAGGAATCTGGTGCTACATTCTAAGACTAATCATATATCAATCAAGTTTCATTTCTTGAGGGAGAAAGTGAATGAGAAAGAAGTTAGACTGAAGTATGTACCTACCAAAGAAAAAAATGTAGATATCTTTACTAAGCATTTTCCAAAGGATACTTTTGAGTATCTTAGAGGAATGCTAGGGGTAATTACACCTCCTGATAAGAACTAAAAGATACATTTTCTTGCATCAATCTGTGAACTTCATTGCTATATTCTGATATGGATTGATGTTTTTACAGCTGCTACTCAGGGGGAGTAGTTAGATGTGCACATATGTGGTTCATAGCGTTTATATGGGAAGGTCATTGTTACCTTTTCCATTGATGTCAAAGGGGAGAAGAGTAATGGGAAAAATCCTTTCAAGAGGAGAAGTGCATAAGAAGTCAGTGTGTTGGGTTGATGGTATTTTTCACATCATGTGTTGCCATCAATGCCAAAGGGGGAGATTGTTGGATATTATGGATATGGTTGCTGATATGTGGTTGTCATTGATGTCAACACTATTAGCATTTGGTGTACCAAAGGTTGTATATGTCAAGGATATTGAGAAATTTGTAAAAGGAAGTGTTTTGGGTTCCCACTGGAACTGTGTAGGTCATGAAGGTGCTTTGTTCTATCCATTGATGATTAGCTAATGTGGATTAAAGGGTTTATTGTTGAATTTTTCTAGATCATCTACTGAAAGTTTCAGAGGTCCGCGTGAAGTTTTGAGTGTGTTGTAGTCTGGCAGTGTTTCTGTGGTCTCTATCATTGTTCCTAAATGAAGATTATGCGATTCTAGTAATCTTAGTTCTTGCGGATGCTTCTCTATTGTTTCTTGGTGCTCTCATATGTCTCTAGATCATTCTCTATCTTTTTGGTACATCCACATTACTCAGAGAACTCATGGTTTAAGATTTTTTCTTGTGCATGCTTGATTTTCATGTTCTTGGCCAACATGTTGGTGGTAGCATGTTGTGGATCTTCGTGGAAAAATTAATTAAAGTATTTTTATGTTGGAGATATTAATTTGGGTCTCCACTATGTTGTGGCCGACCTTGGTGGTTTTGCATTGGAAATTTAATTGTAAAATTGGGCTGACATTGAAAATATGTTTTATTTTATGACCGACAAAGATGTGATAAATCGCATGAAGCAGATATATAAGGGTGAATGTTTGAGTGAAGTTAGTGTGTGCATAAGTGTGAATATATGCCAGAGAAAGTGTAAATGTGTGAATAGTGTCTCTATCATTCGATTGTAAAGTAGAGAGTGAAGAAGTTTGAGGAAAGTGTGAAGAATGTTTTTTGAGCTTAATTGGAACTGTAATCAGGCTTGTGTAGAAGATATTCTTTCAGTTCATACTCTATGGATCTAATCCATATTTCTGTTTTGTTGGACAGTGAGTCCTCTCTTGTATTTGAGCAGTGAGCTTGAATGCATGTGCATTCCCCTTATTATTTCTTTTTATACTTTTAATAGAGTATAATCTTTTGGACCAACATCCACCTTGGTTTTTCCCCTAATAGGGTTTCCACATAAAAAATATTGGTGTTATTTGTCTCTTTGATGTGTTAATTGCTTGTGGTTAATTTCTTATTCATTAGATCTTAGATTAAGTTTAGTTAAGTAGGAAAAGTTTAATTTTTTGTCACAACTGATTCACCCCCCCTCTCAGTTGTGTCCTTATTTTTCCAATAGTTTTGAGTCTTGGTGGGGCATCTGGATCCCTTTGTGTGGCTTTTCACAAAGTAGTCAGTGTGTGATAGGTTGGTTTCCACCTTTTCTGGAGGTCTTCAAGCATAGGGGAGTTAGCATTTGTTTGTTCCAAAGCTTTAATAAAATTGCTAAAGCTTTCATATAATCCACCCATCTTCTCCTTCAATATCTCAATTCTATGCTCCAATATCTTTCTTAGAATCTCCATGATATGTTGCTTTCTTTGGTTCCAGTGTTAAAAAACTCAAAGAGTGATGAGAAAAGCTTACCCGGTAAGATGATTCACCTCAGAGAATTCCATTTACTCCCACACCTTGAGCTCGTCTGCATTTGGTTTTTGTTATTATGAATGAGAATTCTCAATCTACTTTGTGTATCTTTACACCAAAATGCATTAACTCTCGACTCATAAATTCACACAATTTAAATCTTTGTATCAAGCTCAATTTCATATTTCAATGTTGATTGATGTGACTGGCATGCTTTAAATGACCCAACAGTTGCTTTACCATGATACCTCATGCCACTTTTCACTCCCCTACGGTACCGTGGTATGTTTTTTAATCCTTTTCCAGTGTACCACTCTATCACCTTTGGCTCTATTATGGTACCGTGGTGTATCCTTAATACATATATCGATATACCATTTTACTGTGGGCTACCCTTTACCTTCCTGTGGTACTGCGGTATCATCCTAGTACTCATCCTTAATATACCTGTAGCACCCCTCCATGTTGCTTGTTTGTTTGATCAGTGTTTTTATGTATGCTTCAATACTGTTAACAGTTTGACTTTGATGCTTGGTTACTTTGATCGCTATTTGTTAAGCGATATGAACATCATATTTGAAGTGATGGGATTTTTAATTATATGTTATCTTTATGACATGTTGTGAATTGATGTAATCAGTGTTAATTTAATATGCTTGATGTTTCAATTCTATTGCTGATGGATTAGACTTGTCAGTTTAGAATCTGTATTGGTGAAGGGGATAGAATCGTATCACTCGCTTGCGAGAACCCTACGATTTCTGAGATTTCCGCTTCATGGTGTGTCTTATTATATATATATGTATATTGCATGTTCGACATACTCTTGGCTTGCAGGTTTACAAGTACATGACATCGACTCCACCTGGCTTCACAGGTTTGAGCGTGTCCAATAACCAATGGTAATCAATTGGGAGATAGTAGCTAGGTTTCTGTGTCAAGTCGTCACCCTATTCATAGTTGTAGAGTTTTGCGGGTTTGATTTATATTTACTCCTCTCTGGTTGGCAAATCCTTTCTTTATTTTAATGATTATTAAATAGTAGATATAGTCTAAATGATCATTTAATGTATTTGGTTTCAATAATTAAATGAAATTTTCTCATTTGTTATTTTGATTTAAATTAATAAAATTAGATTGGGTTATTAATTGATTTGATTATTAGTGAATAACTTAAATAAAGGAGCTATTTTGACTCTATTGAATATTTGGATTTAAATTATAAAGGTAGATGGAAATCACATTAGAGATTAGTTTTAAATGAAATTATGAATTTACATGAGATTTATATTTGAAATTAAAAGTGTTTTTAAAATCAAAATAAATGGAATATCCTTTAATGATTTAAAAATTAGGAAGTGGGCATCTTAGGGTTTGGCCAAATTTTGGGGAAAACCTTATGAAAAGAATGGAGACTTCATTTTTTTTGCAAAAAATTCTTGGTTTGATTTTGGTGGAGAGCTTGGAGGTGGCTAAAATTGTGGAATTGAAGGAGGGCTTGGAATTCTCCATTGTTGAAAGCTTCCAAATTTGGAGAAAACACAAGGTTTCATCATTCTTTCTTCTACTTCTTGTTTCATTTTGAATGGAATTTAAATGATTGAAAATATAGTTTTGATTCAATGGAAATCCATTGGAATGCTCTCAAATTGCAAACTTGTAGTTAGATTTGGAAATAGAAACCAAACAAGAAATTTATACCAAGAAATAGAATGAAAATCAAAGAAAACTCTATTTTAGAACTAGATTTTGAAAACCCATTTTGTTGTTTTTGAAAATAATTTCTGTTCTTGAAATGGGTTTGGATTATTTTCATAATTTAAGTTTGAAATCAAAATCTGGGTATATATATTTGTGAATATACCCATGCATATCAATACATGGATATATTCACAAATATATATACAAATATATTTGTTATATTTGAAAATTTTGGATTTTGGGTTAAAAAAATGCCCTGTATTTTCGCCATGGACAAACAGGAATTTATAGAAAAAATAAATAATTTTTTTGTTTTGTTGTTGTGGGGTGGGAGGTCAAACCCCACCGCCACCACAGTCGACCGTAAGGCCACGGACTATGTGAAGCTCACAATGGCCGCAACCTTTAGGGCTTCGTGGATTCCAAACGAAACTTTGGATTTCATTTTTTTTATGCTTATTTTATAATTATTATTTAATATTATATTAATATTAATATATAATAATATATTTATATATATATATATAATATAATATATTATATATATAATATTTAAATAATATTTAAATAATAATTAATTTAAATATATAAATATATGTAATATATATTATGCATATATGTTTAATTAGATAAATATATATGCATAGTATATATATATATATATATATGTATATTTTTATATTTATGATTTTTAAATAATTTGTTAAGTGTAATTAAATTGCTTGATTAGGAGGATTGAAATATTTGATTAAATAGATGTTTTTTTTAATGGAATTTATATATATTTTAATGAATAAGGAATTTTATTGTGAAATAGGTTTTATTGAATAAGATAAATGCCTTGATTTATTTAAATGTATTGAATATGGAATGAATAGGAAATTGAGAGTAAGTAGATTGATTTAGGTGTTAGTTGAATGACTTTATTATTTAAGTGTTTTGATTATAATTATAGTTGCGAAATTGTGAATCAATAAAAGATTTATTTTAGTCAAATGATGTTAATAATTTGTTTGATTATGAATTGGTTGTGAAACTAAGGATGAAGGAACAACTTGATTTATTGCAATGACATGGAATGAAATTTAGAGTTTTAATTAGATAAATGCAAGGAAGAAAAAACTGTGATTGATTGGATTTAGGAAATCCGAATATTAGTTTATTTAATTGCTTGAAATGCTTTTAATGTTTATTCGTTCTTGCTCGATATTGGGAGTATAGATTCATTGTGTGAAGTCTTTCATATAGGGGATTTATATCCTATTGTGGGTTGTCTTTATGAAAGTCAACTTTTGATGTGTCGTGGAAAATGTGCATAATTACACCATGTTGATCACCCGGTTTTCATGAACTGGGATGATATGTGTCTCCTTGGGAATAGGAGAGGGTTATGTGGTTTGTACCTCCTTTGGAAGGAGTGGAGTTGTATTCTGTTTTTCCTCCAGTGATTGGAGAGGGTCTTGACCTTGTTGCCTCCTGTGTTGGAGTGAGTCCCCTTGATTTGTTACCTCCTTGGATTGGAGAGGTCATTTTGTTTAGTCTACTCATTGGTTTGTGGTATTGTACTATGGTTGTGTTGTTGATAAGAGAGTGGCTCTTTGTGGGGGTCCGGCACATAAAGGGGCACCAAGGTAACTCACCTAGGGTTTAACCAAGTGATAATCTAAAAGAATTAATGGGGATCTTTCACACTAATAAAGATAATGAATGCCTCTCTCGTGAAGCAAGTGAATGATAAGGCTCGAAATGAGATGAGATGCATAGTTTTGCATGAGGGTTCGGCAGTCGGTAGAGGCAAGCCAGGGTAACCCAGGATGGGGGTCTGGTAGCCTAGGAAGGTTGAGCTAGGGTAACTCATGGCAATTTATGCATGACACTCTTCCTATGTCGACACTCAGTCAGTTATTATGCAATGTACATGATCATTGTTCTCTGGAAGCGTTGTAACCTTGTGTTAAGTGATATTGTGGTTGTAGTTGTTTTAGTTCAGTTATGATTTAGCCTATGTCTAGTGGTAGATGGTCTTGTGTAGGAAATCCTTGTTACTATCTCCTAGCACAGAGGGAGTGGAACCTTTGGGATTCCATGCGATTGGGTGGCACATGCTCCTTAATCTGTTGGTTGTCTTCTTGTTCGTGTGGACGAGATTTCTAGTTGGAGGGCTCGTGGGATCCAGTTTCATTTCATGCTCTTTTCATTTCAGTTAATATTATAATTTTTTTACCCCTCATTTGATATCAAGGTGGAATTTGTAATATGTAATCATACTTATTGGATTCGTCTCATTCGGGGAATGAGTATTGTAATCATGTTGTAAGTTATAATATTGGAATCATGGGCTACATCATATTCTTGGATGTAAAATTATTATGAATGGAACGTATGTGAACTTTATTTATTAAGTAATTATATGGTATGTTTTTAATTCATGTTCCGTGTTTGGTTTAAGTAATGCAGTCTCATAACCCTAGGGGATTGGTTGGCAATGGTTAGTGAACTTGTATGTTAATTGCTCTAATTTAAAAAAAAAATAGTTAGTTTGTTTAGTAAATTGCAACTTTCCCTAGGGTTGCATGGCAGGGCATTACATATGGTATCAAAGCCCAAGTTTAAACACTGGGCGCTCTGGGATAATGTGGACCCATTAAGCTGTCAGTTGCATAGGTTATACTTCGGGCACTATGAGCCATGGCATTGACCTAGGTGCTTTGTTCGGTAGTTATGTTTTCCTTTTGGGTTGATCTCACTTGTCTACTCAGAAGTTGTTGTTAAGTGGTGAAGGTCCAATGGTGCAGGAAACTAGTGGAAAGGATAGGACCCTCGTTGTAGTGTACAATGCACCGATATCCTTCCTACTGGAAGAATGCATTATGGACAATTGTGTATTGTGTGATTTTGGTGTGTGTTATGTGTGTAGTGGATGACAACCAGTTTTGGTTGATTATTTCTGCCTTTGCATGTCTTGTTGATGAATTCTTTGTCAAGGTTAGTTAGGCCGCGAACCTACCAAGAAGTGAATTTTGATTGGTCTCCTTCTTGATGCTCTGTTATTGTGTAAAAGGAGGTGACACTTGGGTGGTTCTTGAGTGTGGTTGTAGTGTGAATGTTGGGTGTGTCCCAAGTACTTGTTGGGGCAAGATAGTCATAGGACCTCTTGCCTTGAGTGCCTTAGTATGGCGTTTTAGAGGGTGGAATTTTCCAACCTTGTGTTGTGTTGTGGAGGAATGATGCTCATGTTTTTTGAAAGCTCTGTTTTACCTTGAGGGTATCAAGGAGTTCCTTGGGTGTGTATTCTCATTTGGAGTCTTGTTGTTTCCTTCTCCATGCAAGTATTGGATGCATGTTTTCTTGTGCTTTACCTCTTTGCGCAAGTAATTGCTTGATTGACCCTTATGCGGTGTTGGAGTGCTTTTGCATGTTATATTGAATAGAGAATTATGAAATATGATAATAGGAAATGAATGAACATGTTGTTAGTTCATAGAGATTTGTGCATGCTCTCATATGGTTGATGCATCGTGTGAAAGTGAGTGTGTGATGACGAAACCATGATTACATTTGTGCCTATGTTGGAACTGTAAACATCTTTCCTTCCCTCTCTTTCCATTGACTTAACGAAGATGCTTGTCCTTAAGTGTGTGGGGTATTGACACCCAAGGTATGTTGTATTTTATGAGAGAATGTTTTTGTATTCATGAAGGATTGTTTTATTAGATCAAACCTTGGGTAAAGGACCTAAGTCCCCAAGTTGCATTCATAATGATGAAAAATGTATAATATGAATAGAAAATCATTGTACAGTAAGTAAAAGTTTAGAGAAAAGGGATTAGTGAAACAATTGAATGTTAACGATAGTTGCATAATAGGTGCATCTGTTGGTGAGGCCTATAGTCCCCAACATTATTGTTAAGACTTAAGAAATCATATAGATGTTAAATTATTGTACCCGGATTCTAAATGCAAAAAGTTAAATGAACGTTGAAATGATAATGTTGCATACCTTGCCTTGAGTAAACATTGTAATGATATCACATTAGGTGTGGCTTTATGATGATTCTCGATGATGTGTATTGGTGCATAGGGCACTATGTATGTTAATCCATGGTTATGTGATTTGGATATTTGGTGGTGGGATGCTTCACCATGTTAATTGTATAGGTTGATAGTGTGCTTGGTTGTGTTGATTATAGCACGAGTTGTTGTTATTTTATAGTGAGCTATGGAGTGATTCAATTTTTGAACCATTAATCATCTGTGAACTTATGAAGTTGTGCTAGGGGTGCTTGCAGGCTTCCAGGAGTAAGCCTGACCCTAGGGGGGGAGGATGTAGCACCCCTCCATGTTGCATGTTTGTTTGATCAATGTTTTTATGTATGCTTCATTACTCTTAACAGTTTGACTTTGATGCTTGGTTACTTTGATCGCTATTTGTTAAGTGATATGAACATTATATTTGAAGTGATGGGATTTTTAATTATATGTTATCTTTATTACATGTTGTGAATTGATGTAATTAGTGTTAATTTAATATGCTTGATGTTTCAATTCTATTGCTGATGGATTAGACTTGTTAGTTTAGATTCTATATTGGTGAAGGGGATGGAATCATATCACTCGCTTGCGAGCGCCCTACGATTTCTGAGATTTCTACTTCACGATGTGTCTTATATATATATGTATGTATATTGCATGTTCGACATACTCTTGGCTTGCTAGTTTACAGGTACATGACATCAACTCCACCTGGCTCCATAGGTTTGAGTGTGTCCAATAACCAATGGTAATCGATTGGGAGATAGTAGCTAGGTTTCCATGTCAAGTCGTCACCCTAGTCATAGTTGTTGTAGAGTTTGGCGGGTTTGACTTATATTTACTCCTCTCTGGTTGACTAATCCTTTCTTTATTTTAATGATTATTAAATAGTAGATATAGTCTAAATGATCATTTAATGTATTTGGTTTCAATATTTAAATGCAATTTTCTCATTTGTTATTTTGATTTAAATTAATAAAATTAGATTGGGTTATTAATTGATTTGATTATTAGTGAATAACTTAAATAAAGGAGCTATTTTGACTCTATTGAATATTTGGATTTAAATTATAAAGGTAAATGGAAATCACATTAGAGATTAATTTTAAATGAAATTATGAATTTACATGAGATTTATATTTGAAATTAAAAGTGTTTTTAAAATAAAAATAAATGGAATATCCTTTAATGATTTAAAAATTAGGAAGTGGGCATCTTAGGGTTTGGCCAAATTTTGGGGAAAACCCTATGAAAAGAATGGAGACTTCATTTTTTATGGCAAAAAAATAAATTCTTGGTTTGATTTTGGTGGAGAGCTTGGAGGTGGCTAAAAATTGTGGAATTGAAGGAGGGCTTGGAATTCTCCATTGTCGAAAGCTTCCAAATTTGGAGAAAACACAAGGTTTCATCATTCTTTCTTCTACTTCTTGTTTCATTTTGAATGGAATTTAAATGATTGAAAATATAGTTTTGATTCAATGGAAATCCATTGGAATGCTCTCAAATTGCAAACTTGTAGTTAGATTTGGAAATAGAAACCAAACAAGAAATTTATACCAAGAAATAGAATGAAAATCAAAGAAAACTCTATTTTAGAACTAGATTTTGAAAACCCATTTTGTTGTTTTTGAAAATAATTTCTGTTTTTGAAATGGGTTTGGATTATTTTCACAATTTAAGTTTCAAATCAAAATCTGGGTATATATATTTGTGAATATACCCATGCATATCAATACATGGATATATTCACAAATATATATACAAATATATTTGTTATATTTGAAAATTTTGGATTTTGGGTTAAACCTAGAAAATGCCCTTTATTTTTTGCCATGGACAAACGCAAGGAATTTATAGAAAAAAAATATATATATTTTGTTTTGTTGTTGTGGGGTGGGAGGTCAAACCCCACTGCCACCACACAGGCCGTGGCCATAAGGCCATGGACTGTGTGTGGAACACACACAGACCGTGGCTGGAACAGCCACGGGCTGTGTGAACCACACACAGGCTGCGACTGTAAGGCCACGGGCTGTGTGAACCACACACAGGCCGCGATCGTAAGGCCACGGGCTATGTGAAGCTCACGCAGGCCGTAGCCGGAATAGCCACGGACTGTGTGAAGCTCAGACAGGCCGCAGCCTTTAGGGCTTCATGGATTCCAAACGAAACTTTGGATTTCATTTTTTTTATGTTTATTTTATAATTATTATTTAATATTATATTAATATTAATATATAATAATATATTTATATATTATATATATTATATTATATATATATATAATATTATTATAATATTTAAATAATATTTATTTAAATAATAATTAATTTAAATATATAAATATATGTAATATATATTATGCATATATGTTTAATTAGATAAATATATATGCATAGTATATATATTTATATATGTGTGTGTGTGTGTGTATTTTTATATTTATGATTTTTAAATAATTTGTTAAGTGTAATTAAATTGCTTGATTAAGAGGATTGAAATATTTGATTAAATAGATGTTTTTTTTAATGGAATTTATATATATTTTAATGAATAAGGAATTTTATTGTGAAATAGGTTTTATTGAATAAGATAAATGCCTTGATTTATTTAAATGTATTGAATATGGAATTAATAGGAAATATAGAGTAAGTAGATTGATTTAGGTGTTAGTTGAATGACTTTATTATTTAAGTGTTTTGATTATAATTATAGTTGCGAAATTGTGAATCAATGAAATAATTATTTTAGTCAAATGATGTTAGTTAATAAATTGTTTGATTATGAATTGGTTGTGAAACTAAGGATGAAGGAACAACTTGATTTATTGCAATGACATGGAATGAAATTTAGAGTTTCAATTAGATAAATGCAAGGAAGGAAAAACTATGATTGATTGGATTTAGGAAATCTGAATATTAGTTTATTTAATTGCTTGAAATGCTTTTAATGTTTATTCGTTCTTGTTCGATATTGGGAGTATAGAGTCATTGTGTGAAGTCTTCCAGATAGGGGATTTGTATATTGTAGTGGGTAGTCTTTATGAAATTCAACTTTTGATGTGTCGTGGAAAATGTGCATAATTACACCATGTTGATCACCCAGTTTTCATGAATGGGGATGATATGTGTCTCCTTGGGAATAGGAGAGGGTTATGTGGTTTGTACCTCCTTTGGAAGGAGTGGAGTTGTATTATGTTTTTCCTCCAATGATTGGAGAGGGTCCTGACCTTGTTGCCTCCTATGTTGGAGTGAGTCCCCTTGATTTGTTACCTCCTTGGATTGGAGTGGTCATTTTATCTAGTCTACTCATTGGTTTGTGGTATTGTATTGTGGTTGTGTTGTCGATAGGAGAGTGGCTCTTTGTGGGGGTCCGACACACAAAGGGGTGCCAGGGTAGCTCACCTAGGGTTTAACCAAGTGATAATCTAAAAGAATTAATGGGGATCTTTCACACTAATAAAGATAATGAATGCCTCTCTCATTAAGCAAGTGAATGATAAGGCTCGAGATGAGATGAGACGCATAGTTTTGCGTGAGGGTCTAGCGGCCAGTAGAGGCAAGCCAGGGCAACCTAGGATGGGGGTCCGGTAGCCTAGGAAGGTTGAGCCAAGGTAACTCATGGAAATTTATGCATTACACTCTTCCTATGTCGACACTCAGTCAGTTATTATGCGATGTCCATTATCATTTCTCTCTAAAAGCATTGTAACCTTGTGTTAAGTGATATTGTGGTTGTAGTTGTTTCAGTTCAGTTGTGATTTAGCCCATGTCCAGTGGTAGATGGTCTTGTGTAGGAATTCCTTGTTGCTATCTCCTAGCACGAAGGGAGTGGAACCTTTGGGATTCCACATGGTTGGGTGGCACATGCTCCTTAATCTATTGGTTGTCTTCTTGTTCGTGTGGATGAGATTTCTAGTTGGAGAGCTCGTGGGATCTAGTTTCATTTCATGCTCTTTTCATTTCAGTTAATATTGTAATTTTATTACCCCTCATTTGATATCGAGGTGGAATTTGTAATATGTAATCATACTTATTAGATTTGTCTCATTCAGGGAATGAGTATTGTAATCATGTTGTAAGTTATAATATTGGAATCATGGGGTACTTCATATTCTTGGATGTAAAATTATTATGAATGGAATGTATGTGAACTTTATTTGTTAAGTAATTATATGGTATGGTTTTAATTCATGTTCCGTGTTTGGTTTAAGTAACGCAGTCTCATAACCCTAGGGGATTGGTTGGAAATGGTTAGTGAACTTGTATGTTAATTGTTCTAATTTAAAAAAAAATAGTTCGTTTGTTTAGTAAATTGCAACTTTCCCTAGGGTTGCGTGGCGGGGCGTTACAATACCACTTTATTGCGGGCTATGTTCTGACCCTTTGTGGTATAGCAGTGTCTCCTTTTATCATTACTCTTTAGTATACCACTCTACCGTGAGCTGTTTATTGACTCCCCGAGGTACAATGGTAAAGGGGTATAGATGACAGTGTATAATAGTGGCTCCTTTTACTGTCATATTGTGGGCTACTTTGTAATGGGTTGCGGTAGAGAGGTATGAAGTGAGGGCTATATGGGGTGACTAATGCAACAACAGTATAGTGGTAAAAGGCAATTTTGACCTTATGGATGACAATAATGGGATTTTTTTAATGATAATGATAGTATGAATTTTGGATTTTCACTGATAAAATCCTTAAATTTTTTTATGAAAATTCTAGTTCCAGCAAATCCAGAGGGTTGGGTGTTTGACCAACTCATAATTCTAGAATGATATAAAACTGATTTCTATAGTATTTTGTAAGAGAGTTTGCAGACCTAATTATGAGCTTCAAGAATAACAATGGTGAATTTTTCCAAGAAGGGCATACCTTTTTTTTAGTTTAGCTCAAGTTGATGCAGAACGAGCACACCTCTATGGTTTTTGCTACTATGCTGGAAAAAACAAATTAACTAAAAATTTATGAAGGAAATTATGAGCCATCATCTATCACATCCAACACTACTTCTTGTTCACACGAGTATAGTTCATTCATCTACCCATTTATTGATTTTGAATGTGGGTCATCCATTTGGAAAGTGACGTACAAATCTAAAATTTAAATGATGAGTAAATCCTTGATTTTCTTGAAAAGGATGTAACCACCCTCTCTGTCCAATAGAATTCTCCCATGTCCCACATGATAATATCATTGCACAGAATCCTTCTATGGTTCTGCAACCAAGAAAAGGATATTACGCTATGGGCCTGCAGACTTGCAGAATATTTTATCTTCAGCCACATAGTGAACATAAAATAACAAAAATACATAAATTAAAGGTTTTGATTTTGATTTTATATCTAATATTAAAAGGGAACTTCCTAGCAAAAGAGAACGCAGGACTCATGACATTGATACCTATAATTCATGACTTAAAATTAAAGACTAGTAAAAAAGTGTACTTCTATGGTTCTACAACCAAGAAAAGGACTTCTGCTATGGGCCTGCGGACTTGCAGAATCCTTTATCTTTCGTCACATAATGAACATAAAATAATAAAATTACAAAAAAGTAAAGCTTTTTATTTTCATTTTATATCTAATATTAAAGGGGCACTTCCTAGCAAAAGGGGACGTAGGACTGTTGGAAATTGGAAGGTTGTCATTGATTTCAACAATGGAATTTGGAATATTGTCATTGATGTACATTACTTGTATAGTTTAGTAGTTGCTCCAGTAATGGAAGTTTGTTGATCTAGTATTTTTGTTCAAATTATCTTAGTTTTTAAGATTCAATCAAAATCTGATATTATTTTCTACCTTGACATTGTTTGCATCCACTGACAAGATTTTGGTTGACTTGGCTATATGGTTGGAAAGATATAGTTACCAGTAGTTTGGAAAATAATGTTCTACTTATATGTTGATTCATTATGTTGGTTTTTTGGTCTAAATTCCACTTCAAAGAAATATATCACTACAGGAATTTATACATAGATCTGTGACTACAAAATTCATCTTATCTCAAAGTTTTGTGATGATATGTGTACATATATGGAAGATATGAATGATAGTGTTTTGTTTTGAAGACTAAAATGAGTTTTTGTATAGTGCATTGATGTAGGATATTCCACATCTTCTCATGATTAATTATTTTTCCTTGTAGAGTTGAAGATAAGTTGTTCAATGCCATCTAGAGGAGAATTCGATGTGTTAACAAGCTTTTGTGTTACAGGTTTGATGCATTGCATATACGTTTGGAGTCTTGATGCTTTAGGTCTAGCTTAGGCCAACCTAATTATGAATTGGTGTTAAGAAGACTAAATAAGTGTTGTGAATGCTATATGGATCTATATAGGAGAAAATTTGCACCCCTTATGCAAATTCCCCTTTTTCCCTTCCTCACTTTAGAAAACAAAATTCAAAGGCTAAATTCCACATAAGCCCACTTCCTTCATTCCACTTGGTGGTTGTTTTGTGTGTCGGCAGAGGAATAATTTTCAGGGATGCCTGCACAACATGTAGACTTTCATGAGGTGTGCTTATGTATGTTGGATTCTAGTGTTGTCATTGATGGCAACTGAAGTCATTGATCTTTTTCGCATTGAAGTATCTGACTATACCGACAGGCATATTGAAGAATAGGGTATCTGGTTTAAGTTGAATCTGTCAAGTGGTTTTCATTACTAGGTTATCAGTTTTGGTTCTAGATCTTAGGAAAGTTCATTGGGCATATGAAATTTCTTACTCTCGAGTTTTATGTTTTCGCATCAATTGGTGTACAAATTAGGAGATCCAGTTGTTCGATTTTATGTTTATCAGTATATGAAGGCCGACTAAGCGAATGTTGGGAGTTGTGAATGTTTAAGATGGAATTTTTTAAAGTATTTTTTGTTCAAATATTTTGTTTTGGGTCCTAACTATGCTATGGACAAGTTTTGTGGATGCGCATTAAAATTTATTCATGATTTGAGCCAACAGTTGGAAGATATTTTCTATTTCATTGAAGCTAACATATAGCGATTGAATTCTTGGTAGCAGATATATATACAAGATCATTTAATTCATTTTGGTGTGAATATGTGTGAGTTCAATATGTGTTGATGTGTGTTTGAATATCAAAATATCAGTTGAGCAATTTTTATTTGTGTAGAAGAGGATTTTTGTGAAGCGAATTAAGGTAGAGTAGAGCGAACTGCAGAATCTGACAAAAGGTCTAGAATTTGATCTATGAGCCTAACCGAAACTGTAATTAGGCATTTGTAGATGCTATCTTCTTAGTTCAATCTTTTGGTGTAATCCAAATCTCTTGTAAGGTAGTGAGCCTTCCTTATTTTGAGTAATGAGCTCTAAGCAATGTGCTTGAATGCAAGTGCATTCCCATTTTGTAAAATACTATATTTGAGTACTCAAATTGTGGATTGACCTCTACCATGGTTTTTCCCCTAACATTGTTTCCATGTAAAAATCATTGTGTTACAGTTTTTTGGCTTATTGTTTCATGTTCATGCATCTTTCTCTTGATTGAATGTTTTAAGCACTTGAAAGGACAAATTAATAAAGTTTAAAATTTCTCAACACTGATTCACCCTCCCTCTCAATGTTGCTTGAGTCCAACAATTGGTATCAAAGTTGAGTTCCTTTGAAAAAATTTAATGGCTTGAGGTAGATCTTGGAATGTAATGGACTCTGGTAATCTTTAGTACTAGCTTGTGGTGGCACTTGATGATCTTGATCAGTCTAAGGTAGAAGTTTAGGAATTGAAAGGAAATCTTAAGGATGCTAAGAAATTCATTCAGAAGTTGAAGGATCAAGTTATTAAATCCAGGGAAAGGAGAAAGGACCTCTATGATTAGATAAAGCAAATAAAGAGCAAAAATATGGATGACGATCATCTGAATCAAACCTTGAAGGAAATAACTGAAGAATGTGAAAAGCTTGCCAGAGACAATGCTACCCTAAAGCATGAGATGGAATCTATGATGATAAAAATAAGGAGATTGAAGATAGAAAGAAGAAAGAGGAGAATATTGCCTAGTCCCTAAAAGAAAGATCTAATGAATGCAGAAGAATAAATGGAGAATTCATTTAGTTGGAAATGGAACTGCAACAATCTAGAGACAATGAAGAAGAGCTTGAAAAACAAATTGTTATTCTTAGAGATGAACTAGCTACTGCAAATGAATACAAGGAGAAGTTCAAGATCAACTCTATTAAGCTTGATAAGCTTACTCAAGGGAAGAAGAATGAAAATGATAAGCGAGGTCTTGGTTATGAAAAATGAGAAAGTTTCGGATCTAGACAAAGGAATTTCAAGTAAGGAAATATGATGGACAAATCAAAAGGGTGTCTGGTAAGACAACCTAATGCTCAAAATTTCAATGGATATTGTTTTGATTGCAATAAATTTGGTCATATGGCTGCTCAGTGTAGAAGTAAAATGAAATCAAGTGATTCATCATTTTTTTGTCAGTGTTTCAATTGCAATAAGTTTGGTCATAAGTCAATTGAATCTAGAAATGTGCCAAACAACTCTAAAAGGAATGAAAAATATTATACCTGTGAAAGATTTTGGCATATTGCTAATTAATGTAGATTGAAAAGAAATCAATGGAATGACTAGTTTGGACAAAGAAATGTTGTGTGTTTCAATTGCAACAAATACAATCACATTGCAAGATTCTGTAGAAACAAGAATATGGATATAAGAGGTCTGGTATACAAAGACAAAAATATGCAGGGAAATGATAAAGGAAAAGGGAAAGTGATTGTGGATGAAATAAGAGATCAAATGAAGAAGACATGGGTGAAGAAGAGTTCCTTTGTTGTAGGAAATGAGCTAGCACCATAACCTACTTCTGGTAATCTTTCTAGGAACTAGACTTAAGCCTTTGGCCTAGGGGGAGCTATCAATAAAAATCCTTCAAACCCCCTACCGGTAATTGACACCGGGATGTGGATGATTGCAGTGGTTGCACTATTGATCTACAGATGCTATGGAATTAGTTGGAAAGGATATTATGTTGAGTTGAAGGTCCACAGAATTTTTTGGTTGACAACTGAGAAAATAGGGTATTTGGATAAGTTAGGGAAAAAGAATTTATTATAATAAAAGTTAGGTGTACAAGTTTTAAAAATGGAGTTGAAACCCTCATTTTTTACTTTGTGTCAAAGAAAAGAAGGAGAGAATTATGCATCATAATTTTGAAAGCGTAAAGAGAATTTAGCGGCGAAACCCTAATCCATTAGGTACTTCAATTGTATTGAGAAATTTGGTGTGCGGTTGAAGAATTTCTTTGGTATTTTTAAGTCATGTGTATAGAAGGTAAAATGGAACAATTCAAAGAAATGGTAAAATTAGATGATTATAGCAGCAAGAAGATTAGAGCCAAAAGAAACATGTTGTTGAAAGATGAATTGAAATGGTTGAATGAAGCAAAACACAAAAGCTTGGATATTTGGAGTGAATTTCCTTATTTTAGAAACATAGATATCATTGAGTTCATTCTGAACAGATTGAATGATGATATTCTAACTTTGGATAAACCCTACCATATCTCGAAAAAGGTGATGGCAGTTGTAACCGGGTTATGCAAGGCTGGGGAAGTACTGAGGAAGAATTCAATCTGAAACAGAGAAGTCGAAACCCTAACTTGAGTAACTGGAGACCAAAGGGTATTGATAATATCCACAATTAAGGATTCGGTGACAAGGTACATTGCGCATGGAATATCTTACAAAACCTTTTTCAGAAATAGAGAAGGTGGTACTTCAACAGGTGCAATTTATATTTCACACAAGATGATAATGGAAGATCATGATTTTGATCTTTGTGGATTGCTGAAAGATCAACTGATGGAGAACACACAATTGAAAAAGGAGATAGGTTACACTTTCAGGTTTGGTACTTTGTTTATATGCCATGTGATGTATTTCCTGAATTGTTTACCCCTGAACAACAATGTAACATGGGAAGAGAGTGAACCATTTTGCAAGCAGATTTACATATACTCTAGCAATTTTGAAAACTATGATAAAGTATATGAAAGTTTATTTAAGGGTTTTCTAAGAAAGTTTGGTTCAACTAGTGTTTCCATTCGGGTAAGAGGACTTGAAGTTATTTCCTCCTCCAGTGAGATGGAGAGAAATAAGAGAAGAATAAAGGAAAAAAAAATTTGTACTCCACCAGCATGCAAGACTCTAAAAGTTGAATGGAAAGGAAAAGAACAAGTGATTGTGGACATACCAGATGAGGAATCCAATGAGGAATCTAAGGACACCCTTGGAAAAGAACTGAAAACAACTAAACCAGAACAAGAAAATGAAATGACAAAAGGAAGTGAAGAAGAAGGTGATCTAACCAAGGAAGATCTAATGTAGCTTATTCATGAGGAAGATGGAATGCCGAAGATTGCGAACATGTGGTCTATCAGGCCTTCATATGAGCAGGACATGATCTTAAGTGTACTAAGTGCTCATTTTGTGCAAAATCATATCAAGTTGGAGAGTTTGCAGAATAAGTTACTATAAGAGATGATTGAATGTATCAAGGAAATCATGGACTCTAAATCTCAGAATAAGGAAGAAGAAGAAGTAATTCTACACCTAAAGAAGCAGTACATATTGTCACTTACCAAGTTGAAAAAGAACATGAATGAACTAAGACAATGCATAATTACTGCAAACAACATTTATAACTATTGTCTTCGATGGCCTCATGCAATCAACAAGTACAAAGAGAAGCTGAAACAAATTGAAATAGAGCTGAACAATACTAGTCAAAACTTTGACTTGTCTTGGGATCAAGATGGTGCAATCAGGAAAAGGATTCATGAACTATAGTCAGCATACAAATGTTTAGAACAATAGGAATAGGATTGTTGACACTTTTTGGAAAGTGAAGGACATAACCAAATGCAAGTTGGAATAATTGATTGAGATGCTAAGGAAGGGAGAAGTATTGGAAGATGTAATACCCCTCATACTGTTTAGACTTATTATTTTCTGTGCTTTGGTTGATACTGTGATGATACTATTATTGTTTGGTTTGGTGGTTTGATTAGTAGACTGTTGGTGATTATGCTTATTTACTTGAGGATTTGATTATTTCATATGACATTATGGTTATATTAGTTGATTTTCAAAATTATGATATGATGCAATGATTTAATGAATTATGTCATATGATGAATTGTTAGTTTAGAAATGTTATTTTATCAGTTAAATTATAATTGTTAGGATAGAGGTGATGAAGGATAGTATAGCATCACTTGCTTGTGAGTGCTCTGTTACGCTGCGATTCCTTCTCACAATGCAATGTTTTGATTTAATGCTTTGATTATATATATATATATATATATATATATATATATATATGTATGCACATGTACACGACTCCATCTGTATGTAGGTATTGCAGGTACAAGTCTTGATTCCACCTGCTTTGGCAGGACAGGGCGAGCACCAATAGCCCAACGGTTAAATGTTTAAACAAAGGTGACGATGAAGTCATCCCGTCCCATGATGTCAGATCGTCTCGTTTGTTTGGTATTGTTTATTTTGTGTAATTGTCGTAATTTGTGTTTGTGTTTTGTGTTTTGTCATATTTTACTTAAGGTGGCATTTTATAAGTAATGTTTTATTCTATTTAAATGATTGAAATAATTGTTTAATTTTAATATTAGATTTAAATTCTATTTAAATATTTAAATGATTTAATTATTTTTGAAAGTCATATATTTCAATTAAATGATAATTAAATATTAAATGAGTTTTAATTATTTTAATCAATTATCTGGTGGAGGATAATTATTAGAATAATTTATTTAAATTAAATAAGTAATGTGATGTGCAAGTAAAGTTGCAAAAACAGAAATTAAAGCAATAAAACAAATAAAAGACTGAAAAAGATTGTGAGAACAAATAAGAATACAAATCTGATTAAAAAGCTGGTTTTTAAAGAATTATTTTATTTTATTTTTGTTTTTTAGAGTTTTTTGGAAAAGGATGGACAATATATTTTTATTTAATTAAGAATTTTGGGAGTTTACACACACATAGAGGATATTAGTTACAGAAGTTGCAGAAGATATTGGCTTGGTATTCTAAAATTTTAGGAAGGATATTGGATTCTTTTGCTTTATTTTGAGGAGAGTTCTTGAAAGGGATTGGAAATCTGTTACTGGGTTGCTTTGGAGAAGTTTTCTGAAAAGAGAATTGGTTTGAGATTTGAGCACGGTTACTCATAGGAGTTTTTGAAGCAAGAACAAGGAGCTCTTCGAAGAGGCCATCAGAATCAATGAGCATCACCAGATTTTTGAATAAGCGTAGGACTCCAGGTTTTCAAATGTTTCATCTCATTCTTCTTTCTGTTTCAAAAAAAAGAAATTAGATAAATAAATGAATATATATGATTGATTTTATTTTCAAAAAAAGAAAAAGAAAACCTTCATTAGAAATTTAATGATTCTTAGTTAGCAAACCAATAGGAGAAGATTATTGAGAAACCATTATGTAGTTTCATTTATAATTGGATCTTGAATAAAATTGTTTGTTTTTTTTGTTTAGAAAATACATTTGATTTGAATATATATATATATATATATATATATATATATGTTCTGATTAAAAATATAATATTAATGAATAGAAAATTGAGTGCAGAAAAACATCTGTTTGGTTAGAGTTATTAGATATTTTCTTAGAGAATAGAATATATATACATATCTATTTATTTAATATGAATTATAAACCTATATCTATATTGATTTCTTAAGTTTATTTTTATTTTTACTGTCAAACCAGAATGAAGTTTTTATTTAACATTTTTTTTGGGGTTCGAGCTGAACCAGTACAAGGTCGGCCGAACTGCCTGGGATTTTATTTATTCTCGTTAATATAAATTTTTATTTTATTGGGAAACAAAATTTTATTTTCGTTATGAAATTCTTTTAAAAAAAAGAAATTTTAAATAAAAGTATTTTTTTTATATATAGGGAGTGGGAAGGGACGGTCGAAGCCATAACCGACCCTGTACCCCTGTCGCGCCAGTACTGCACGCAACAGTCAGTAGACTGCTGCAGGCAGTCTTTAATGGCTGCCGACCATGTTTGAAAATTAAAATTTTATAATTTTATTTTTAATTTATACATTGTGTTTTATATATATATAAATATATATATATATATATATTTATATATATATAAATATATTTTGGTATATGTATATATATATTTTTATTTTTATTTTATTAAATATTAAATATTAAAATTTATTCTATTTAAAATGAAATTATAATTATTTTATTTAGTATATTATAGTTTATGATGTAAATTTTGTGTTTTAATTTTAAAAAGGTTAATTAGTGTTGTTTATATTCAAGAAATTTTGATATATTTTAAAAACGGCATTGTTTGTTATTGTATTGGGTAAAGTAATTTGTTAGGCAAGAATTAGCCTTTAACTGTGATTGTGGACCTTATTGAGACAATAGTATTTAATTACATAATCGGGATTGGAATCAAACTTAATGGTGCAACCTTGCAAATGTAATCTGAGTTTTCTTTTTATGTTATGGTTTTCTTTGTTTAGTGTTGTCGATGTGCGAACCGTTTTGGTCTGTGATACCTTGTTCCAGAGGCTTGTCATTTAGAGTGTTATTCTCCTCTTGATTATGCTTTTGAGCGTTATTGGTTTTATGTCTGGAAGGGTTGAACGGTTTTGTAAGACTTTTGATTATGAGTAATAGCGAGAGGGTTAATGCCTTGTGTGTTTAGATTCGGTTTATGCTTTATTGATGTTAGTTCAACCCTTGCCTACTTTGAGATATGTTAGGGGTCATAGGGAGAGTGGCTCTTCGTGGGCGCCGAAGCCTTCGAATGAGGAAGGGCTCAGGATAACCCACAAAAGGGTAGTTAAACAAGTGATAACCTAAACAATAGAATTTAGGGGGTTGGGTAGTAAAACACACAAGATAATTAAAACTAGATTCCTCGTCTATGCATTAGGGCTACCATAGACTAGTGATAGACTGAGAAGGCCGTGATCGGAAAAGTCATAGTCTCGTCTTCATGAGAGATTATCGACTCCACATTAGCTACCCTATGGTGCTGGCACCTCAGTTAGGAGGAAGGGCCAGGAGATCCATAGATGGGTGTTGGCGCCTCTATTGGAGGAAGGGCCAGGAGAATCCCATGAGAGCTATGTGATGACACTCTCCGCCTGACACCCTTGTGCTTTGTTTGTAGTTGCCTCTGGATATTGTAATCTTTATGATTGTTTCTGATTCTTGTGAATTTATTTTATGATTGCTATGTAGTTACTTGTGTAACTGGTGATACTTCATTTTATTGTGATGAGTTTCTTAGTTTTAACTTGTTATGTGATTTGTGAACGTTGATGGTTGTTCATTGTATGCTTTGAGTTGTACTTGTTTTGTACCATGTTGTTGTTGAGTCGGTTTTACATTCATGGTTGGGTTCTCTTCCTCGTCACCTCTGAGCACGGGGGGTGAGTTACTTGTAATTCACATGGTTGGGTGGAACGTGCTCCGCACCCGTTGGGTTCCCCATCAGCATCTTGTCTTCTCAACATTTCCGCGGTTGGAGTTATACCAGTATTCACCTTGTATTTCATATTTCATTATTCTTGTATCAATCCCCATGTTGGGAAATTCAATTTAATTCATTTATCAAAAGAATGTAATGTATTATTAAAACGATGATGTAATAGTTAGGATTATTTGTATCTTATTAAGAGATTTATTATGGATGTATTATGTGATGTTTAGTATTCTCGCATCATGGTTATGGGATGTATTCTCATTCTTGGTTATTATTATATAAATGGTTATGTTGTAATCTTTACCTTTATTTCCATTTAGCTATTGCGATGTAACCTCACGTGCCCTAGCGAACTGGTTGTGTTAATGCTACGTAATATGTTATGTGATTATAGTTTAATGATATTTGCATATTTAATTAAATTGTTTTTTTTTTTTTAATTATTTGCATTATGTGTGTTCTCTAGGGTTTGCACAATGGGCGTTACAGAAGATGTCTTCACCACTTCAAAATACTTCATCAAAATTATCAACTAGACATTTGAGAACAACAACATGATCATAATCATCGGGATTGCAGTGGAACCATGGAAGAAGTTTCTTCCAGAGATGAAGGAGAAGCACAAAATAATCTTCAATTAGTGAATGTATTTCTTCAATTTTTTGAATTAGTTTTTTGCACAGGTAAGTTTTGGTTACACTTCAAAGGGTGAGAAAGGAAATTTTTGTCATTGATGTCAAAGGGGGGGAGAGAGCAGTGAAAAATGCCTTGTCAAACTTAGGGGGAGTTTTGTTGAGTTTTGTCACCTATGGCATTTTGAAGTTTTGAAGGTTCTGACACTTAGTCATTTTTCACTAAGTGTTGTCATTAATGCCAAAGGGGGAGATTGTTGGATTCTAGTGTTGTCATTGATGGCAACTGAAGTCATTGATCCATTCTGCACTATAGTATCTAGCTATACTAGAAGGCATATTGAAGAAGAGGGTATCTGGTTAAAGTCGAATTTGTCAAGTGGTTTGCATTACCAAGTTATCATTTTTGGTTTGGATCTCAGAAAAGGTCATTGGGCATATGAAATGTCTTACTCTTAATTTTTGTGTTATTGCAACAATTGTTGTATGAGTTAGGAGATCCAATTGTTTGATTTTGTGTTTATCAGTATATGAAGGCTGACTAAGCGAATGTTGGGTGTTGTGAATGTTTAAGATGGAATTTTTTAAAGTACTTTTGTGTTCAAATATTTTTTTTTGGGTCCTAACTATGCTATGGAAAACTTTTGTGGATGCACATTAAAAGTTATTCATGATTTGAGCCGACAGTTGGAAGATATTTTCTATTTCATTGAAGCTGACATATAGTGATTGAATTCTTGGTAGTGGATATATATATATATATATGAGGTCGGTTAATTCATTTTGGTGTGCATATGTGTGAGTTCAATATGTGTTGATGTATGTGTGAATATCAAAAGATCATTTGAGAAATTTTTATTTGTGCAGAAGAGGATTTTTGTGAAGCAATTTAAGGCAGAGTAGAGCAAAGTGCAAAATCTGACAAAAGGTCTAGAATATGATCTATGAGCCTAACCAGAACTGTAATCAGGAATTTGTAGATGTTATCTTCTCAATTCAATCTTCTAGTGTAATCCAAATCTCTTGTAATATATTGAGCCTTCTTTATTTTGAGTAGTGAGCTCTAGGTAGTGTTCCTGAATGCAAGTGCATTCCCATTTTGCAAAACACTATATTTGAGTACTCAAATTGTTGATTGACCTCCACTGTGGTTTTTCCCCTAACAGGGTTTCCATGTAAAAATCCTTTTGTTATGGTGTTGTGGATTATTGTTTCATGTTCATGCATATTTCTCTTGATTGAATGTTTTAAGCACTTGAAAGGAAAAATTAATAAAGTTTAAAATTGATCAACATTGATTCACCCCTCCCTCTCAGTGTTGCTTGAGTCCAACAATGTCCCTGGAAGATTCCTGCATCTGGAGCCTATAGAGGCATTACGCTTCCCATTGAAAGACAATTTTTAATGCCCCCTTGGACTAAACAACCTAAAATATGGTTGTTTTCTTCATTCTCTTCTTCAAATTCACTCCTACATGCTTTTCATCTCTTTGTATCTTCTAAGCATTCAATTCATCTCTTTACATCCTTTAGCACACTCTCCAAGCATTCTAGCACTCACTTTCAACCTTCAAGTAGCACTTGGCACTCCATAGCAACAACAACAACACTCCATCAACTCTATAGAGAAAGTGTGGAACAAACACCATTGCAGTAGGGGCTTGAGTCCTCTTATTTTCTCCTCCATTAGCTAGTGAGCTCTTGGTAAAGGTGGTAAGTTTTCTATTCCTCTCCTCTATGATTTGGTGGGTAGCACCCTACTGTTTTTGTATTTATTTTGTGTTTTTTACTTCATTTCTTTCTTTATCATATATTTCTCCATTATCGCTATCTTGGTTTTCCATGGAGGTGGAAACACCTAAATGGGGGTTTGACTGAGGTAGGCCCCTATACAATCACCCAACAATTTTCCTCTTTATTGTGTGTAGGTGGACGTGATACTTGGAGCTAGCTGGTGAACAAGCTTCTTTGTGAGATCATTCTTATCACCCTAGTTTTAATCTACTTGTTTTATCATATTCATCTATACATTTCTTATTTCATTGTGTTATTTTGTTCTCCTAAAAACCACTAGCTAGGCTATTAGTCCATTTTCTAGTGTTCAACCTTGCCTTTTTAGTCCTCTGGTCATACAGACTCTAGCGCAACTAAGAGATACCAGTACACCGCACTTTCGTCCTAGAATTGTGCTTTCATCCTCAGGTAGAGAGCTTCCTAAGGCACAGTGTTGAACCTAAAAACTGGCCCGCCTAGCCCCATTCTGAGTTTTAGGTTTGTAGAGTGATTTAAGGACCTTATAGTCCTCATCATTCTCGTCCTGCATTTCCTAACACCCCTTTAAGCTAAGGTAAGTTAGGGAAACCTTCTGCTCTGAGCTCTTCATGACTTGAGGCCTTGAACTTGGTTGGTCCCCCTCTCTTACATTTTTGGTGAACCTGACATGAACCAATGTATGTTCATCCGTTGGTGTTGAAGCTTTTCCCTTATACCTTGTGACCGTTGTGCCCCTGAGTGTTGTGAAGGTTTATGAGCATCACAACCTAGCCCACAACCTAGGTATATTGTTAGAAGAGGTATACAACACCTTCCGATGGAAAGGATGAAGGTCACTACTAATTTCTCTACAAGTCTTTTCTCTTGTCCCACCGTTGGTATGGCTACGCAGGAGTAGTTGTTAGGGAAAAAGATAGGATTCTTTGAGAAGACCGATCACATCCCCACTCCTCTTGCTTCTCCTACATCATCGTCAGTAGATGAGCATGAGGTAGTTCACATACCCACATAATATGTCTCTTTCCTCAACAAAGAATTGGGTGACTTGGAACATCACTTGGAAAGAGACCCAAAGTTGGCTAGGGCTGCCTGGGTTATTAGAAAAATAAGTACATGGTGGGAAAAGACCAAATAGGCATAGAAATATTGGCTAGTCTCTCTAGTCTAACTGATGCATGTGCTCCTCCAAACAATCCTAACATTATATGAGGAGCCAATTTGAAGATCATCAGAGACAACTAGGACTGTCGATGCCTCCTACTATATACATGACCAATTTTGTACCCTCAATCAGCATCCTCTCTTCCTCTAAGGGAATCAACACTATCAAAGTGAACAAGATCCCCTTGGGTTTCACCTTCACCCCTCTTGTCACCTCTAGTAGTGGAGGTTTTGGCGGGATGAGCGGTGGAGGCTTTGGTAGTGGTGGTGGCTTTGACAATGGAGGTGGTGCTGATGGAAGTGGTTTTGGTGGTCATGGTGGTGGATTTAGAAGCGGAGGTGGCTTCGACAAAGGCCCTACTAGTGGTGGCAGCTCTAGTAGTGGTTTTGACAGCGATCACACTGGTGGTTCTAGTGGTGGCTTTGGTGGCGGTTCTGGAGGAGGTTCTTCTAGCCCTCTATCTTCTAATGACCCTATTATGAAAACTCTTCTTCAAAATATGGGTAAGATGCAAAGTCGGTTGGCAAGTCTCTCCCAAGCATCTACCTAGCCTATCTTCCAACCCTTCTTTTGACATAGCCCATTTTTGCTTGCAATTCTAAACACTACCTTCCCTCAAGGAATGGAGATTCCTAAATTTGAGAAACACAATGGAAAAGGGGACCCACAAACACATGTGTCTGCCTTCAATGCCTTGTGCAAAGATTTCTTCCATCACGATACATTGATGGAAAAATTATTTCCTTAATCTCTCAAGGATACAACACTTGAATGGTATTATTCCTTGCCCGATAATTTCATTTTCTCATTTGATCAACTTGTAAACCAATTTCTTTGACAATTCCAAGCTAAATCAGACCGAAGATGACCTTTTTGGATCTTGTCCGGTGTAAACAAGGTGATAAATTTTTTTTTACTGATTTCATAGCATGGTATCAAACACTTTTCTCACAAATCTCATATCCACTGCTCGATTCTGATGTGCAAAATATATTCATAGGGAACTTACAAAGGCCTTGGAAAGAGAATTTTTCCCTTATGAAATACCCTTCTTTCATGCATTTGTGTGCATCCCTACAAGAGTATCAATAGACAGTGGTTCAATTCAATGGATCCTCCTCATGCTCCCATTCTGAAGGAAAGTCCATTGTGTCGATCTCTGGAAAAGGAAAACTTGTTGGGAGTGTAGTAGCCATTGTAGATGACAACAACCTCAGATGCAACCGAAAGTTCACAAAGTTATCAGAATCTTATTTTTGCATCTTTCAAAAGTTGTTGAAGGATAAGATCGTAACCTTGCCAAACCCTAAACCTCTTAAGGAACCATACTTTAATTAGTATGTTGCAAGTACCTACTGTCAGTACCATCTAGTTAACAAACATGATACCGAATGTTGTATGTGCCTACGTCATGAGATATAGGATCGCATAGAGGATGGTACTATTTGTCTCGATGGAAGCAAATAAAATGCACAAAAAATTGGTGGTGAAAGTGTAACACCCTGCCATGCAACCCTAGGGAAAGTTGTAATTTACTAAACAACTAGACTATTTTTTTTTAATAAGGGAAACTAACATGCAAGATCACTTAACCATTGCCAACCATTTCCATAAGGCTAGGAGACTGTGTTACTTAAACCAAACATGGAACATAAATTAAAATCATACCATTCAATTTCTAACAAATAAAGTTCACATACAATCCATACATAATAATTTACATCCAAGAATATGAAGTGCCACATGATTCCAACAATATAGCTTACAACATTATTACAATACTCATTCCCCGAATGAGACGAATCTAATAAGTATGATTACATATTACAAATTCCACCTCGATAACAAATGAAGGGTAATAAAATTACAATATTAACTGAAATAAATAAAGCATGATATGAAACTGCATCTCACGAGCTCTCCAATTGGAAATCTCATCCACACGAACAAGAAGACAACCCAATGGATTTAAGGAGCACGTGCCACCCAACCACGTGGAATCCCGAAGGTTCCACTCCCTCTGTGCTAGGAGATAGTAACAAGGAATTCCTACACAAGACCATCTACCACTAGACACAGGCTAAAACATAACTGAACTGAAACAACTACAACCGCATTATCACTTAACACAAAGTTACAATGCTTCTAGAGAACAATGATCATGTACATCACACAATAATTGACTGACTATTGACATAGGAAGAGTGCCATGCATAAATTTCCATGAGTTACCCTGGCTCAACCTTCCTAGGCTACCGGACCCCCATCTTGGGTTACCCTGGCTTGCCTCTACTAGCTGCTAGACCCTCACGCAAATCTATGCGTCTCATCTCATCTCGAGCCTTATCATTCACTTGCTTCATGAGAGAGGCATCCATTATCTTTATTAGTGTGTAAAATCCGCATTAATTCTTTTAGATTATCACTTTGTTAAACCCTAGGTGAGTTACCCTGGCACCCCTTTGTGTGTCAGACCCCCACAAAGAGCCACTCTCCTATCGACAACACAACTATGGTACAAAACCACAAACCAATGAGTAGACTAGACAAAATGATCTCTCCAATCCATGGAACTAACAAGCAGTGAAACTCACTCCAACCACTAGAGAGAACAAGGTCAAAACCCTCTCCAACCATTGGAGGAAACCCATGTACAAAAACCCACTCCTTCCAAAGGAGGTACAAATCACATTACCCTCTCCTATTCCCAAGGAGGCACAAATCCTCGTTTGTGGAAACCGGGTACAACAACATAATACAACTCTACACAATTCCCAAGGCGATTCACAAATTGAACCACTACAAGAAACATCCCATCCTAGAGAACTCCTCTGGAAGACTTACTTAGATAGTTAACCCCATTTTCCCAACATTGAGAATGAAAGAAACATAATATATAAATAATTCCAGGCAACTCAATATCTAATGTTAGGGTTTCCTAAACCCAGTCAACCACAGTTTTCATTACTTGCATTTATTCAATCAAATACACCAAACTGATTTCCCTACATTGAAGTATTTACAACCCAATCATTTACTCTAAATTTCACAATTAACTTCCCTAATCAAAGCGTTCTAATAAATAAAGTCATTTGATTAAAATAATCAATTATTAACTCTACGTTTAACAGTTATATTCATGTCTGACATTTTAATAAATAAACTCATCTGATTAAAATAAGCATTTAATTAAATCACATGATCTATATTTCCACATAGAATCAATAAATTAATCAAAATCAATATTTTAAATAAAATGTTTGATCATACATCAATTGTATTTCCTCTATACCAATGCGATAATCATTTCAAAGTTCACATACTTTAAACATATGCCTCTACGACATTATTTTATATTCTAAGGTTTATTGATTATTCATGATAATCCAAAAATGAAATTTCTAAATAAAGATATTTGCTTATAAAATCAACTTTTAAATAATCATTAAATTATCTAATATTCACTTGGCACCATTGAGGAATTTAAATTTAATATTTTGATTCTATTTGTTCAATCACAGATAAGGGTTAAAATATTTTATTTTATTTTTTAAATAAAAATTATTAAAAAGAAACCATTCCTATTTTAACTACAATAATGCAATAATCATTTTAAAATTATTCCTATTTTTATATATTCAAATATCATTTAAACGCATACCTCTAAAATATCATTTTAAAATTTCAAGATTTCTCAATCAAAACAAAATTTTAAATAACGTCGATTGATTAAGAAAAAGATCAATTTATTTAAACTTTGACGATAAAACAAACTCCCTAAATAAATTATATTTAAATAGAACCTATATTAAATATAATTATTCTTTAAATATATTTATTTAAAACAACCAATTTAACATTCTATTTTACCACTTAATGGAAAGAAGAGAAAACATTAAATATATATACATTAAATATATATATATATATATATCTATATATAATTTAAAATTTTTATATATAATATATATATATATATTATAATAAATATATATTACATATATAATCTAAAATCAATATATATAATATATATATATTATAATATAAAAATTAAATTAAAACTAAAATTTTTAATAAAAACAAAATTATATTAAAATATATAAAGGAAAAAGCCTTTGGCTGCAACACACAGCTAGCGCCCCCATGGATGGGGGGTGGTTGTGGCAGCCCCCACACAAAAACAAAAAAAATAAATTTTATTTTCATTTACACAATTTTGTTTAAAAATGAAAAATGAAAAAAATCAAAACCCCCAGAACGAATTTCACACAGCAAAATTTTTTAAAAGAAAACTTCCAATTTGTAAAATATAAGTGGATAAATATATATAAATATATCATTCCACAGCCCAAATTGGGAAAATTTTCTTGAAGAGAAGACTAAGAAGAAATATTTTGAACACAATAGCATGGTATAAAATTCTGGGTTTTCCCCAAATTGACAAAGAAGTTAAATATTTTCATTTGAACCCCTTCCAAGTTCTATTGCTAGTTTTGAAACAAATTTTCATGGGTTTTAATTGAATCCAAACCACATTTCAAAGATTTTCACACAGCCAAACAAAGATTTCCAAACAATCATCACAAGGATTTAAACTATTTTCAAAATGAAACAAAGCAAGAACAAGAGGAACCTGATTTTTCTCCAAAGCTTGAAGATTCCAATGGAGCTTTCAAATCCTCTTATTTCCAAACAATCATCACAAGGATTTAAACTATTTTTAAAATGAAACAAAGCAAGAACAAGAGGAACCTGATTTTTCTCCAAAGCTTGAAGATTCCAATGGAGCTTTCAAATCCTCTTCAAATCTAGCTCAAGCAAACCTTCAATCTCCTTCACAAATCCAAAATCAAGCCACCACCAAGAAGATTTCTCCCCAAATTGAAAAAAATTAACTTAGATGAGATTGCATTTTCTAAAATAGGGTTTTTCCCCAAATTGGTCAAAAACCCTAAAAATCCCACTCACCAAACATATTTTAAAAACATTTGGGGAATATTTCCAATTTTTAATTTTAAAACAAAAGAATACATTCCTTGTAAATAATTTACTTTCTCAATAATTTCCAAGGAGTGAAATTAAAACACATTTTCATTTATTTTATTTATTTATTTTAATTTATCACCAACTATCCAAATATGATTTATATTTATATTTTGATTAAATCTTAATATCCAATAATTGTCAAAACAACTATCACATTTAATAAAACACCATTAATATAATTACTCAATAAACTCAATCTAATTTTATTAACTAATTCAAATCAATCAATCAAATAAATGACATTTCAACATTGAAAATAAATACACATACACATCAATTTAACTACGCAAGCCACTTGATAACCTTTAAAATTTGCAATTAAATAAATATTCAAGATGCAAAGGGCCGAATTAAAACAACCAACCCGACAACAACTCGACGACACGCCATGACTAGGGTGACGACTTGGCATAGAAAACCTAGCTACTATCTCCCAATCAATTTCTGTTGGTCAACGGACACGCTCAAACCTGTGAACCAGGTGGAGTCGATGTCATGTACCTGTCAACCTACAACAAAGAGTACATCGAACATGCATATATATATTATGATCAATCACACTATGAAGAGGAAATCTTAGAATCGTAGGGCACTCGCAAGCGAGTGATACAATCCCGTCCCCTTCACCAATACACAATTACTAACTGATGATTCTAACATCAATCATATGATCAACAGCATAAAACATCATTAAATCAAATATCTTCTAAGTTAATCCAAAACATGTCTTAAAGATAACATCAGAGTAAAATAACATCACATCAAAATATAATGTTTACATCGCTTAATAGATAATGGTCAAAAGTAACCTAGTTCCAAAGTCAAATCATAGTCAGACACAATCATTACAAAGAAAACACTACCGATCAAAGAGCCAAAACGGAGTGGTGTTACAGAAAGTGAATAGTGAACTACAGATATACACAGACCCATTTCTATCAATTCTGCTAACATGATTGTCGATCCCACTGATTCTATCACTCAAATTGAGGCCTATGTTAACATGGTAATGGTTACTTCTACCTCACAACTTGCGACTGGTTCACTGGATATAATGTTCACATCGCAGGACTTGCCCCTAAATAACAAGCCCTCACCCCTCTATATTCCCACTCGCCTCAATGGAAACATTGTGATAGGGGCCCTAGTAGATCCCGTGAGTCAAGTGAATGTTATCACCGAAGAGACGTTGTGGCTTAATTCATTACATAGAAATAAATATGAAGAAATGAAATCTACCATCCATACACACGATGTTCTTTGTCTGAAACCTTATGGATTGATAACTCTGTCCATCCTAGTTGGACCTAGGGCTATTGACATAGTTTTTTATGTCATTCCAGAGTCAAATTTGTTCAAGATGAAGCTAGGCATACCTTTGCTAGCTTCCATGAATGGAATTGCCTTCGTTATTCATAAATTTCTAAATTTCTCCCTTGAATGTGTCATGCACATAGTGCATGACACTAGATACTAGCCTTTGGTATCCCATGGGGGGTATTCACTGGACCATTTTTGGCCCACCCCGTTGGTTTGCTTCATCCAAGAATGGGCCTACTTTACAAGAACTACATGAAGTACAAGACTGGGGGCAAGGGACAACCAAAATTGGCTCTTCCTGTAGCATAACAGCCAACTGCCTCTTCTTCCCAAAAAGGGAAGGAGAAGGTGGCCTCCCCTTAGGATGACTCGTCTACTCCCCTCTCTTGGGAGGAGTACTAGATGAGCAAGCTTGGCTTCTACCTATTAAGTTTGATGATCCCTCCTTGGTGTAGACCCAAGATCAGGATATCAGACCTCCCTACTAAACTACTTGAACCTTGGTACTACCTATATGGTAGAGGAAAAGGTCCCCATGGAGAGTCCTATTTGTCTCGACCTCCATGGCGTCCTACCACTCCTAATCCTAAAGCAGTGAATGGGAAGAGCCCCGCTACCGAGGCACTTGAGCTGACTCCCCCCGCTGCTTCTTGTAGACACGTAAAACATACTGATCATCAAACCTGTCCTATGGCTCTCTGAATTGCCTTTGTACCCTTCCCAACAGATATCTCTCAATCATCATGTGCTCTCACCCCTACATCAGTCTGTCCTAGTGGGAAAAGAACAACTATTGCAGATCATCGAACCATGTGAGCCCTGAAAGGTATGGTCACCATGTGAACACTTGCAAATCATCGAGGACCCTCCTCCAATGAGGAATCTCATGATGCCCGGTGTGGGTGAAAGAAATACCCCCTTGTATCGCTAGAAAACTAGATCATCTGGATCCATCATTACTAGTACCACTCTTGGATGAAGCATGGGGATGTGCTCCCACATCCAGACATGCAGGAGTGTGACTTCTGCCCCAAGTGCTCTATTGTCTAGATAGGAAAACTTGTGCAAATATTTGTAAAGTGAGGCTAGTAGGACTGGCCCCCATGCAAATAGTTTCCATCACCGGACCATCTGCTCTCAAACGAGCCTCCATCCAGGATTGAAGTATCAGCCCTGTCGATCTAGCGTGACGAGACCTAATATGATGATTGCAATGACTAAGCAGTAGGGTGGCACGGTAGGCTTGTGATGCTCTAGCTTGATCTAGACCTTGCACAATACAATCTAATCAGTACCCATAACATCGAAGCAAGCCTCCCTCCCAACATCTGTATCATAAATAATGCGCTCTCCAAAGATAGGCAATCTCAGAATCTACCACACGTCCTCTAGTGTGACTGTGGCCTCGCCCGTCAGGAGGTGGAATGAGGATGTCTCACTATGCTATCTCTTTGAAAGTGTTGTCATCATTCCTAAGTGTTTCCACATAGATGATGTGTGGGTGATGTACCAAATTCCCATCTCTCTTAGGTACTCCTATTGTCGATCAGACAAGTCATTCAAAAGGAAAAAAATATCTCAAGACTTGTGCTTGTGTGAATAGATCTCTCTCACCTCCTCCTACATCATGAAAGTCACCATGTTAAAATTCCTCAAAAAAAATCTTGATCCTAGCTTGTCTTAGAATCTTGAAAAAACCTCAGTGTTGCTATCAGTGATGGCGCGTAGTTTGCAAACTCCAAATTGCACCGCTAGAAGCTTTAAACTCCCAAATCACACTGCGACATCACAGTTTGGGATGGCATTTGATTTTAAGCAAAAAACCTAATTCTAAAGAGCACTATGGCGTTGCACCTTGTAAAAGAGGCTAAGTTTGGAATTTAACCATAAACTCCAAACTGTGTCGTGGTGTTGCGGTGTCGCTACTCGTGACAGTGGTGTAGTTTGATGCCAAACGACGTTGTTTTAAAATTCTAGCGGCACAGTATGGCACCACTCCTATAGACCTAGTTTCCTAATGCATTAAATGAGCACAAAAATTAAAAAAAAGCTTAGGTCAAGTTGACTCACCAGTGGTCCAGTGCCAGGAAGTCTCTGATGTGTCTGTACCCTATTGGAAATGTGCATGGGGAGCTGTCATTGTGCTATTTCTCCAAAGTTTCAGAGCTCAAAGTTGCAAAATCTCTCAAGGTTGAATGTGAAAATAAATTGGAAGTGGCCCTTCAAGGCCTATTTAAGCCTAAAAATTAGGGTTTTTTTGACCTTGTTTTTCGTCCTACTAGGGTTTTGGTCCCCTGATCCCTTTTTCGCCCAACCGAGGGCCATTTTCATTGTTTTGGAATTTTATCTCATTTTTTGACCTCTGCCTTTTTGGACCCGTCGGGTACCTTGTCCTCTTTTTTCGCGTCATCACCCAAAAATCAAAGTTTTTCATCTGATCTCTCGAGGGGGAAATATATTGGCGTGTTTTCTCTCATCAAGGTAGCAATGGGGAAAATTTTGAAATCAAAAAATTTTTGACTTTTTGATCAAGACAATTTATTCTTTGAAACAATGCAACAAGTGCTTTGCTTCAAAGAGGGGCAAAATGTAGACACGTAAAATGTAATGATTGGCATTACACACTTGATCCTGATTACTAACACTATTTCATCCTAAATCATCCCTCGGTCTAACCATTTAGTCAAATACCCTTATTTGATTAAATTCATCAATTTTCCTCCCTTAATTAAATAAATCATTTATCTGATTAATTCATTCTCTCTTTTTAATTAAATCAATCAATCTGATTTAATTAACCCCAACTCTTTATTTAATTAAATAAATTAATCTTATTTAATTAATCTCTAAAGTTTATCTATTAAATTAAATAAATTATACCTCATTTGATTTAATCTAACATTCATCTCCTTTAGTTAAATAAAACAAAATCTTTATTTAAGCCTAAATCATTTTTCTCTCAACTTTGATTTGGTTAAATCCTCAAATCTAAGTCAAAATTTTCAAATCACCTAACATCATCTTAATTAATCAAATCCTGATTAATGCTAACTCTAATGCATGTCCCATCCTCTCGCTTTTTCCACTTGCACATGAAAATAAATTTAATTGATTTATTAAATCCCTATTTTCTCTCAACTTGGCATCAAAGGAGAATATTCCTTCAAATTTGAAATCCCTCCAAGTGGACTTATTCCTTCCAACAAGACATTTATTTCATCTTACAAATCCTTTTGCCTTGAGCCAAGTGGCATTTAAGTCATTCCTTTTTCCCTCTTCCATGTTATTTCACTATTTTCAAATTTCAACTAATTGCATTTATGGACACATTCATCAAAATGTGCACATCCTTCATCCATCCCTCTCTTGACAAGTGGCATCTTTCCATTGGTTGGAAGTTAGTCTTGCATTGCTTCATTTTGGGAATTTCTCCACCTTGTCTTCCTATAAATAAGAGGTTTCTCTCCTCATTTGATCATCCACAATTTGAGCAAACTTATTAGACTCAATTTCATCTTCAAGCATTAGCATTTTCATCCATTTTATCAAAGTATTAGCTAGGTTATGCAGGTTTTCCATCATGGAGCACACTTGAATCTTCAACAAAGTGGATCACTCTTCATCACTCATCAACATTGCATCATAGGAGTTGGGAAAGGGCCAATTTTCACATCAAATTGGCACCAATTCCCCTATGGGATCAAGAGTTTGCGTGCTTAATTAGGATTTCATCTTTTTTTCATTGTGTTCTTCATTCTCATTTCCTATTTTGAGCATTGCTAATGGATTTCATGGGGAATCTTAATTCTTACTTACATTTGATCTAACTATGTTTATTTATTTTGTTTTGCAGGTACTAGGATTGGGGTTCTACATTTGACACTAGAAGGAGGGAAAATCTCATGTTTAGATCACGTTTTTACCAAAAATTCTGTGTTTTTTTCTATTTTTGTGTGTCTACAGGGAAATGCACCACTAGCAGACCAGTGTCTCAATACAAAATTGCTGACACTCTAGCATCGCCATAAATCACTGCTTCAAACTTCAAACAGTGACGCTATGTCTTTCCCGTCCAAGATTCAAATTTCTAAACTGCACCGTTGATTCCATTTTCACGTGCCATAATTTTTAAATTCCAAACTGCACTGTTGTGCAAAAGAGTGACACAATCACACTCTCTGCCTTTGCTATAGAATGATGTTGACTGACAAGCGGCACTAACTAGCATTGTTTGATTCCTTAAACTGCACCACCTGTGTAGACTCCACTGTTGGAAAGTAAAAAGTGAAATCTCTATTTTTTTATGACAGGTGTTTTTTTAATTCTAATCATTTGGGTTACTACTTTCCTTTCTGACGTCTATTTTGAATTTCTAACTAGTTTTTTGTAGGTTGGTCTAATCAAAGTGAAAGAGAGAGACAAGATTGAAAGAGGCATAATGACATCATTCTCTCATGATACCAAGTGTTTTTGAACACTTTAGTGTTTGTTAAACACTCTTAGAGAATTCACAATTTCTCTTAAACATTTGTTATCTTTCATGTGCTTAGGACCTACAAAATTTCTTCTGGGCTCTAAAAAGAACATTTCAATTTTTTTTGCTACAAAGGGCTTAAAAAGAACTTTAGGAGAAACTCACTAAACTTGGTTTGAGGATTAACAACTGAACAAGGAAATCTCCACATTTCCTTTGGTGCTTAAAAAGAAGTCATTATTGCTTCGTGGGTTTAAAATTAACAAGTGCTTCTTTGTCTTGTAATTTCTTGCTCAAAGTAATACCATCGAAAGGGCGTATGTGCTTCTCTCGTGCCTCACGACAATCTTGAGAATCAAAAGGCCTTTTGGTGATTTTAAGTTGGGTAAAGTAATTTCCTTCACATTTCATTTTGGGATTAAAATTAAACACATCTTGCGAGTGTGAGTGGAGGGTATTGCGCACATTCTCTCTCTTTGTGTTGCAACAAAGATTGATCGAGTTATGGATATTGCTTGCTCGCTTTTGTTTATCCTAGAGGGCGTTCCTTGTGGGAAAAAGTAATCACCCAAGGGAATGACCCAACCGGTAACATGCTAAATCCAAGTGTATTTCCAACCAGTATAGAATTGTGCATACTGGAACAAAGGCCAGTATCACATGGTTGGTTCCGAAAAGAAGGGCAGCAATGGTCTCTCGCCACATGGATCAATCCCTACAAATGGAAAGTCAGAATTAAAACCCTTGTTTAGAAAATGCCAAAATCCTTGATCTATTCATTGGTGCAATAACGGTCACTCTGAAGCCACCCCACACTTTTATGGTTTTTAGTAGAAATAGAAAGTATTTCATGGGAGTTTCATGGGTGTTGATTCTTGGCTGCCCTGTATAAGTGAGTGTCATCGTGGAGGGGAGCCAGTGGGGTCAAGCATCTAACCATTCACTAAAAATAAGCATAGCTAAACTTGTCCAAGTGGGGATTCAACAAATACAATCTTTCATAGCCATAGGGTTGTACTTGTTCTTGGTTACAAAACACTCTGCTTGTTCATAAACATTGGGAAACAAACATTCAACATTGTCATCAAAACTTCAAACTCTTTAGGAAGAAAATATCTTTAACAACATTCATGTGTTATTGCTTGCCCTTGGGATTTTATCCTTAGAAGTTTCTAAAAACTTGAACTTATACCTCAATTTGCTTACTAAAGTCAACAATAGGTAACTTTTTCCTTTATTTCATCAAAGTTCCACATAATGCACTTTGTAGGATGAGAAGAAGTTAAGACATTGGACATCTAGTTTCAAAAGCTAATCAAGAATTTTTTGTGGTAAAAAGAAGTCACTAAGCAAAGCTAAGAGCAATTGAACTCCACACATGTGTCTCAAATTATTTCACGCAAGATCAAAATCCGGAAACCAAAATCAAAAGCTCTTAGTCCAAAAGAACATCAAAATAATCTCTCAACACTCTATGAATTCAGACGAAGATTACTTTTCAACTTTTACAGAAGAGCTTCAAGAAACAATCCTGGATTGTACTCATTCTATTATTGTCAAAATCCAAATCTCTTTTTGGAATTTGAGCATCTTGTTTAGAGTAAAGCATGTTCTTCAAAACTAAGGTCTTGTAAACAAGAGTCTTTTTAGGTACACATAGGATCAAAATCAAACCTCCACCCATATTTCAAACATCAATCCAATTCATCTCACCAACAACTCTTAAAAATATTGAAATTATCCTTCATGCTAGACTTTTTGGAAAATTAAAATCATTGAATCAAAATCCTTGAAACAAATCAAAATCCTTGAAATCCTTGAATCAAAACATCAAAATATCTTTGGTTAGGTTATGTAGATGCATCCTTCTTCATATGCTTAGTCAAATCATCAAATAATTTTGTTTAGCTAGGTATATGTAGATACATCCTTCTCCATATCCTTAGTTGAATTATCATCTATTTTGTTAAGTGTGGGTAGATGCATCCTTCTCCCTACACTTAGTCAAATTATTATCTTATTAGAAAGTCTATCCCATAGATAACATCCAACATCTTGGGATCCATTTTTTCATTATCCAAAATCAAAAGCAAATCCAAAACCAAATCAAGGTAAATAAAAATCCAAAAATCCAAGAATCCAAAGAAGTCCCAAAAGTCTAGAATTTCCTTCAATATCTTCTAAGAGTTTAAATCATCCACATCATCCATCTTTCACACACTTCATTATTTCACCTTTGATCCTTAAACATCCTAAATTTTCTCTTTTGTAACTAAAGTTAGATCAATCCAAATAATTAGAGATTCATCTCCCACATTCTTGAAAATTGATCTTTATTTTATGGTTCAAACTAGATCTCAACACAAGAACATGGAAGCCAACAAAGAAACATCCACTTCAAGTGACCTAATTCAAACCAATTCTGAAATAAATCCCGTTGGATCAAGCAATCCTCTAACTAACTTTCCTTCATCATCACAAAATCCTCAAGAGGAAGGTTAAGTGGAGGATCTTACCAATAATCCCTTTGGAATGACACAAGATGAGATCACTCAAATGGTCCAAAATCTCAAGAATCATAGAATCATTAACATCATGATGAGACTCAATCCCTCACTATACATGCTTGAATTATCAAAACAAGGGGCTAAATTCCCTTCCGATTTTGATGTGAGTGCCATTATGGAACCACCTTTTGGGGTCATGCCTCCAATTTCATCCATGCCACCAATCTCATCTACACCTCCATTCCAAAGCATCAGTCAACCCATCCCACAAATTACATCATCCATTGCTCCAACTCAACCCATTGTTAATAAGGGGGCACATTTAATGCTTTACAAACACACCCCCTCATGAACAATCAAGATTTGGACACAAACACCATCTTGGGGAAATCCATCCCACAAAATCCATCACATCCATATGTCCCCCTCACCTTTCACAATCCTAATGACCCATCATCATCATTTCGCGCAACACCTCAAACTTCTCTCCCCATAACCTCACAAGGAGAAGGTGATTTATTTGGACCAAAGGGCATGTTTGACACTACATTTTCATCATTCTCCCAAGGGAGTATGCCACTCACTTTTCCACCACTTCCACCATTTTCATCAATATCCACACCACCTCTTGGTTTAGGGCTTTCCCCTCTACCAAACATCAATAAAAAAAAAATCAAATCAACCCACCAAGGATCAATCAAAGCATCATACCAAATCCCCAAATCTTTCCATCGATATTGCAACAACAGATGGAAACCATCCTGATAACACAAACCACCACCATCACATCATCAACCATCCCCCAATCATCTCGAAACATGGTGTCGCAAGGACCAAGCATATCAATCGCACCATCCACCACTCAAAACCCACTCATCAATACGATGGTGCCTCTCATTACCACAACAAGCACCATTCCAAATCCACCTCCACCACCACCGCCACCAAACTCAAATACATCAAGTCAATATAAGATTGTATTACAAGTTTCTCAAGAAGTTGTCTATCAAAAGGCACTTCAGCAAATCCAAAATTGACAAGCTACACAACTAGCCACTCAACAAGTAACAATTAGCTGCACAACAAGCCGCTCAAGCAGTGCAAGCCACTGAAGTAGCATAAGCAACACAAGCTGCTCAAGTAGCACAAGTAGTGTAAGCCGCTCAAGTAGCACAAGCAGCGCAAGCCACTCAAGTAGTACAAGCAGCGCAAGCTGCTCAAGCCACTCAAGCCACACAACAAGCACACTAGGCTACACAAGCCCAAACAATATTACAACAAGAAGAATAAGTTGCTCAGGTTGCACAAGCTACCCAACAAGAACAAGCCCAAGCTTAGGCACAAGCACAAGCTCAAGCCCAATACCAAGCTCAGCAAGCTCGAGAACAAGCACAATATCTCACACAACAACAAGAATATTAGCAAGTGCTAAAACAATACCAAGAGCAGCAAGAAGCAACCTAATCAGTAGCCCAACAATAAGCGTTATTGGCACAACAACAACAACAACAACAACAACAAGCTCAACAACAAGAACTATTAGTGTAGCAGCAACGGGACCAACAACAAGCGTTTTTGATACAGTAGCAAGTGCAAGCGTACTTGGTGCAACAAAATGTGCAAGCACCAACCAACCCAGCCATCCCACCAACAAATGAACCACCGCATAACACCTTCATCCTCCCTGATCTGTAAAACAATGTAGCAACACAAATCAAGTTACTCTCACAACAAGTACTTGATCTTCAATCAGGGAGAACCATAAAGACACACATCAACTTGTGTCCTTACTTGTTTGACAAGAGTCTTGTAATGAAACTGTTCCCAAAGGAATTTGAGATCCCCAAATTTGAAAAATACTATGGGACGAGAAACCCTGAAGATCACATCAGGGAATTCCAAGTTCATTACATGGAAGTTGCATATGACGATACATATCTGATGCAACTATTTCCTAGAAGTTTGGTTGGCCACACCATGGAATGGTTCTCTCGCCTTCCTCCAAGCATCAAGAAGTTCCAAGAGATAGTAGATGCATTCATCAAAAACTATGCATTCAATATTGGTATGGATGTCAACCTAAAGGAACTATCGGCTCTGAAACAAGGTAAGAATGAATCATTTGCTTCTTTCTTACAATGATGGTGATCCAAGGCTAATTGGAGCAAATGGGTCATGCCAGAAGAACAATAAGTTTGCACCATTATATCCAATCTGGATGAAACCTTGGCATTCCATCTTAAAGTGCAAGGTATCACCACAAATGACCAATTGATCTCCAAGGAACTCAATGTCGAACGAGCCCCTATTTCATAAGGAGGATCACCCGTATATCCTAAACAGCAAAAAAATTGCCCATCCACCAATTACAACAACAAACCTCACACATGGGAAAGAAACAAAAATATTACCAATGATGGTGTTGTTGACGCCAAAGTTGTCATTAGCACCCCTCAACAAAACACATCTGCACCCAAACAACAACCCTAAAACCACCATCAAAACAACCATCAAGCTAACACAACGACACAATAGTCAAGCAATCAAGTGATCATGCCAAAGTTGTCATTAGCACCCCTCAACAAAACACATATGCACCCCAACAACAACCCTAAAACCACCATCAAAACAACCATCAAGCTAACACAACGACACAACAGTCAAGCAATCAAGTGATCAACAATTTCAATGACCATAGGGGACCACCCTAGCGAAAAAAAAACTCCCCCAAGCAGTACACTTCCCTTAGGGAACCACTCAAGGTCATCACACTACTGAATTTGGCTCCATTTTCTGATGAACATTCATTGGTCGTTCGACAAATATTTGTCAGAAAAGCGACGAAATGATGAAAACAATTTCATCGCTATTTTTTCATCAAAATTCTGATGACGCATTAAACGTCAAAATAACGGCGTAGATTCGTTGGTCGTCGGCATCATAAAATGACTCTAATGTTCATCGAAATATTGATGAAAATTTTGTCGCCATTTCGACAAAATGGGAAAGAAGTTACGACGAAGCCTTCATCCCAGCTAAGCAACTTCGTCAGACCGTTTATGTGATTCATCGGTAGAGTTCATCGAAATTGCGAAAAAATGGGCAAGGAGTTACGATGAAGCCTTCGTCGCAGCTAAGCAACTTTGTCAGACCTTTTCTATGATTCATCGATGTCCTTCATCAAATTGTGATGAAATGGGCAAGGTGTTACAATGAAGCCTTCGTCAGACCTTTTCTCTAGTTCTTCGGTGGACTTCGTCAAAATTGCGACGAAACAGGCAAGGAGTTATGATGAAGCCTTCATCGCAGCTATAGCAACTTCATCAGACCTTTTCGGTGATTCATCAGTGGTTTCTGTCAAAATTGCAATGAAACAATGCAATTTAAAAAAAAAAAAAATCGTTGAAATGTACCATCGCAAAGACTCTTGGTGATGACCACCGAATACAACCCATCGGTGAGAGATCAATCATCGATACAGGATAGAAAACTCACTCTGATAGTCCATGTCTTGTCGATGACTTCCATCAACAAGACAGATCCAATTTCAAACCAATCTCATCAAGAGAACATAACTTGTAGAACATATTGTTGACCTAATCAAGCTCTTGAACAACTTAAACAAAATTAAAATACTAACACATACATGAGACATTAATGAACTTCCAATATCTACTATCTTTTTTTTTTGTATTGAAAATAGTTTAAGGTCCATTACATATCATGAAAATTCCTATCCAGCATTAGGATCAGTACAACATCAAAGCATTTCCATAACAGGAAATATCCGGATCAGTACTTTACATAGCAAGAAAGAAACCAAAAAGCACCATTTGTTTTCAAAACCAGCATAGACAATACAAATTGTTGTTAACAGCACCACAGGTTGTTGCTATTCAAATCAACGTAAACAATACATAGTGTTGATTACATTCTCCTCATTGTTGACTTCTTCAATATCAAGGTTCACCATTGTTTCTCCTTGGGGGTCCAACTGTTGGGGGCTGCGTTTTCTTTTTGGGCTTGCAGCTTCGTCAATTGCTCTCTGGAGCTCATCAAATGTCTATTGGAAAAACTTGGTCTCTTCCAAGCTCAACCTACAGGCAAGTCCACTTCTCAGATCCTCCCTAGTATTGTTAGCAACACCTTCAGTTATTGACTTCAAGAAATTCTCCATTGAGATCTCCACAAGAGTTGAAACCTATAGAGCAACAAAGTAGAAAGTGAGTCTCTTACAAGAATCAATAAGTACCCTCTTGATACCCTTAAATTTATCATCATTTCTCGCCTTCCACAAATGCCACATGATCTCATTAGATAAGAAATACCAAAATAGCTTACAATCAAACTTCAGCTTGAAATTACAAAATAGAATAACATGCCAATTAATTTTACCATTGCTATTCCACACCTTCAGCTTATGGCATAATAAGTACCAAATTTCCTGAGCATAAAAACATTCAAAAAGAATATGTTTGATAGTTTTTGGAGTCCTACAGATACTTTAGATTTCAACACTTTCATGGTTAGATTTATAGGGATCTATCTTTTTCATTAATGCAAAGGTAGGTAAAGGAGAAATAATTATAGTTGTAACACTATTCATAGTCCAGTAAATTATGTTCATAATTTGTGTTCAATGGACCTCAGTTTTATCATTATACTGCCCATCTAATACCATATTTTAATCTAGGGTTCAACTATCTCAGATCTAAAGAAGCACCTTCAATTAACCATTTAAAGTACTATAAAATAAGGTTACAAAGAGATCTACATGAAAAATTATGAGAACAATCTATTGTAATCATCAAAATAGATGAAAAGTGCAAAGGAAAGAGCGAGCTACATCTCTAGAGCCTAAAAAAAACACATGCAAGAAACATAAAAAAAAGAACAAACCAGTTTTTGGATGAATACAAAATGGTGCCTTCAGCAAGTGATTCATATGTTTTCACACCTAACACAGGACATTAAGAAGATTTTAGTCTTCCTCTGTGAAATTAACTACTTACAGAATAAACCAAAAACCAATATTATATACCTCCATGTCTAGCCGAGGGTAGGTATAAGAGAAAAAAAAATCTTCAATGCAATGCCAAAAAATATCAATGTGTGTGTAGGTTTGTATTACTCAAAATATCATTTCACTACCTAAGGAAAAATACCAAAGTGATGTTTTAAATTTCAATCTTCACATAGGCTCCCTTATTGCTACGCATGCATATACAAGCATTATTTGAGCTCTAAACTATTCAAATATTAAGGATTTAATTAGCTATAAGATGGAAAGTTGTTTAGACATAATCCATCATCTTATACATATCTTTATTCACTCCTAGCACTTCAGATAAATTTGTGTAAATGAGACAGAAATGTGAATCTTTTATGACAAATAAAATTCTTAAAAGGAGGGGGGAGAGAGCAAAGGGTAGGGGGCAAGATAATGTATAGAAAAGTATAACATTTTGATCATTATAAAAATGAAACGAATCTTAAGTTTCAAGCATTAATATCATTTACAACATTTATGATCAAGAATGAATGTAAGTAGAGAAACTTTTGCATACCTACAGATGGTACAAAATTTCATGGTTAAGTCAAAACCTCCCATCAACAAAAAGATCCAAATATCTGTGTATCTATCTCAATCGAGCCTCTAAACCCTTCAGAGCTGTCAATTTTTCCACTAACCTGTTATGCACAAAAGTCAAATTTTAAAGTTATGTCACCACAAAAAATAGAAGAAACAGAGTTTTGAAACCAAATCCACACACAACACAATGTGGTATTCATACAAATCCATACAAACAAACTAAACTCAAAACATTGGAATGGAAACAACTTCAAATTATGATGCAGAGCATGGATTCAGGGCATAAAGAATCATTTTTATTCCACCATTGTGAAAAGTTAGAACTTTCTTTCATCTTTGCATATTGGTTTGATGCTTCAAACGATGCATTTATTATATTAAAAAGTGCATTACCTTATTGAGCTTCTCTTTGTTTCAAGAATAGTTTAATATTCTCTACTTAACAGGGCCAACCACATGATGGTGGAAGCTCATTTGGCCCCTCCCCCCCCCTCACATCACTCTCAATTCCCCATACCCAATCATATAACATTAATAATTCATTCATCCATTAATAACATATAACATTCATTCATTGACATATAATATTCATTCTTTCAATTTTTACATATTATCAAAAATATGGTTGTCATGATATGATTACAATCACTTTTTTTTTGTTTCTTTTTTAAAGCTAAAAAAATTTGAAGTGGAGTATCATTTTCTAAATCATTTGTCCCCCCTTTAGTTTTTTTGCCCTATGCTTGTGATCTTAATGTACGCCTAGTTGTCTGCTCACGACATGGACGCCGCTGCAAGGGGGGTCTGCTGCAATAACAAAGAAATGTTAAACTGATATGTTTTATTATTATTCTTACAAGTATTTCATTAATTAAAAGAACATTAGAGTGGTTCTCTATACCTGATGGGTCCACATCATGTTCCTGAACTTCTGTTATAGACTCATGCTCAACATGCTAAACACCCTCTAAATCCTAATCTGCAGTTGAAACATGAAAGGTTACATTAATTAATACACCAATTGAAATTAAATATGTTTAAAAGAATATGAGAGTGGTCCTCTTTACCTGATGGGGCCACATCATGTTCCTGATCATGCTCAACACATTGATCACTCTCTACATGCTCTAAAGTTGAAACACGAAAGGTTACTTTAATTAATACAACAATTGCAATTAAATATGTTTAAAAGAACTATAGAGTGGTCCTCTTTACTTGATGGGACCACATCATGTTCCTGATCTTCTCTAGCTTGATCATGCTCAACATGTTTATCATGCTCTTCATGCTCTAAAGTACCGGGATGCACACCATGACCTTCATTTGCAGGTTGCGCTCCACCCTCACCAGGTTGCATTCCAATGTCATGTGCAGTATTATCATTGCTTGAATGTTTTAAAAAAATAGGAATGTAATTACTTTATGGTGGAAATTAATATTGAATAGATCGCACAAGTATTCAATTTTAAATAAAATTTAATGAGTTTATTTACCTACGTGTCGGATGTAGTGGAAGGTTGTGTTTTCCCAATCAAGACTCTTAGGTGTTAGCCATGGCTCCATAGCCTTGCTGGAAGGCAATCTTCAGGTCATATTCTATGGGAACTCTGTTGAATTCAGAGCCCTACATTTTTGCATAAGATCATGAATTTTGCTTCTATGGTGTGATAAAACAAAAATTGTTTTCAATTTATTATTTGGATACTATATTTCATTTATTGATACTTACAATTCGTGCGGCTAATTTCATATAACCACCAAAGCTAAGTTTGTGTTGCCTGTGTTTTTCTAGTCTTTCCTTTGTTTCCTTCGATGTGTCGAGAAACCTATGAAAATTTTGAAATACATTATATTATGTAAAAATAAAGAGTAATCAATATATAATTACATTGTTGATAGTATCACATACCTTCCTTGGCCCGGTGGTGTCTTTCCTTTTTTCTTTTCAGCCTTCTCCTTTCCATCCGACACCAGGTCCTTCCACTCCCTCTTCGGAATTAGGGAGGACGCTCATACTTTTTGTTCTTCTCTAAATGTGACCTATATTGGTCCCTCGCATACTTTAGATAGGTACCAACTTTCTTAAGGACCTTAGTTCGGTTGAATGTTTTATCACCAAACAACACAATTAAATGGTTAATGAGCTCATCTTTTAAATCTTGATTTTGGACATTCCACCATGTGAGTATGGTGGGCCCGAAGAGCTCCAATGTAATATCACTTAGATGTTTATAAAAAAAATTATTTCCTACAAAACGATCATGGGATCAATAGTCTAAAAAGAGCGATCAATAAGTAATTTTCAATTGGATTATATATAATAATAATTAAAACATTTTAAAGTACCTAGGACCTTCTCTATCTTTATGGGAACGAAATCCTTGGTCACCACAAATGTGACCAGCAATGTTCCCGTACTAGTAATACGGGAAGATCTAGGAAATGTTGCCAAAACATCAGCAGTACTAGTGGCCTTTGCATCCCTAGGTACATGTCCTGACACATGTTCTAGCATGTGTTCACTTCCAGAGTGTGCATTAACGGATGCCTACATGGTATGTGTTGCCGACATTTTAGATGACAATATAGGCATGGATGATGGGGTCAGATGATGTGATGTATGCGCAGGAAGATCAAGATGGACACTTGTACCAACCCCTACTCCTCAGGCAGCACTTGCAGTACCCTGATCATGGCTAGGAGCATCATGAGGAGGAAAATAATCTTGTAAAAACAACACATATTTTAGTTCATGACATAAAAGACTACAAAATATAAAACCATGAATGAACTTATGTTATAATTAAAGACCTCATGACAGCTTACTTGCAAGTTTTGTGATCTCTTAGTCAATATTTTAACCCTCTCTTATCTCATCTATTTGAGGCACTATGAATATAAACTTAACGATTTCTTCATTGCATTTTTTTGGGATCTTCCTTATCATATAGAGAGGGTTTGTTGAATAAGCGATGTCATCATCACAAAATATTGACTGTACCTCACTATGGATGCTCTCATCTATTGCTGGTGCCTTTCCCCGATCAATCGACTGCAACAAGAATATTAAAAACATTATCGAAAATAACCCAATAAACTTATGAAAAAAAATAATAATAAAAATTTTTGCTCGTATCTAATATCTATAATTACAATGAGGTAAACCTGTCGGGTAGAAGCGCCTGAAGATACATTATGATCTATGCTCTAGGCTAGAGCCTTCTCCGTACAATCAATATCTTACTATGACAAAATTAAATATAAAAAAATATTACCAAAATGAAACCAATAGACTTACAAAAAAAACATAAGAATAAAATGGTATATTGGAGTCATTAATTGGAGGTTGGGTAAAATGGTACATAGTACGTACCACCCCCATTGTAACTGTGTTTGTAACTAAGCGATTCAAATTGTAATCGATTAGCAACTCTTCCCCTACAGTTATTGATTTTATCACACATACGAATACACGGTTTCCCTCGTGTGCCTCGAATATGCAACTGGGTTGCTTATTTGTTGACCCAGGTCATGTACTATTTATAAACCCTACAATATTCCCTGATGCTTTTGGCCTTCTATCAATGTACATAGCCACTCCTTTATTTTGATCCTTATCTTTTAATTGTATATAATTTGCTGATAGTGCATACCTATGCATACTTCATGTATATCAAACCAGTTGCATCCAATATTTGTAACTGTAACAGGGTTTGACATACTCCATCAATTCAGTAACTTTTTCATAATGCACTTTTTATGCCGTCCATGCAAAATAGGTCCAAACCATGTAATGATGATGGTGCTATGCGATATATCCTCTCATTGACACAAAAATTGGTGTTTATTGGAGGAAGTTCCTTGGGTACCCATTGTTTCCGTAGATGTTTGTACCTCAAGGGAACCTCAACATCGCCTATGATCTCATCATCATAAGAACATGACCCCCTTCAGCAAGAAAAAATTCCATGCGTTTATAGAATTTTCTTCTAATCTTTGACCTCTAGTTGATCTCCTCTTTAGACATACTACATGTCTCACTTCTCCTCTCTCTTCTTGAATTTCCTTTTGCTCGAGGAAGACAGATCTAAAAAATACCTATTTGGTGGTACCTGCACTCATAAGGATGTTGGATGAAGTTCTTTCATGGTGATGTGTTCCCAAGGTGACATTATGATTAATCTATCATTTCATCACTAGAATTTCATAGGTTATAAGGTATCAAGTCTTGATAGATTGCAAGCTATTGTTACTACCGTCCAAATGTGTCCATCACAAATCAAATCTACTTAACATTTTAACTCCCAAACTTTGTAACAAGTGTTAAATGTGACTATGGTCCACCAGTTACACAACCAAGGCCTCAAATGTATTCTTTAATTGTAATCAAAGGACTTTTTCTCTTCATTCAAGTAAATAAACTTGAAGGGAAACACCACCAAGTGGTTTATTGGACACCTACATGACTAAAAATAGCAGCAAATTTACATTTAATTTACATATGTCTAAGTGGTTAATGGGGAGGGAGTGTGTACTAGGCCTATTTAAGTCATCATAAGTTTATGATTTGGCAATAATTTTTTTAAGTCATCTTAAATCTTCCTATGTCTAATTTCTCGAGACTTTTTGGTATGTTTTATGGATGATTGATGAAAGAGCCCAAAGAGCCTTTCTCCATGTATCATCCAGTAATAGCAGCCAGTCTTCTTATATATGATCGACATGATTTAAAGAACTTAGCTAGAAATTATTCATTTAACCTAAGGTTTTCTCATAATTCCATCATTGGTGTAAGTATGATAAAATTCTTCTATTATGAAGAATTGGTCTATGTGCCTCTAGTAATCGCTATAAATGTTTGTAAGGATAAAATTACTAATTGCATCAGGTAGGAGAGAATCAACTTTGAGTTCTTCAAAGATTATATTCCTCTATTCATAAATTTTAAGGGCTGTGTGTGGAGGAGGTTATCACTACCAAGAAGGGAGGAGACCTTGCCTTGTATTCTTTTATAATTTTCATTATTCTTATTTATTTTACACTTACATTTACAAATACACATACATATGCATTTACTGTTTTCATTTATTTCTCATGTAGTTTAATATTTTGATTGATTTCATATTATATGTGTTGAAGAATTTAGAATTTCATTTACATTAATTTATGGATATGTTGCATCTATAACACTACAAAACCATATGCTCCTTGCATTTACACTTGCATTTAGAAATACACATTTATATACATAGATATAGATTTCTTTAATGATATGTTGTATTTATTATTCTAGGAGAGAATCCAGTAATTGCATTTACA
>VDFB02000013.1:77114492-77230110 GCA_007258455.2 Sequoia sempervirens | reverse complement strand
TAACATCTCTAGAAAATATCATCTTTTTCATGTTGGTGGATTCCAAAGTTTATAACCTTTAACATTTCACCATAACCACAGATGCATTTGGGATCCAATTTAGAATGCCGCTTCTCTTGAAAGGGCACATGAACAAAATCCCTCCTGACCAAAAGAGACCCTTAAATGTGAAACTGAAGGCTTTTACCCAACCACATTTCATAAGGAGTTTTATCAACAAGAGCTTTACAAGGAGATCTATTAATTAAATAACAAGCAGTACCAACAGCCTCTGCCCAAAAGCATTTGTCTAACTTAGCACTACTTAACATGCTCCTAACTCTTTCCATTAATGTACGGTTCATTCTTTCTGCTACCCCATTTTTTTGGGGTGTGTAAGGTGTAGTCTTTTGCCTAACAATTCCTGCATGTTTGCAAAACTCATCAAATTCCTTAGAACAATATTCACCCCATTTAATGGGATCTCGTACGCTTTTTTGTCTTATAATCTGTTTTGCTTTTCGAAACCAGTACTTTAAATTCCTTAAATTTGGTGAAAACTTCAGATTTTGAATGCATAAAATAAATCCAAGTATATCTTGAGTAATCATCAATGAAGGAAACATAATAACGAGATCTACCCAAAGAATCTGTATCCACTGGACCACACACATTCGAATGAATAAGTTCTAATAATCCATTACCTTTATTAGTTCCTTTAAGAAATGATGACCTGTTTTGTTTACCAAACACACAATCCTCACAAAAATAATTTTTACCAACAGAATAATCAGAAATACCGTCTACTAGTTTCTTATCAAGTATGGTCCTAAGACCTTTTTCACCAATGTTACCCAATCTATGGTGCCACAACATACATGCATTTTTAGCGCTAGTTACAAAAGAGGAGTTACAAAAAGTAGAGGCATGTAGCATAAATAAATTCCCTGTCCGAGATCCTTTAGCAACCACCAAACTTCCCCTTACCATCGTGCAACCAGACTTGTCAAATGTCACATGCATCCCAGAATCATTCAACTTGGAAACTGAAATTAAACTTTTTGGAAGTCCTGGAATATGTAAAACATCATCAAGGGTTTTAACCCTCCCATCATTGAAACACAATTTTACCTTTCCTTTACCAATAACCTTTTGTGAGCTATTATCACCCATGAAGACCTCTCCTCCATCATATTCTTTTTATGTATAAAACCACTTCTTATGAGGAGTCATATGGAAGGAAGCACCTGAATCAATAAGCCAAGCATCATTACAAACTGTGTTAGCTGAAATAATCAAAGCATCAGAATCACCGTTATCAGAGGACTTTTCCGTGGAGGAATCTGCATTCTTTTTCTTGTTTCTACATTCCTTCTTCACATGTCCCCATTTACCACAGTTCCAACACTTCACTTTGCTCTTTCCAGGGGTCTTAGATCGTCCTTTAGGCTTATTCTTCTTCTTATCCCCTTTAGGCTCTTTCTCCTTGGGCCTACCTCACACATGCAAGGCATCTTGGGAGCCACTACGCATGGTCTTTCTCCTCATCTCCTCTAAAAGAAGTATGGGAATAATAGTATCCAACTTAGGTTCTGCACCACCACTTGTTATAGCAATAACTAAATTTTCCCAAGATTCTGGCAAAGAGAAAATCAATAAAATGAATTTATCCTCATCTTCTATTTTAACATCAATAGATGCAAGCTGACTTATAATCAAATTAAAAGCATTCAAATGTTCAGCAATAGATTCACCATCCTTCATCTTTAATGAATACAAACATCTTTTGAGATACAACTTGTTAGAAAAACTCTTAGTTTGGTAGATTTCACCTATCTTCCTCCAAAGCTTGTATGATGTGTCTTCTGAAGAGACATTTAGGAGGACAGAATCTATGAGACACAACCGAATAGTCCCTCAAGTCTTCTTGTCTAACTTATTCCAATCTTCATCTAACAAGGTTGAAGTAGATGGCTTCTTTTCAACTGAAACTGGTAACCACTGATCTCTTTCCTCAAGAAGGTCCTCCACTTTCAACTTCCACATCTCGTAACCAGATCCATTGAACTTCTCAATATCTAGATGTGAGGTGGAGGCCATGGTATGCAATCTTTCACAAATCTGCAAAACCCACAACACAAAAGCTCCCACTGCAGCAAAAAACCTTCAACACTCTAAAAGGAAAGCGTCCCTTCCTTAACAGAACCGTTAGCTCTGATACCAAATGTTGAAAAACAAGGTGAAGAAAGCTTGCAATATGAACTTAAATGTGTGAATTCAAATCTGAAATATGAAGATTAACCTTAGCCTTAGTGTGAAGAAAGAATGAGAGAGAGAGATAGAACAATATAACACATGCAACAACAGTTGCATGGAAGCCAGTGAGGGGAAAAACTCACCACTGAAGAGAGCCAAAATTATATTACTAATAAATAATGAAGCTATTACATGCAGCAATAGACTTCTCTTATCATTCCTTGTAAAATCCCGGTGACACCTTGTTGCCACAAAGCCCCGAGATTCTTAATAACATAGCTCCAAGAGATGATTTATATAGGATTTGTGTGAGGATGAAAGAGAGCTTAAAAGCCATGGTTTCACCGCAAACAATGAGCAACAATACCACCTAGAAAAAACCATGCCTCCCTCCTTGAAACAGTCAAAAAATACCAAAAATAGCCTCTTACAGATGCTCTTACAGCTATCATAAGGCATCTTTTATGCATGGGCGCCTGGGGTCTAAAAATAGCATATTCTGTCATAGGGAATCTGTCATACTGTCATAGCATCTTATGACAACTTGCATGCATGTCATAGATTCTCTTACAACACCCTATTTTGACCCACAACCTTATTTTAGAAGATTCCAAGGTGGGACACCTAGCTAATTTGTCCTTTTCCATAAGGATAAACGGTAACGGTAACACTGCATTTATATAGTCTCTTTCACCACTGTTGGTCAAACAATTTCACCTCTTATGGGTAAATGTACAAAACACTTTAGGAGAATAATAAAAATAAAGGATTTATAAGGTTGATGACACCTAAATCCTAACAAAAGAAACCCTCAGGATCATGCTGCCACTTTGGACCACATCTCAAATGATAATCCTCAAAGAATTTCTCAAAGTGCACCCAACCTCCTTTTGAAAAGGCAAAATTAGATACCACTATATAATCAGGGAAAAATGTTCCCTTACCCCTCCCTGTGAGGTTGTCCTCATGGATGCAACCTATCTGCCACATAACTTTTGTAAACCCCACTCTTGGTGGCACATTGTATGGCAGTATATGAGGGGCTCCTTGAAAACCATATACCCTCAAAACAGTGCTGACTGGGTATGGGATAATGTCACCCCAGTTATGGTTGACTTTTAATTATGGATTCCTCCCCTTTTTCCTGAGGAAATCATGTAATTCCTTAGGAATCATAGGTAAATTCACCATCAATCTAGCCCTCAATTTGGTAGCAAAACAATTATCAAATTGCACATAACTAGTGCTTTCCTTATTACAAGATAAATTTGTAGCCCATATATGTATTGGCAATCTTTCTCCATCAACCGATTGCCTTAATTTCATCTTCTCAGAGAAGAAGTCAAAATTCTTGAATAAAAACATATGCATCAGCGTAGAATACCAAAAGAATTGAGTGTCAGTATCATTTTTCTGTAGCTTTGACAGCCCCTCATGTATCCTCTCAACCAAGAAAGAAGCAAAGTCATATGTGACAGAGAAGTTAGGGTGTTGTATTTGCACCCCCATGAACATGTATGCAATGGGCATCACTGCACCAATACTGAAACCCAAAATCTGACACAATGAACAAAAAGTGACCAGGAAATGATTTGCAAAACAATTTAATCTAAAAGGTTCCTAGTCACTGGGGCTGATATGAAATCTTGAACCTCCTGCCCTAGCTAGATGAGGTGGAAGCAATTTAGCTCTGAAAAGAGACTTCAACTTTGCATATTCCTACTTCATTTCCTCAAGGTTGATAGGCACCACGTCCTCACTTGGTTCACTCAAGTCAAAAATCTGCTGAATATCATCTCTGTTAATGCTTAACAAAACCTTTCCATCATTATCCCTAATTACCCATGTGACAGGGTCATATCTTGCAGCGACTACCCTAAGCAGGTCTACATTAGGGAAAAAATTCAGTACCACCAGCTTCCCCATATCATACATCCATCCATTTGAAAAATGGTTAGGATAATTCCTCTGTCCATACCACAATCTGAACATTTCCAAACTCATGAGAGGAACCCTAGCATCGGCTACGTTGGAACAATTGTATACTAACCCCTCCCCTAGGATTTTCCTTCGCATCAGAACCAATCCCTTCTTTCTATCATTCATTGACAAGGGAAATTGATCTAGGAAATCATCATACAGGTTTCTTTTTAAATAGTCAATCTAGCCAGAATGTTGCTTGGGTGGTGCCATCTCGAAAAAACTAGGGCTTCTTATAACTTCACACTTCAAATAGCTAGGACTAACCAAAGATATAAAATTACAGAACAAAATATTGTAATTTTTCACCATTTAAATAAACTATAGCCCTAAAATGTTTATCAACAAGCCCTATGATAAGTACAACAAATATTTTCCTTAATTCAAGCATAGAGTGACCGGGAAACACAAAAATTAACTCACAGCTCTTTTCGTAGAAATCCAAAATTCTGGTTGTCAGAGTTCACAACCTTGCTCTCAGCTCTGAAACTTCTTTGCAAAATACTTGAATGCTTTGTGAGACATATAAAGCAGGAGAATTGATTTTATTTTGATCAAATTGTGTCAGTAAATGTCTCATCCACCATTAAAGCTCACTCGTGCGCTGCATGAACGACTCCAACCATATTTGATGCAGATTTAAATTTGAGCCGTCGATCCTTCATTTTGATCAAATCATCAATGGCTACCTTCAAAATAGGCTAACACAATCACCAACATGGCCATAAGGGGCCCACCATACCATACACTACGAAGGAAGTCCACATGGTGGTTGCTCGCGATATCACAATCAGTAAAAATCTTGCAACTTCGGATCATGCGATGGCGGGCAATCATAGATCTTGAGCATCAATGATCTCATTCCTTCAACATAGTCATCGGCCCTATCATTAACCCTTGAGCAACTTTTCCATCAAGATTATAACACATTAGTCGATTTGAATCACGTGCATCTTAAGAGCACTTTAGTAACCTACCTTTTAATGTATTTAAGGCTGGATTAATGTTCCATGATATTTCCCTTATTCTTTTGGCTTCATCAGATGAGACACGTAGCGACCACCCATGATATTGCGATCGACCAAAGCACTGTGGTGGGGCCATTGCGGGATGGCGGGGAATGACTGAGATCAAATGGTAGTTGATCAACGGTCGTGCAATTTCATCCCCCAGAAGGACATGTGGCACCCGTCTGGGATATCACAATCAGTAAAAATCCTACAGCTTATGATCACGTGATGGCAGGCAACCGTTGATATTTGACGGAAATTTGATCAACGGTAGCGCGAATTCGATCCCTTCTACAAAATAAAACATTCATTAAAAAGGATGAGGGGACATCACTATGCCAATGGTAAACAATGACATAAGTTGTTTTTAAAAAGATGAAACACAGGGCCAACCAAGACTTAGGAAATAAAACCCTGCGGAGGAAATAAAGTATTAAAATCAAAGGGACTCGGCCTAGACAAACCGATATGACATAAGTTGTTTTAAAACCCCATCAAAAGTAACAGCGAAATAGAACCCATCCAAAGCATGAAATAAACATTATGGTTTTACATGAAGACAAAGCTAAAACCCCAACCCTTATAAAACTCGAACACCATGAAAGACCAGAGACATAAAGCAAAGCATGAGTGAAAAACACAGAGCAAAATACTGAAGTTCCATCAGTGGCTCCATTTGGGGATGTTCATTCCACTGGAATGAAGTGAGAATTCAAAATCTCAAGTAGAGCAGACCAAGATGCAGAGACGACCAAAAAGGGACTGTTCAGACAAAACAACCCCAACTGTGTACAAAATATATACAAAATATACAAACCTAAACTACTGTTCATGGAAAAGAATACTTCAAGTGAAGTATAACTTCAAGAACTATCCATGAACTGGCAGTTCTAGAAGATCTCCTATCATATCTTGGAGGAAGTACGAATCTTCACCCCACTTACCATTAATAAAAAATGGACCCAACCAGATTGCATCAAATTTCCCATGTTTCCCTTTATCTTCCAGTCTGACATTCCACATTAAAACCAAATCTCCATCTTTGAAACTCCTTAGAGTTGCCCTCTTATCATACATATTTTTTACTTGCAACTGCAACTTTGCATTTCTCTTTTGGGCTTCCCTCCTAGTTTCATTTAATTCTATAAGAGCTTCCACTCTCAATTGCATCTCATCATCAATTTCATTATCATACATCTGGACAAACTTATACATTTCCATTAAGTTATTTTGGGGCAACCTAGCATTTATCCCATCAACCAAGTCAAATGGAGCACAACTTATTGCCTTCTTCATAGTTACCCTATTTGCCCAGACTGCTAATCTTAGCTTAGAATCCCAAGCCCTTTTATTCTGATCCAGGATTCTTTTAATAATCTTCATCAAGCTTTTATTGCTTGACTCTGCTTGTCCATTTCCCTGTGGGTGGTATGGTGATGAATAAGAAATTTGGATGCCATGCTTCTCACAAAACTCTATGTATTCCTCAGATCTAAAACACATTGCATTATCTGACACAATCCTTTTTGGACATCCAAATCTAGTCAATATGTTGCTCATCAGATCCTTTAATGTGTTTACAACCTCTGCACCAATATCATAAACAACATTAACAATAACAAATAATCTCATTTAATATCTCAACATAATAGGATAATATCGAATAGAATTGGCTATTCATCGACATTATCAGCTATTTGGACCATAAGATAACTACAACACAATTCCAAGATAAAATAGGTCATTGATTTGCAATTTTTAGCAAGCTATAGGTAAAGACGAACAAATACTGAATCATACAACTTAGATCAGTGCCATATATCCATTGTGGGAGTCAAATTCATAAGTATTCAAGAGTTTATGACAGATTAACACATAACATATACGATCCTTGATAGCATTGCATTGCAATCTCATCAATATGTATTCTAACCCAATACTACTTATCAAATCCTTATACAGAACATATCTGCCTATAATCCCATTTAAGAATTTTAATTAATTGCCCTTGTCAACAAATGATAGGAAGAATGGATTGGTTTTGATGTGAGGAAACACCCTAGGGGAGGGATTAGAGTATAATTGTTCCAACATAGCCTAATGGAACACTAGATCTTTGCTCATGCTTGGGAAACCTTTCACCAAAAGATGCCATGAATGCACCTTACCCAAAGTATGCTTTAGGACCTGCATGCATACAAACACAAGGATTGTCATTTATCACCTTGCAGTAGTGGTACCTAAGATGATGGTACTACCCCTCCCTTGGACATTGCTCTCTTCTTACAATTGGATGCATCAATCCTTTTGATTTTGTCAAAAAGATATGAAATGATTTCTAAGCAATGCCTTATTGGGTCAATGAGATCACCAAAAGTCTAGGACTTGTCAAATGAAGGTATATTATTGACACCTATCCCTTTTCTATTCACTTGTTAGGACTTAGTAATGACTATCCAAAGAGAAAATGAGATAGTGGCAACAACCATTTATATTATTTATCTCACTGCAATCCATTTCATGGCTATAGTCATGTTGTCACACAGTGCAGATTTATTTTTTCAAATTCATAGATAACATGAAGACAAACCTGTAGCCTTTAATGGTACTGCTCTTATTCATGACTATTCTCTGTTCCCTTTAAGCACCATGATTTATGATGGTTTTTATGCTGAATATCTTCATTAAAACACCCTTGTGCAAGTATATTCCTTCACTATTATAGGCTATTGTTGGAATGGATGATCAATGGTATGAAAAGGTAAAAATACAACTATGCTTTGCTTCCTTCACTACTTGTTGCTGATTGTTGATTGTTGTTCATATGCACTTGTACCATTGTAATGCTTGATGTCCTACATGAACCTGCATGGCTCTCTTGTAGCATAACCTCATAGTTGTTGTTCATATACACTTCTACTATGGCCTTGGCTTCCAAAATGAGACATCTCCTGAATCATAACTGCTTAATTTTCATTTATAACTTTTTGTTTCTTGTATGCAATCATGATCCATGTTGGATCAATCATGATGACCAAAACCCCTACATGAAAGGTTATGAGCATAGAAATTTTACCTCGATCACATGATATGAGGGTTCCATTGCTGTCATAAACCTCTTGTAATGACATGTTTTCAATAGGCATATTATTTGTGTCAACTAGAGTTGTTGTTTCTTGAATGTCTTTTCCTTTTATGCCTTTCCTTAAAACATCATGCATTGAATGTTATCTGGCAACTTGTTCGCCTAATGTTTGATTGTGAAGGCCTTGAATAGAGCCTTGTGCAACTTTAGATTTTTTTTGCTGTTGTTGTCCTTCATGAGACCATTGTAGCATGCATTGTTGGTTGTCCTTATCAATGACAATGACCTTTACCTATTGCATTCACTTTCACCAGTACACCCATGAATGAATAATATCAATCCCCTTTGCCTCTTGTAGCTCTTGCAAAGGTGTTGTCCTTGTACTTTTATCATGACCTTGATTCAACCATTGCTCTTCTTTTGTTATGTGTAATAAATACACATAGTCTCCTCATTTTATCTTTATTGGACAGCCACCTGTCACATATATGGGTGACCTAACAACTCACCTTCCTATGTGATGTGTGACTGTCCAATAGGGTTATGGTGAGAGGGGCTTGACAACAACTTGAAATGCTTCCTCATTATTTAATAGATGCATAATTGAACTTGATGCATCTATGAAATCACTTCCTTTATAAACAAATCATGGATCTTCTTAAGAAGATTGAAGGACATATCAACACAGTATGTTGCATCTTTTGAATATGTTATTAGGATTAGGGTTAGTGTTATTATTAAATTAGGGTTAGAATTATGGTTCAATTGTGCTAGGGTTTAATTAGGGTTAGTGCTTATTAAGGGTTAGGTTTTAAATATGATTCAATTGGGGTTAGGGTTCAATTAGAGCTATGATTTAGATGGGCTTAGGGTTAGGGTTAGAAATAGTGTTTAATTAGTCTTAGAGTTAAAAATAAGGTTCAATTAGGCTTAGGGTTAAAATTATGATTCAATTAGGGTTAGGGTTCAATTAAAGGTAGGATTATTTTTCAATTAGGGTTATGATTCAATTATGGTTAGGGTTTTGGTAAATTATAATTATCTCACATATATGAGTTTGGGGTTAGAGCTAGGATCTTGATTTAATTAAGCTCTGGCTTAAGGTTAAGGTTAGGGTTTAAGTAAGCTCAAGGTTAGGGTTAAGGTTAAGGTTAGGGTTTTATTAGGGTTATAATTAGAGTTAAGGTTGTCATGAGAACTATGGTTAGTGTTAAACTAAGGATTATAAATAGCATTAGAATTATGGTTAGGGTTAGAATTATAATTAAGATTATAATTAGGGTTAGAATGAGAAGGGTTAGGATTATAATTGTACATAGACTTAGGGTTGGGATTAGCATTAGGGTTAAGGTTCGGTTAGGTTTACCATTTAATTAGAGTTGGGGTTCTAGGATAAAGCTTGGGTTCAATGATAGGGTTAGGGTTGGGGTTAGAGTTAAAGTTCAATTACAAATAGGGTTAGGGTTCAATTAGGTTTAAGGTTAAGGTTAGATTAGGGTTATGATTCAATCTCAAAAATAATTCTCACTCTAACTCTAACCCTAAACTTAATCATAAAACTAACTCTTGACCTAATACAACTAGCCTAACTAAATATCTAACCCTAGCAATTCTACTAAAGTAATTCTAATCTTGTCTTTCATGTTGTGCTGCAAATGCTACTAGCATATATATATTATTTATTAATATATACAAAATACCCCTTCTCCCTCTCTCAGGTCTTTCTCTCACTCACTCACTCCCTCTATCTCTCTCCCCTCCACCCTTAACTCTAAACCCTTAAACCATCTACCTCTACCCTTAACCCTCCCTCCCTCTATCTCTCTCCCACTCCGTCCCTATCTCTCTCTCTTTCAAGTATCTTCAATATCCTACCCCCTCTCCCTCTCTTAGGTCTCTCTCTCACTCACTCACTCCCTTTATCTCTCTCCCTTAACCTAAACCATAGACCCTTAACCCTTAAAACCCTCTACCCTCTCGTAATCTCTGTCTCTCTCCCACTCCCTCCTCTCTCTCTCCTTTGAATCCCTCTATTTCTCTCCCTCTACCCTCCAACCATAAACCCTTAACCCTTAAACTGAAACCCTTAAGCCTCTACCTCTACCTCTACCTCTCCCTCTCTCTTAAAGTCTCTCCCTCCTACCCCCTCTCCCTCTCTCGGGTCTCTCTCTCTCCTCTATCTCTCTCCCCTCTACCCTTAAACCTTAACCCTAAACCTTAAACCCTTAACCCTTAAACTCTAAACCATTAAACCCTCTACCCTCTATCTCTCTCCCAATACTCCCTCCCTCCCTCTCTCTCTCTCTCTCTCCTAAGTCTCTCCACTCTACCCTTAGCCCTCTACCCTTAACCCTTAAATCCTTAAATCCTCTACCCGCTATCTCTCTCCCACTCCCTCCTACCCCCTCTCCCTCTCTCAGGTTTCTCTCTCTCACTCACTCCCTCCATCTCTCTCCCCTATGATGGAACTTTATATTTTTGCTCCTTATGTTCCATTCCTACCCTACCTGGTGTTACTGGTCTTTCATGGTGTTAGAATTTTCCTTGGGTTGTGTTAGAACTGTAAAATTTTGAAAATTTCATGGCTACACATACCCATTAGTTCCCAAAAAATGCCCATACCATAAGCACATGAATATATTTTGCATACCAAATTTTCCCATATTTTATCATTTGGTCCCATAGAATCCATCTAACCCTAAGTATTTTAATGTATAATTCATATTGGCAAGAGATGGTGAGGGTCTCCCCAATCCATAAAGCATTCTATACTAATATATATCTTTTTGTAGTCTATTAGAAATACATCGGCAAAGTCTCACCGATGTTATTCCATTTGGTAATACACATCAGCATGATGCAGTTTGCAGTCTTAGCGACACAGGGGTCCTATCGACAAAACAATGGTCAACGGTGTAAGTCATAACGAGCTTATTTGTGTCTTACCGATCGTGGTATAATTCTGGAGCATCAAAAAGGAATCTATAATATTCTCAACAAGTTTCCTAGAAAAGTGGATCTTGTCGGTAGTATATTGTCATCGGGGTGAGTTTGAGGAAGTCTTGCTAACCCACCATATCGTTATAGCAGATTACATCAATAGGGGGACTTAGCAAAATTCATAGTCTCGCCGATAATGAAATTCATCAGCTAGACTTGAGTCATTAGTGTAATGTCCTAGAGCACTCATTTGGTTTCGTCAATAAGGCAAGAGAAGATTATGTCGTTGTCATCGATATGAAGTCTTGGAGTTCTGTTGACCCCCAGAGTCACAACGATATGTTTGATTTTTGGTGAGACAAGCTTTGTCAAAGAGAGCTAGGAAGCTCATGCAGAATGAAGTTCCATCGGCAGGAAAACCAGTGTGTCTCGGTGATTAGAAAGAAAACTGAAGGGAATATCTCGGTAAGACTTGAGTAGTCGGAGGAATGTTTGCCGACCCCTTTAGCCACAACAATACTCAAGATTGAAGGCATGGAGTGTCGGGGAGATTCGTGATGTCAGTATGACTGCATGACTCCATAGCGAAATATGATCTATTGGCTATCGGTCAGACTCAGAACATCGATGAGACTATGGGACACCAAAGTGATATGTGATATGTGGTGATCAGAGTAACATTGAACATCGGCGGAACTGCATGTTGTCTTCACAGGTGTTTAGTGAATGTTTGGAAAGGCTCGAATACAATAGATCACCAAGATTGGAATACGAATGGACGTGACCTTTCATGTGGCTAATATATAAATACCCATTTTTGACAGCGAAAGAAAGGGCAGAGATCGAATAAAGATAGTAGGATATAGAATGCTTATAATTTTTTTGAGACTATGATGCATGTAAAAAAAAATGGAGATTTCAATTGAGTTTATTTGATTTGGTGGCATTTTTTTCTAGTTTCAGTTGTTTGTTGTGTTAATTAAAAGTATTACTAAAGTTGTCTCCAAGGTTGATGTTTTCTAATTGTTTAAACTGATATATCAAGGATATTTTTTTAGTTTATCAGTGCACACTTGTAAACCCTCTACCCTCTACCCTCTACCCTCTCTCTCTCAAGTCTCTCCCTCCTACCCCCTCTCCCTCTCTTAGGTATCTCTCTCTCTCACTCAGTCTCTCTCCTATCTCCCTCTCCCCTCTACCACTTAACCCTTAAAACTTAAACTTTTAACACTTAAACTCTAAACCCTTAAACCCTCTACCCTCTATCTCTCTCCCAGTACTTCCTCCTTCCCCCCCCTCTCTCTATCTCTCCTAAGTCTCTACACTCTACCCTTAGCCCTCTACCCTTAACCCTTAAATCCTTAAATCCTCTACCCTTTATCTCTCTCCTAATCCATCCCTCTCTCTCTCTCAAGACTCTCCCTCCTACCCCCTCTCCCTCTCTCAAGTCTCTCTCTCTCACTCATTCCCTCTATCTCTCTCCCCTCTGATGGAACTTTATATTTTTGCTCCTTATGTTCCATTCCTACCCTACTTGGTGTTACTGGTCTTTCATGGTGTCAGAATTTTCCTTGGGTTGGTGGTTTTAGCTTTATTTTCATATAAAACCCTTGTGTTTATTTTACGCCTTGGTTGGGATCTATTTTGATATTACTTTTTGAGGGGTTTTAAAATGACTTATGTCCTATCATTCTATCTAGGTTGAGTCCCTTTGTTTTAATATTTTATTTCCTCTATAGGGTTTTATTTTCCTAAGTCTTGGTTGGCCCCGTGTTTCATCATTTAAAAACAACTTATGTCATTGTTTACCATCCGCCTAGTGATGTCCCCTTATCCTTTTAATAATTTTTTTTGTTTTGTAGAAGGATGAAGTTCGCGCGACTACTGATCAACTATCGTTTGATCTCAGCCACTCCCCGCCATCCTACGATGACCCCACCACAATGCTTTGGTTGATCGCGATATCACGGGTGGGCACCATGTGTCCTATCTGGTGAGGTCGAAAGAGATAATTCTGGTCGATCGTCGATCAATTATCATTAGATCTTAATGGTTTCCTGCCATCACGTGATCGAAAGCTACAAGTTTTTTACTGATCATGATATCACGGGTGGGCACCACGTGTCTCATATGATGAAGCTGAAGGAATGAAGGAAATATTGTGGTAAATTAATCCGGCCTTAATACATTAAAAGGAAGGTTACTAAAGTGTTCTTGAGGTGCACATGTTTTAAATCAGCAGATATGTTATAGTCTTGATGAAAAAGTTGCTCGACGGTTAATAATAAGGCTGGTGACTGTGTTGAAGGAACAAGATCACGAATGCTCAAGATCTATGGTTTCCCGCCATCACCTGATCCAAAGTTGTAGGATCTTTATTGATTGCGATATCATGGGCGATCACAACGTGGAAGACTAAAATTTAAATCTGCATCAAATATGTTTGGAGTTGTTCGTGCAGCGCGTGAGTGAGCTTTAATGGCGGATGAGACATTTGCAAGCATGATTTGATCAAGATAAAATCAATTCTCCTATTTTATTTATATCAAAAAGCATTCAAGTATTTTGCAGAGTAGTTTCAGAGCCAAAAGAAAAGTTGTGAATCTCTACACCCATAATTTGGGACTTCTGCAAACAAAGCCATGAGTTAATTTCTATGCTTCCTAGTCATTCTACACTTGAATTTGGGAAAAGATTTGTTATTCTTATTATTGAGCTTGTTGATAAATGTGTTAGGGCTATAGTTTAATTATAGTTGTGAGAAATTGCAATGCTTTTTTCTATAATTTCCTATCTCTGGTTAGTCCTAGCTATTTGAAGTGTGAAATTGTAAAAAGACCCTAGTTTGTCCAAGATGGCACCGCCAAAGCAACATTCTAGCCAAGTTGACTATTTAAAAAGAAACTTGTACAATGATTTCCTAGATCAATTTCCCTGCTCAACGAATGATAGGAAGAAGGGATTGGTTCTAATGCGAGGGAAAATCCTGGGGGAATGGTTAGTATATAATTGTTCTAACATTATTGATGTTAGGGTTCCTCTCACAAGCTTGGAAATGTTCAGATTATGGTATGGATAGAGGAACTTGCCTCACCCATTTTCAAACGGTTGGATGTATGATTTGGGAAAGCTAGTGGTCCCAAATGTGTTCCCTGACATAGACTTACTTAGGGTAGTGGCTGCAAGATATAACCCTATCACATGGGTAATCATGGATATTGATGGAAAGGTTTTGTTGAGTGTTAATAGAGAAGAGGTCCAATAGATTTTTTACTTGAGTGAACCGAGTGAAGACTTGGTTCCTATCAATCTTGAGGAAATGAAGCAAGAATATGCAAAGTTGAAGTCTCTTTTTAGAGCTAAGTTGCTTCCACCTCATCTAGCTAGGGAAAGAGGTTCACGATTTCATATCAACCCCAGTGACCAGGAACCTTTCAGATTAAACTGTTTTGTAAATAATTTCTTGGCCACTTTCTATTCATTGTGTCATATTTTGGGTTTCAGTCCTAGTGCACTGATGCCTATTGCATACATGTTCATGGGGGTGCAAATACAACACCCCAACTTCTCTGTGACATATGACTTTGCTTCTTTCTTGGCTGAGAGGATACATGAAGGGTTGTCAAAGTTGCAGAAAAATGATACCGACACTCAATTCTTTTGGTATTCTATGATAATGCATATGTTCTTGTTCAAGAATGCTGACTTTTTTTTTGAAAAGATGGAATTAAGGCAATCAGTTGATGGAGAAAGATCGCCAGTACAATTATGGGCTACAAATTTATCTTGCAATAAGAAAAGCACCAGCTATGTGCAATTTGATAATTGATTTGCTTCTAGATTGAGGGCAAGAATGATGGTGAATGTACCCAGGATCCCTGAGGAATTGCATGATTTCCTCAGGCCAAAAAGGAGGAAACCAGAATTAAAATTTTTCCATAACTAGGGTGACATTATCCCATGCCTAGCCAACACTATTTTGAGAGTATATGGTTTTCAAGGAACCCCCCATATACTGCCATACAATGTGAAACCAAGAGTGGGGTTTGCAGAAGTTATGTGCCAAATGGGTTGTATCCATGAGGACAACCTCACAAGGAGGGGTAAGGGAACATTTTTCCCTAATTATATAGTGGTGTCTATTTTTTCCTTTTCAAAAGGAGGCTAGGTGGATTTTGAGAAATTCTTTGATGATTACCATTTGAGGTGTGGTCCAAAGTGGCAACATGATCCTAAGAGTTTCTTTGCCCTTTTCAAAAAAAGAATAAAGGCTGGAAATTTTGTGCATGAGTTCAACTTTCCTGAGGATTTGATCATAAATGAATTTGATCTAAATAGGAAGGAGTTGAACAAGGAGAAATGGATAGCTTATGATAAGCTATTAGATATTGTGCATAAGATGGATCCAAAGTGTAATCCATTGTTGGAGTTCAATCCATACCATAAGAAGATTGACTTTCTAATGGAGAACTTCAAGGAAATTATGGGCACATTGAGGACCAAAAAGATAAATTTAGATCTGAGTCTAGGTGTACAGGAACAAGGTTCCAGGCCAATTGAAACAAGGCCAACATACCAGCCTATAGAAAGGTGGCCTATTTACAGGAGGAAAAAGGATGATAGTAGTGATGAAGAGGAAGTAGACAGAAAAGAAAAAAAATAATGAAGTTTCCTTCACAACCAGGTCCAAAATTCAAAGTGCCTGGGGCAATTAAAATCATTGATTTAGAATCATCACCAGAAGACAGTCCTTTATCACCACCATCTGAGCCAAGCCCTAAAAGAAAAAGAATTGATCAACCACAAGAGGATTTGATGGATGAAATTATTGTTACTGATCAAGACATGTAGGTTGGTGTGCCTTCCCCTCCTAGGCCAATTGAATTGGTTCTATCTGATTTAGATATGAAAGGAAAAAGTGTACAAGATGCAAGAATGGAATCATGTAAGGAGTTTCTAGATGACAATACATTTGTAAAAACTCTTGTATTCTTGCAATTGGTATGGAGGATGAAATTTGAATAATATCAAGAGAAATGTAAGAAGAGAAGAGAACTAAGGCTTGATAGGTCAGACCAGGATAATGATGAGGAGGTAAAAGCTAAATTAATAGAGGAATTTAAGAACATCACTCCTAAAGAGGGAAGAAGACTAGTGAGTCAGGCTGGTGTGTTGATTATGCCTGAATGGGATATTGCAAATGTTGTAGCATTTAATGCTATTTTAAAGTCCAAGCATCCTTTGCAAGACTCTGAAGAAGAAGTCAAGGCAACATTGCAAGATTTTTCCTTCAATGAGGAATATGAAACTTTGGCAATTTGGCCATTGGCCCCTCAAGGAAGAAAGCCAAATGTTACGGATATTAATCCAAATTTCAGGGGAGGATTAATAATAAAGAGAGCTTCAAAGACCTCAACCACTAAGGCCACTAATTTGACTGTAAATGTGGCCAAATTGGCCCAAAAGACTGTTGAAAGGGAGGAGGTTGAAAAGAAGAGCCTAATGGAGAAGTATAACCTTTTGATTGAGGAATATAACAAGATGCAATAGAGGAGTGTTGAGTTGTAGACTGAGGTGGAAAGGTTTAGGTATAAACAGATTAGGGAGACATCAAGTGCTCTAGGGACTAGTACATTACCTTCCACAGCAAGATCAGTGTCTCCTGCTTCTTCAATTGTTTCCACACCAGGATCTCCCAGTCAGAATCTTTCTCTCACCCCTCCTTTAGAACAAATTGATGAAGAAACAAAGTGCTTTGTTGATCCTACAAAGAAGAAGCTTTTGCAAATAATTGATGAATTTCAGACATCATTGAAGGTAAGTGAGGAGGGATCTCTTTCCAAGCAAAAGGAGATTGTTACTACTGTCTTGAGGAATTTAAATGAAAAAGTTGATAGTAAATTTCTATCTATACATTCTTTATATTCTTTGTTGTTAGATGCAATAAATAATATTGATAGGGATTAGGAAGTAGCGATACCATTGATTGAAAATTGGATCCCTAGGGCCAGTGATTTGGATGTCATGTATAAGGCTTCAAGTTTTGATACAAATAATAGACCCTAATCATTAAAGCCTACTCAAGTGTTGGTTAAATAATTGCAAGGTTTTCAGACCCTACCAGATGATTTGAGTAGGAAGATCAGAGAATTGGTGAAGAATTTTAATGATTGGGGTAACACATTGTTACTAGATATAATTGATGAGTAGGGGAAAATCAGGTCACTCCAACAGTGGTAGGATCAAGCAAGTGAAGTCATCAATGATCAAATTAAATTAATTTTTGATGAGTCAAATTTTGACTTGTTGGTGAGTTGTATGGATAAAATAATTAGTACCTACTCATTTTTGGAATCTTTTGAAGGAGATGCAAATCAGGTAGCGGTAAAATACACACCTTATAATACCAAGGCAAATGAGGTGATTAATTTTGACTGGCCGACTGATGAAGAATACCAGAAATGGGTAACTAAATATTTGACTGAGGAAGAGTAAAAGGAATGGACTACTAACAGGTGGTAAATCAGATGTTGCAGTTACAATGGTTTCTAGTTTTGTTTTGATGGCATTCTCGGTGTGGGTTTCTTGTGGTTTTTTTTTGTTGCATCAACTTTTCTCAGTTGACATGATGAACAAGAATATTCACCAAGGTGATGGTTGTTGTAACAATTTTTGGAATATCACCAGGTGTGCCAACTGGCTGGTGACATGTGTAATTTTTCGCCCGATGCTTGTTTTCTCCTTCATTTTCTATAAGAAGGATTTCAAGGCCAGAAGTATGGGTTATCAAGTTAGATAATTTTTGGTCGAGTCCAGGTGAAGTTGTAGAGAAAATTGTAAAGTCTGATGGTTTTAGAGAGAAATACAATTTAACTTCTGATTTATTCTATAATTAGTTTTGAATTCATGGGGATTTAATGTTGTATAATAGTACTAGCATTTGAGTTTAAATGATAAATTCAAACTCATGTCTCTCCATTGTACATGCATATCCAAATTTTGAATAAGATGACTAAGGGTTGTTTCATTCATCTCACTATTGTGGTGTGTATAATCCTTATTTTAGCTTTAACTCAAGGAATTAATTAAAATGCTTGAATGAGATTATAGGAGGATATGTTATGTATAAGGATTTGATAAGTAGTATTGGGTGAGAATGCATACTGTTGAAATTGTAATGCAATATTATCAAGGATCTTATATGTTATGTATTAAATCTGTCATAAACCTTTAGATGCTTATGAATTTGACTCCTGCAATGGATATATGGCACTGATCTAATTTGTACTTATTTGTGTAGCTCAATAATTGTTTGTCTTTTCCTAGAGCTTGCTACAAATTTCAAATTAATCACTATATTTACTATGGATTATGTTGTAGTTATCTCATGCTCCACATAGGTGATATTATTGGTGAACAACCAATTTTATTCGATATTATCCTATTGTGTTGAGCTATTCAATGGGATTATATGTTATGTGTTAATGTTGTTTATGATACTGGTGCAGAGGTTGTAAACACATTAAGGGATCACCCTCCCGGGTCTTGCAAAGCCCAAAGTGTAGGAGGCTTTTTAAAGTCCCTATTAGTTGGTCCAAGTCCTTCGATTTTCCCTTGATTAGAATTGGAAATCCCATAGGTAGATTAGAAGACCAACCTGGTTATAGTGCAAAAAACAACCAATACCCTCTACCTTTAACCCTAAACCCTAAACCATTAACCCTTAAACTCTAAACCCTTAAACCCTCTACCCTCTATCTCTCACCCACTCCCTCCCTCTCTTTCTCAAGTCTCACCCTCCTACCCCCTCTCCCTCTCTCAAGCCTCTCTCTCTCACTCACTCTTATCTCCTTCCCCTCTACCCTTAATCCTCTACCCTCTATCTCTCTCCCACTCCCTTCGTCTCTCTCACTGAATCCCTCTATCTCTCTCCCCTCTACCTGTTGGTTGTTTTTACTGTAACCAGGTTGGTCTTCTAATTTACCTATGGAATTTCCAATTCCAATCAAGGGTAGCTCAAAGGACCTAGACCAACTGATGAGGATTTTAAAGACCTCTTACACTTTGGGCTCTGCATGACCTAGGAGGGTGATCTCTTAATATGTTTACAACCTCTGCACCATTATCGTAAACAACATTAACAACAATAGATAATATCATTCAATAGCTCAACATAATAGCATAATACTGAATAGAATTGGTTGTTCATCAGTAATATCAACTATTTGGAGCATGAGATAACTACAACACATTCCACAGTGTAAAATAGTCATTGATTTGCAATTTGTAGCAAGCGCTAGCTAAAGACAAACAAAATACTAAACCATACAAATTAGTACAAATTATTGTTATCTATTGAAATTGCACCCTTATCAAGTTGCAGAACTTGATACTTCAGAGAAACATGGGAACTTTTCCAGGTTATGGGTCACCTAAAAATGGAAAAGAACCTCCAGAGAAGGCTGAATTCCTTTGGTATCACCTAATCTACTAATTTTGTAAGGTAAAGGGAGAAGATTACTAAAGCAAAACAAATATGGTAGGAACTAATCTCTATGGTGATACATCGAACTGATAAGAATCATAAAATAAAATAGATGAACATACCCCTGGAAAACTAATGATAGTTATTTCATTTACTCAGCATAATTTTGTGAACTTATGCATAATTCATAAAAAGGCTTAATTTGCATATACATTTTAAGAAGGAAAGATGAATTTCACAACTTTAAACTTCAAATACATATTTAGAAAAAATAGTTCAAAACTTACATAATCTGAAAGAAAATGAAAGGAGTATGAACACTAACAATGGTTTCCAAGGTAATCCATGTATTTTATATTCCAAATTCCAAATGAGTTACAAAGCATACATCAGCTGAGAAAGGATTTGAGAAAAATCACTAACTCTCCATAATGCATAATCTGAACTCCTTTACAAAGAGGAAAAAAATGCCATATATACAACAAAACTCAAAAGTGTCAGCCCCTCCTTTAGGGTTTACCAAAAATATCAGCCTTCAGAAAGATCCGCCCTTAGATCTTTTCAATCAAGTTACTTCTGCATTAAATGTGTATCCCCGCTGTCCATGTTGGTGAAGGATTGCTCCCGAAATGGCCTCCAGATCTTTTGGAATAATCACATTAACCTCAGGCCCCCGTGTCCACCCTCAAACCTTGTTAGAGCTACCTTGAATGTTCTTGAGTGGCATCATAAATGTCAATCTACCCCTCGCTAGTAGACACCACAACTATCACTGAGACTCATAGTTTCTTCCCTTTCTTCCTTTTTCCTGCTCAAGATCTTTTTGTAAGTTGACCATCTTTGAAAAGTAGCATCTGACCTCCCCTATTAGATCCAAACACCATTGCTTCATTGAGCCGACCCATGCCGCACACATTTTGTTCATCTTCTTCACAAGGGCAGTCACAACATTCAAACAGCCAATGGTTCACCTTTAGTTCCCTATGATTGGTTGAACACATGCCACTTAGGCTTTCTAGGCAGTCAAAGGCTACTCAAATGGAATCACATGTTGGTGAGACACTTGTCATGTCTCCCTGATACAATTATACTCTACATCAGCATCGACATAGCATACAACTGTTGATGAGACCTCATATCAAATTAAAAAGTTATATTGATATCACAAAAAACCATCGGCACGAAAATCATTATCGGTCAGACATCATAGCAAGTCCTATCGCTGTGATCCTCCATTGGCAAAACATCCACATTCAAAAAGACACCATTCAGTCAGCAGGAGGTCACAGCAGGTTCCCATTAGTCATACCGATATCCCTTTCCATTGGCAAGTCCATCCCTATTGGCAAGATATCGTAGCGAAGCCACAAGACCTTCGGCGAAACATACCATCATCGTCGAGATATCATGCCGAGCTCAATTTCCTTTGGCGAGACCACCATTTGTTGGTAAGAAATTACACCGAGCCCCCCCTTTGTCGGTGAGACCTCAATAATTTGGCCAGACCCTATGTTAAATGTAAATATTTCTTCCTGATGACGGCCTTGTGAACAACTATTGGGGAGACTTTCATCTATCGACAGGACCTCATGGCGGGTTCCATTAGTCACACCGAAGGTTTAAAACCATCGGCGAGACCATTGCTTGTCAGTAGGACATTATACTGAGTGCAAATATTTTGCTCGGAGTCTCCCTGAGCTCAACCTTGTGAACCACTATCGGCAAGTGTCCCCCGGTCGACAAGAGATTACACTGAAGGTATGCCCTTATGTCAAACTCAAACCTTTTGGTGAGACTTTGCTTGATCAGTGAGAGGTTACACCGAGACCAAGCCCACTTCAGCAAGACTTCACTCATGTCAGGTAGACTTCTCCTCGATGACACCTCCTTTTGCTAATACTTCCATCCCTTCAGCCAAACCCTATGTCGAAGGCATCACCTTTCTCCGAGACTTCCATCTATCGGTAGGAGCTCTCCCCGATGCTAACCCTATGCACGAGGGTCGACATGACTTATTTCCAAGTAGAGAGATATATACAAACTCATGGCAATTAAAATGTCTCAACAACCTTTGGATTTCAAATGAACAGAACCAAACTGCCAGTCGGCAAGACATGTGGAGGGTCTCAGTGACTTTATCCTTTGAAGAGTTCTTATACCAAATGCGATTGAGGTATGCTTTCCAATAGACTTCCTTGTGAAATAGGATGAGATGAAGACCTCCCCAATGAAAACTAAACACCTGCATGATGAGCTCAACCCTTATGGGAGCCACATTTAATCCACATGCCGAATTTAAAACATAATTTCCCCTAATTGAGCCCGCAAGTGAAAATCGGGTAACATTTCTGGTGACCTCAACTAGATGTTTTTGTACTAAACATTCAAAATAGTAGCCTAGGCCTATCCATTGGGCATGGAGTCATTGGGAAAACTTAGAAACAGACCTAGAGTAGTTTTGTACATGGTTGTAACTCATTTGTAACTCATCAGAACAAGTCAAGACACCTGGAAACTTATTGAAAATAGAAAAAAACTTGAAGTGAAACTATTTATTGTGTTGAGACAACACCTAGAGAATGAAACGACAACTAAACTAAAGTGCGGCAGCACTTATTGAAAGCATGAAATCTAACCTAAAGCATGTACAATGACAAATCATACCTCAAAACAACATTTGAGGTGAATCCCATTAACTGGGATTGGTAACTTTTCTCCATCCATGTTTGATAACTGGAATGCATTATGCTCTTTGCATTTAGTAATAGTAAATGGACCTTCCCATAAATGATCAAACTTTGTGTGCTTTCCTGGTCCACTCTTTAGCACATCCCACTTGACAACAATATCACCTTCTTTAAAATTTTTGGCTGTAGCTTTCTTATCAAATGTTCTCTTTGTTTGGAGCTGATGATACTCCAAATTTTTCATTGCCTTATCTCTTGATTCTTCAAGCTCCATGAGCTCTGCATATCTCACAGACATCGGGTCCTGTTCTTCATACATCACCAACTGGTGAACAATGTTTAGAGCTGGAAGCTCCATAAACAAAGGTAATCTGGCCTCTTTACCATAAATGAGTACATAGGAGAATTACCAACTGAAAAATATCACCTTCTTTAAAATTTTTGGCTGTAGCTTTCTTATCAAATGTTCTCTTTGTTTGGAGCTGATGATACTCCAAAGTTTTCATTTCCTTATCTCTTGATTCTTCAAGCTCCATGAGCTCTGTATATCTCATGGAAATTGGGTCATGTTCTTCATACATCTCCAACTGGTGAACAATGTCTAGAGCTGGAAGCTCCACAGATAGAGGTAATCTGACCTCTTTACCATAAACGAGTACATACGGAGAATTACCAACTAATCTCTTGGGGTTATCCTATTTTCCCAAAGCGCAAATTTCAATGTGGTATGCCAAACCCTTTGATTCTCCTCCATGGTCCTCTTAATAATTCTAATCAGATTTTTATTTGTACTTTCAGCTAAACAATTACCCTATAGGTAATAATTGGAGGAAGTATTCAGATGAATTCTATGAATAACAGCCCAACCTGTGACTTTTAACCCAACAAAATCAAGAGCATTATCTAAGATGATGGAGTCAGGGACTCCAAATTTGGTGATTATATCTTCATAAAAGCTCAAAACCGAAGATTCATTTGCTTCTTTCAAAGCTACTGGCTCTATCCACCGTGTAAAATAGTCTGTGGAAGTTAGCACCCACTTGTGACCAGCACTGTAAGGTGAATTAATTGGTCTGATAAAGTCAATTCCCCATCTCATGAAGGGCTGCTCTACTTGAACTGGATGTAAAGGCATAGTAGGTAACTTTTCCTTTCCTACAAATAAAGCACACTTAATACACTTACTTGACCATGCATATGCATCTTTAAACAAGCTAGGCCAGTAGTAACCAGCTCTCATGATTTTCCAAGCAGTTGTCCTTGGAGAAAAATGACCTCCCGAAACTCCATCATGAAACTCGTGAAGTACTTGCTCTGTCTGATCAACATCAATACACCTTAATAAGACACCATTCAGATCTTTCCTGAAAAGAATACTATTCATGAGGACATAAGGAATTGATTGTAATCTGAAGTATCTTCATTTTTCTCTGTCTAGACTTGGTGGACATTCACCAGTACGAAGAAAGTGGGTCATTTCTTGAACCCAACCTACAACTGATGCAGGTGCAACAACTTGAACATTTTGAGGCTCATCAGTATTAGCTAAAACAACACCAGTTTCTAATTTTTGTACATCTTTAGGGGTTGAGGAAAGTTTCTTACAAAGTCCTCTACCCCTGACAAGTTTTGTGATGTTGATGTCAACATCAAATTCCATTACTTTTGTGATCCACCCTGCTCTTTTCTCACTCAGACCTTTGTTCAACAGAAATTCCTTTACACTTGGGTGTGCAACCAAAATATGAATTTTATTTTTTGAAACTAAAGGCTTAAACTTCTTTAGACTATTGATCATAGCGAGAACATGTTTCTCAACAAATGTATATTTTTGTTCATAATCAGCAAGTCCTCGACTAAAGAAAGCTAGTGGTTGCTCTAAATTATTACTATTTTTTTGAATAAGCATAGCAAAAATTGAACTAATGCTGCCAAAAGCATACAAAAAGAAGTCTTTAGAGAAATATGGATTTACCAGTGTTGGGGTTGTTGCTAAAGCTTCCTTGATTCCTTCAAAGCTACATTCTGCTTCTCTTGACCAACTAAAAACTATGTTCTTTTTAAGCATGGCCGTTAAAGGCTGTAGTAAATTTGCAACATTAGGAATGAATCTTCTTAAAAATTTGATTCTCCCTAAAAAGCTCTGCAATCCTTTCTTGCGATTAAGTAATGGCAGTTCAAGTACAACTTTAACTCTTTTAGGATCAATGGTAACTTCGTCTTTTTATACTATGTGACCTAACAGTTTACCTTCATGAACTACAAAAATACTCTTTTTCGGATTGAGAGATATTCCATATTCTCTACATTTTTCAAAAACTTGCTTGAGATGTGACAAGTGTTCATCTACATTCTTTGAATATACAGTTATGTGATCTAAGTAAACCAGCAAAAATTTTTGAATTAAACTCTGAAATGCGATATCCATGGCATGCTGAAAGGTAGAACCAATGTTAGATAAACCAAAAGACATTCTCTTGTAGGCCATAGTGCCCCATTTTGTTATAAATGTTGTTTTATACTGATCCTCCTCTTTGACTAGAATCTGGTTATAACCAAAATATCCATCCAGAAGAGAAAATCTCTCTGAACTAGCAACAACTTGGAGAATTTGTTCCATAGATGGTAAGGGATAATGATCTTTCAGAGACGCTCTGTTAAGTCTCTAAAATCTACAAATAATCTTACCTCACCATTCTTTTTTCTAACTGAAACAAGGTTAGAAACCCAGAATGTGTGTTTAATTGGAAACACAATACCCCCTCGACTAACTTGGTCAGCTCTCTGGTCATTAAAGGTTTGAGCTTGGGGTTCAAGGGTCTCTATTTTTGTCTAACAGGCTTGGCTCTAGGTTCTAACTCAATTGTATGTTGTGCAATATGAGGATCAAACCCTTTTAAATCAGAATATTGCCAAGAAAAAATATCATGATACTCTTGGCATAAAGCAATGAAAGCTTTCTTATCTTCAGCTGAACAAATTTTACCTAATTTGAGAAGCTTACCTTTAAAAATTTCAACTTCCTCATAATGAATTGAATATGGATTCCAAGGTAACAAACCCTTTGGGAAGTTTATTTCTCTTCAGCTATATTACTTGATTATCATACTGTTGTTTAATCCTTTCCTGGTTCACTATGGAGAATTGATCTTCTTGGAGCATAAAGGTTAATATCTGCTCATCACTTTCAAATACCTGCTAATTAATGGTGTTATCAGGAATTGATGACCTAATAAATACCTTGACATACTGTTGTATTTTATCTTTTTTGATATCGCCTGGGATTTCAAACTGTGCTCCAATTGCTACAAGCCTATCAGCATGCTTATTCTGATTTTGTGGAATAGAAATTAGATTGAAAGCGTTAAACTCTTCAATTATGTTCCATACTCTATTTCTATACAACTTCAAAGCATCATTCTTGGAAACATTCAGTCCTCTAACCTGATTAACTATCAATTAGTTGTCTCCATAAACCTTTAAATAGCCAATCCCTCTTTTCCTTGCCCACTCAAGGCCTTGAATGAGTCCTTCATACTCAACACTGTTATTGGAACATGCAAAAGAAAAATGAAAGGCTGAAAAATACTTATCACCCTATGGAGAAACCAACATTGTACCTCCACTTGCTCCATTCTTGCTTCTAGAACCATCAAAAAACATTTCCCAAAGTTTAGTTCATTGTTGCAACAACTGATCTGTACCCTTTTCAAAGTTTGGAACCTCTGCATCAGGTTCAAGCATCACATAATTACCCATACCGGCATCTTGAATAAAATCTACAGGATTTTCCAACACATTTTTAGCTACCCATTCATGTAGTAGCACATCAAGAACAACTTCTGCTTGAAGTTCTTGAGCAGTAGCCAATTCACTATCAATAAAAATGACACAATTTGTGTCTGCAGCAATAGGAACAATGTTGATAGGACTTGAGTTATACAGATCAATGTGATCTTCAGCCAACTTTTCAGATTTAATGGTAATCTTAGTTCCATATCTTGTTCTAAACAACATATGTGACCAATCAGTTGACACATAACCACCTATCTTAGCTGTAAAGTCTCTTGAGAGGCACAAAGAAAAGAAAGGTGGAATATCTATGACACATATGTCCTAAGGAATTGAAAAATTCAGACAAGCATGAAGGGTAAGACTCAAATCTTTAATAACACCCAATGTATTAACAGAAGTACTATCCAATTGAATCACTCCTTTCTCTAAAGGATGATACTTTAGTCCAAGCTTGTTAGCAATTTGCTTTGGCATTACTGAGCTACTAGCTCCACTGTCTACCATATAGTTATGAACTAACTTATCACCTATGATTACATACATGTAAAATAGAGGAGGTTCGACTTCTTTTCCGGCCTCTTTGTTGGGTTGTTTATAATTTTCTTGAGAATTATTTGTCAAGACAGTTCTAACTTGACCTATTAGAGACTCAAATTCATCAGACATTTTTAAGTTTGACAAGGCTGACTGTAACATATCTTTTTGACCTGGAATAGCTAATGAATCTCACATAGACATCGTCACATTCATCTTATTCTTACTATGAATAATATTATAGGGTGCAAATGGGTTTACTTTGTGATGTACCTTTATGCCAGCATGATCAGCTTGCAAGGGTGGCTCCTCCTTGACTAGGAGTTGCTGATTTCTTTGCAAAATGTGAGTCACTTGAGATGTAGAAGGTTATGTAGCTATTGCTTTTCCTTTATTAGTTGATTGATCAAGCTCGAAGGCTCTTTTCTTTTCCCTTGTGTTAGCTGCAACTGCATAATTATCTACATTCAATCCACATAATTATTTTCCTTGCCAGTTAAGTAGAGTAGTTTCATTGGTAAGCTGATCTTGGTGTTGTGGAGGTGCATCATTGAGTGCATTCTGTTGTGAACTTGAAGCATTTTGTACCATAAGTGCTTGATTAATAAGTCCATTTGAGCAAGTGGCTTGATTGTGAGATTGGTTACAAGGGTCGTACCACTCATAATCTTCTACTAAGTCATTTTGAATAGGGACAAGATCCTTAACTACACTAACAGGTGTTGGAGTATAAGCCTGAAAAGGTTTTGTGTTTACATTCTATCTTGGGCCCTGGTAGTTGCCTTGATAAGCCTATCTATTACCTTGATATTGTTGTTGCTGACCTAAATTTTGTTGTTGATAAGGCCTGTTATATGATTTTTTGTTTTCTAAGCTCACAAGCTTATTACCAAAAGTCTGTAATAAACTTTTGATCTCCTGTAACTCATTTGAAGAATTTGAAACAGTAGTTTCTTTTGTTACAGCAGCTGATACTGCTGGAACAGGTGGAAAAGGTGCAAAAGGTGGTATCTGCAGAGGAATATTCAAATGAATATCTAGAAATATAGGCATTGGTGGCCTAGGAGCAAGTTTACTAGCTTGTATTAGGCTATTTTCAGCTCTGATTGCTACTTCATAAGCATCTAGCAAAGAAACTCCTCCCATTGACTATATTAAAACTGAAATATCGCTATTTATAGCTCTAAGATAATATAGGAAGGCATATTCAGGTGAAGGCCTCACCGTAGCAGGAATCCTATCCCATGTTCTTTGAAAATGAAAATTGAAATCCATCATTTGCTCTTGAGGGGCTCTCTTTATAGTTGTAAGTTGTTCTACCAAAGACAAGTTATCTGACTTATCTTGAAACTATTTATGCAACTTGTCTCCAAATTCATCCCAAGTTGTGATTGAGCCTACTGCTAAACCCCTATACCATTGCACAACTCTTCCTTTCAGTGAAGCAGCTAGCAATCTCACAGTAACATCCCCTTGAGTTATGTGATGGAATCTGCATAACGAAGCCACATCTCGTATATGTTCAATCAGGGTAGTCTGATCTTCCCCAGTGAAATTTGGAAAAAATTTCAAAGCTTCCATTGGAATGTCATTGTGTTGTGCCAAATTTAATGGACTCCCTCCATTAAAAGCAACAAATGGTTGATTCCTTGCCATCTGTATAGCAAGAGGTGGGTTTACTTGCACTCTAGGTGAAACAAAAGACAGGACAACAATATGGGATCTCATAGATTGAGGAGTATATTTGGTTCTTCTAGAATAGACAAATATTATCCTTGGCCTTTCTGTTGCCCTACCTTTTCTCCTTGGTGGGGAAAGCTATAAATATTAAAAAGGAACTAAGCTGCTCCTTGTCTAAACTCTTCTCATGAGTTGTAAAAGCACTAATTTTGAAGTTCTTTCTCTTCACGGAGTCACCAAGTATGCTACAATAACTTCTGCAAAGTCTAAAACTTGTTGGTTGCATACCAAACCAACAATATAGTGTGGAACTTGTCCCACCGGGTGTTCCAAAAACTGTTATCTACTGAAATTGCACCCTTATCAAGTTGCATAACTTGATACTTCTGAGAAACATGGGAACTTTTCCAAGTTGTGGGTCACCCAAAAATGGAAAAGAACCTCTGGAGAAGGCCAACTTCCTTTGGTATCACCTAAACTATTGATTTTGTAAGGTAAAGGGAGAATATTACTAAAGCAAAACAGAAATGGTAGGAACTAATCTCTATGGTGATACACCGAACTGACATGAATCATGAAATAAAATAGATGAACATACCCCTGTAAAACTAATGATAGTTATTTCATTTAGTCAACATAATTTTGTGAACTTATGTATAATTCATGAAAAGGCTTAATCTACATATACATTTTAAGAAGGAAAGATGAATTTCACAACTTTAAAGTTCAAATGCAGATTTAGAAAACATAGTTCAAAACTTACATAATCTGAAAGAAAAATGAAAAGAGTATGAACACTAACACTGGCTTCCAAGGTAATCTTTGTATTTTATATTCCAAATTCCAAATGAGTTACAAAGCATACATCAACTAAGAAAGGATTTGAGAAAAATCACTAACTCTCCACAATGCATAATCCAAACTCATTTACAAAGAGGAAAAAAATGCCATATATACAACAAAACTCAAAAGTGTCAACCCCTCCTTTAGGGTTTACCAAAAATATCAGCCTTCAGAAAGATCCGCCCTTAGATCTTTTGAATCAAGTTACTTCTGCATTAAATGTGTATCCTCATTGTCCATGTCGGTAAAGGATCGGTCCCAGAATGGCCTCCAGGTCTTTTGGAATAATCTCATTAACCTCTAGCCCCCATGTCCACCCTCGAACCTCGTTAGAGCTGCCTTGAATGTTCTTAAGTGGCATCATAAATGTCAATCTACCCCTCACCAGTAGACACCACAGCTATCACTGAGACTCGTAGTTTCTTCCCTTTCTGCCTTTTTCCTGCTCAAGATCTTTCTGCAAGTTGACCATCTTTGAGAAGCAGCATCCAATCTCCCCTATTAGATCCAAACACCATTGCTTCACTGAGTTGACCCATGCCATGCACATTCTGTTGATCTTCTTCACAAGGGAAATCACAACAACCAAACAGCCAATGGTTTGCCTTTCATTCCCTCTGATTGGTTGAACGCATTGCACTTAGGCTTTCCATGCAGTCCAAGGCTACTCAAATGGAATCGCATGTCGGTGAGACACTTTCCATGTCTCCCTGATGCAATTATACTCTACAGCAACATCGACATAGCATACAACTATTAGTGAGACCTCATATCGAATGCAAAATTTATATCGATATCACAAAAAACCATCGGTAAGAAAATCATTATCGGCCAAAGCTCATAGCGAGTCCTACCATTGTGCTCCTCCATTGGCAAAACATCCGCATTCCGCAAGACACCATTCAGTCAGCAAGAGGTCACAATGGGTTCCCATTAGTCATACCGATATCCCTTTCCATTGGCAAGTCCATCCCTATCGGCAAGACTCTCTCAGTCAGCAAGATATCGTAGTGAAGCCACAAGACCTTCGGTGAAACATACCATCATCGGTGAGATATCATGCTGGGCTCAACCTCCTTCAGCGATACCACCGTTTGTTGGTAAGACATTACACTGAGTCCCCCTTTGTCGGGGAGACCTCAATCATTCGGCCAGACCCTATGCCGAATGTAAAGCTTTCTCCCCAATGACAGCCTTGTGAACAATTGTCGGGGAGACTTTCATCTATCGATAGGACTTCATGGTGGGTTCCATTAGTCACACCGAAGGTTTAAAACCATCATTGAGACCATCACTTGTTGGTAGGACATTATACTGAGCACAAATATTTTGCTTGAAGTCTCCCTGAGCTCAACCTTGTGAACCACTGTCAGCAAGAGATTACACCGAAGGCATGCCCTTATGTCGAACTCAAACCTTTCAGCGAGACTTCACTTGGTTGGCGAGAGGTTACACCAAGACCAAGCCCACTTCGGTGAGACTTTTCTCATGTCGGGAAGACTTCTCCTCGATGACACCTCCTTTTTCTGAGACTTCCATCCCTTCAGCCAGACCCTATGCTGAAGGCATCACCTTTCGCCGAGACTTCCATTTGTCGGTAGGAGCTCCCCCTGATGCTAACCTTGTGCACGAGGGTCAGCATGAATTCTTTCCAAGCAGAGAGATATATACAAACTCATGGTGATTAAATTGTCTCGGTGACCTTTGGATTTCGAATGAACAGAAGCAAACTACCAGTCAGTAAGACATCTGGAGGGTCTCAACGACTTTATCCTTTGATGATTTCTTATACCAAATGTGACTGAGCTATGCTTTCCAATAGACTTCCTTGTGAAATAGCATCAGATGAAGACCTTCCCAATGAAAACTGAACACCTGCACGCTGAGCTCAACCCTTATGGGAGCTGCATTTAATCCACATGCTGAATTTAAAACATAATTTCCCCTAATTGAGCCTGTAGGTAAAAATTGAGTAACACTTACATCAATGCCATATATCCATTGAGGGAGTCAAATTCATAAACATCTAAGGGTTTATGACAGATTTAACACATAACATATAAGATCCTTGAGAATATTGCTTTACAATTTCATCAACATGTATTCTAACCCAATACTACTTATTAAATCCTTATACATAACATATCCACCTACAATCCCATTCAGGCATTTTAATTAATTCCTTGAATTAAATCCAAAACAGAAATCATACACACCACAAGAGTGAGATAAACGAGACAACCCTTAATTATCTTATTCAAAATTCAGATATGCATGTACAATGGAGAGACATAAGTTTGAATTAATCATTTCAATTCAAATGCTAGTACTATCATAAAACATCAAATCCCCATGAATTCAAAACCTACTACAAAATGACTCAAAACCTAAATTGTATTTTCCTTAAAACCACCAAACTTTACAATTTTCTCTGCAACTCTACCTAGACTCAACCAAAAAATATCTAACTTGCTAACCCATACTTCTAGACTTGAAATCCTTCTTATAGAAAATGAAGGAGCAAACAAGCATTGGGCCAGAAAGTACCTCTGATTTCACATGCTTTTCTTCACAAAATTCCTGAGGACAGTAGCTATACCTTCTTTATTTCTCATCCTACGCCCTATTCATGCATCCTACAATTACAACAATATCTATGGGGCCTCTTTTCAAGCTACAGTAATCACAAAAAGTGTAAGAGCCACTTTATATCATGTTTGGACTACAAAACCCTAAAAAATAGGGTAACCGGGTTGTATGCAAAGAAATGAAGCTTTCTGACTCAAATCAACGCCTTAAGCCCCCAAATCATATTCAAATCAAAGCTAACACATATCTTCATGACCTAGAATTGATTTCACAACAAAATATGGCTTCATGTGACCGTATAGTGCTGCATAACAAGAAAAATAAAGAAATTTTGAAGAAAAACACAAATATTTGAATGTCAAGAGCTTGTATTTTAAATCTTCAACCATCAACAACCATTACAATGATCACTTTATGCCTTTTAAAGGAATTTACACATCAACCATTGAACAACCACCTCTACAATTGACTTTTTAATCTTTTATGATCACATGAAACATAAAACACACTAATTTCAAGGTTGTTAACATCACTATTGAAATGTTTTAATTTTTTGACCTTTCAAACATTAAAAAGTACATCATTAAATTAATTATGTAATGGTAGAAAAATTAAAAACATCATGAATTAATTATGTAACCACATAAATCAAATATAATTCTATCAAGAAATTAATATCAAATAGATAATATAATCGCGTAACTCATACATTTCAATGTCATTGATCTTCTTCTTCATCCAACTCTTTGTCTGTATCATCCAATCCAAATTCAACATTGTAAGGATTGGTCATATCATCATCGTCATCATCAATATCATTTTTGATAATGTCATCATCCACACGGTTATCATCTTCATGAACATTAACTCCTACATCATCATGATCTAGTTCCTCCTCTTCGACATCTTCGTCAGGGACATCATCAACTAACTGTTGATCCTGATCATCATCTACATCATCTTCTAGTTCTTTTGTATCTTCTTCTTCCACCGCATTATACTTTACTAGCCTTCCTCTTGGATCATGTCTAACAACAAATGACCAACCCATTTTACCTAGAACCTCTAAGTAAAATACTTGCTCACATTGGCTTGGAAGAACATAGGGCTCATTTCCAGCTTGCTCTATCAACCTTGTATTAACCATGGTAAATCCATTATCATGTTCAATAACAGTTCTCTCAGGATCATTTTCATTCAATCGTAGCTTGTACCATAGGACGATGAACATAATTAATCTGAAGGACTTAAAGTCACTTTCAAGTATATCATCCAAAATCCTATAGTATCAATTTTCTGAGACTTTTGGATGTATGTCACTTCTAGATGAAATATTAGTCACCTAAAAGACTACAGTTATACGAGAATAACAAGTTTTCTTCATGTCATCCAACATTTTGATTCAAAATTTACGACCATTGCACCACATAGCCTTGTGGTGTTTCACATGCAATATGTCAAACATGTAAAAATTATTGCAATATCGTAAGTTGATAAACATATTTATTCTTGGCTGAATGTCTGCAAAGAAAACAATCACAACATATATATACATCAATATAATTGAAAATAATTAAATAATATGGATGATTAATATATTTATGTGTACCTGTTTATCTCTTAAACCATATGCTAAATCAATTTCCCTTTGTGTAACATTGGAATCTCCATTATGATGAGCTTCTTTAACCAATGAAGCCACACCTTCCCATGTTAATGTGCGACTAGATTGTTGACATCGTTCAATCTATATCATCATCCAATCAAGATTGTTTACGACATACAAATGTAGTGCATCCCACTCTCAAACAACTGTATCAAAAAAATTTGAAATTCACAAACGACGTATAATTTGTTAAATACCACAGTATACGACTTTAATTTATAATTGATGTATAATTAAGATTAAAAATTAAATAAGTACAATATACATAAAAACTATATGTAAAATGTCTTCCAATTAATCTCCATGACCATCTTATAATTACCTCTCACTTTCCTCAATCTACCTTTCCCCATCAGGTACTCCCCTTTGAATTTGTTAATGGATTTGGGATCCCAAATGCTATCTACATGGATCTTTGTTGCAAACTTAGGAAGATATTCACTAATGTACACCATGGTCTAGTATACCATATATCCTTCCACCATAGAACCCTCAGGATGTACTCTTTGTCTAACCAAATCCTTCAAAAATTTCAAGTGCCTCTCAACCATCCACATTGACCTTGTGTGTACAGGTCCACAAAATTCAATCTCCTCAACTTGGTGTATGAGGTAGTGTTCTTGTGCATTGAAAAATGTTGAAGGTAGACACTTTTGCATTTCACACATTAGACAAGGAATTTTTCTCTTCCAATAATTTATATTTTCTTTATGGATTTCTTTAGATGACAGCCATCTACAAGTGATTCAAGGCGCAAATATATTAACGAGATTTAACAAAAATATACAATATATTACATAACACGTAAAACAAATGGAAATTATAAGATGTATATAATGAATTGAACAAATATCACTACTTACCTCATGTATTTTCTAAGATCATATATAACTTGCTTAACATTGTTGTCAAAGTTGTCTGGGAGAGATAGAGGTAGAACATATTGCAATAATTATAAAATGAACTTTTCATTATTCTTCCAAAAGTAGTAAACACAATACACTGAAAAGTACATGCATTATACAAGTGTATATAATATACCAGAATAATTACCTTAATGAAGGTATTTCAATCATGCGTTTTCATCCCTGACCCAAATTCACCTTTCTTTGTTATTATATTGTTTATGCTCACAGCAAATCCAGTGGGAAATCAAATTTTTCATATGACTTCTTTTATAGCATTGATTTTTTGATCTGTTAATAACCAAGGAAGGGAACTTATATTAATTTGGTCTCCATCGCTATTTAATTGAATGACATTTTTCATTGCATGATTGGCTTCCTGGATGTCACTACAAATTTTGACAATTTTTTCTTTGTCATGCCTTCCATCCAATATTTTCCATAACATTTCTGTTATATTCTTCCATATATGCATTGTATCAAAAAAAAGCACAATTTGTAGCTGCTCATAGTAGGGCAACCTACTAAATTGTCTGGAATAACTTTTCAATCCCTGTGGAAGCCAACCATTATTTCCTTGACGACCTTCATTAAGCGTATAAGTTAAACAAATTAACGACAATCATTGTCAATTACAACATGAGTAAACACAACACAATATAAAAATATAAATTCAAAACATATCATATATGATAGATAAACAATTTGATCTGATATATAACCTTGACGATTAATTCTATTATATTCCAACTTCCATAGGCGAAGTGTCATTCTTCATGGTTTTGATGTAGTCTCCTCTTTCCCATTGAAAAGATGTTTTTCAGTAGTTTGATACTTATGATTTCTATGGAGGAAGTGCCTATACTCATCAAACACCTACTTTTCTAAACTTGTTGAATGATGAGATTTCATCTTTGGACCACAAATTGGACATACAGATTTTTCCTTTGTTTGAAGACCTGCAAGAACATATATAATTGGATTAAATATGTCAATTTTTATAATTATATATAATGAATAGATTATTTTAAAACATGCATAATACCTACTTCATCAAATTAAATATTGTTAAAGTGTAGTTGAATGTTATAACATACCACAAAAATGTGTTAGCCCTGGGGCATCATGAATTGTCCATAAAAGCATTCATGGAATTGAAATTTTCTGTCATATTGGTCTAGAGATGTCATTCATAGTGATGTCATTCCATAACTTTAGTAACTCGTCGATAAGAGGCTCGATATATACATTCACATCTTTAACTTGGTACTTACCTAGTTGAATAAACATAAACATTACATAATTATTATAACCATTTTACTGCAATATATATAAATTAATGTACATGACTATTGAATGAAAAAAATATAAGTCATTATGCAACAAATAAGACAAATGAGATGCTACTACATTAAATAAAATTGATGTAAACAAATACCTGGAACAATCATTGACAACATTATGTGCTCCCTCTTTATTGAAATCCATGGAGGAATGTTATTGTTGATAACAAAAATAGGCCACACCGAGTAAATAGATCTCAGCTCTCCAAATGGATTGACACCATCTGCTCCCAATGAAAGTCTGAGATTATGAGGTTCTTCTTTAAAGTGTGGCCATTTTTCCTCCATGTCCCTAAATGCAGAATCATCCATAGGCATTTGAATAATGCCATCTCCACTTCTATTCTGTGCATGGTAATCCATAAATTGTGCTAATCTTTTGCACCTAAATAATCATTACATACGTGGAATAATGGGAATATAATGAAGAACCTTGTGAGGCACTTTTTTTGTTAGTTGATCTGTTTGATATCTACTGATATGACATTCCGGGCATTCTGTTGCAAATTCCTATTGTTTATGATATATAATATGATCATTGGGACATGCATCTATTGCTTCATACTCCATTCTGATATCTTTCATAATGGCAGATAAATCTAGGTATGAACGAGGTAAAATATTTGATGGTGGTAACAAAAATTTGCCAATCAATCTACAACAATAAATAATTTGTTAATATAAAGAATATTAATGGTACATATTTCATCCTTTATTTGCTAGTGATGAACTAACAACAATTAAAATAGATGAGAAAAGATGAAATATATGACATACCTTAACATCCGTGAGATTGCTATGTTTGATAAATCATTCATAACCTTCAAGTTCAACAGCAACAATACAACAAAGAGAAGAGTTGTTTGGGAGCCTTCATAAAGGGGCTCGTATGCCTTCTCAAGTATAGGTAAATCATGAACATCATCAAAGTCATCTTGATCATCATGATCAACTCTACCACTAAATGTGTCATGGATCAATGTATTTATACCATCATCTTCAACTATGTTTTCTGGCGCATGATCATCTTCTTGCATACGATCATTAACTTCAACTTCGATATTCATAGCTCCATGTTTTTCCACTTGCAAAACCACATTCTCCGGGCTGTGATAATCCATATCATCTGCCCTAGGGCACTCCACCTTTATAATAATGATAGACACAAATAAACCATGATCATGATCAAGTGATTATATATATATATATATATAATGTTAAAACAATATAAACATTTATAAATTCAATCAATATAAACACATATAATGAACAACTTACCAATGGATGATAATCATGCCCCCCTTCAATGTGACTATGCTGGCTATAATGTTTCTCAACTATTGTGATTAATATTCATCTCGTCTTTAATCCCTTGCAATTATTTCAAGGACAATAACATTTCCCATCACCCTTTCTTTTCAATCTAGCCCACAATCTATCAAGTGTCTCTTCATTTTTTTCTGGACTAATATTATTTGACATGATTTTCCTTTACCAAGCTTGACTATTTAGATCTTCAAAAAATATCAAACTCATACTCCAATAATTTTTATTCATAGACAAGTAACAAAATCTAATAATTCCAATATTTTACACCAAAAAAAATTGGCATGCAACCACCCCTGCAAAAGAGAAGATACTCTGAAGTTAATGACCCCAAAAAACACTTTAAAATGATAATTCCAAAATTTATTAAATTATGATTTTACTATGATTTCCAACCTTTAAGACTCCTAAAATCATAATATTGAACTTGATCACAAAATTCCTACAACGATGGAGGTAGCGAGCTAGTAAGAGTAAGTGACCCATTCCTAAGGAGCAACAAGTCAGAATCATCATTGCTAATGTCAATACAAATTTATCATTTTAGTTAAAGATGCAATGTGTCACTTCTTATGATGAGCTTATCCCTAGGGCCCTCAACATTAAGAGAGACCTAATCATACAAGGAAGCACACACTAGTAGAAATTGGAAAATAAATGACTAGGTGACTAAAACTTTTAGTCACAACAACTAAAAATGACTAAATCCTGCTCATTTTTTGCAACTTAGCTATAAATGAGTAAATAAATTACTATTTTGGTCATTGATTAAAAATTATTGTCACACAAATAAAAATGACTAAACAGTTAGTCATTTATTTAGTCACAATCTATTTGAATAAATCATTTAAGGAATCAAGAATATAGCCCACCAAAATACTCTAAAAATTTAATAAACATACCCTAAAACTTTTGTCAAAATCTTATTTTCAGGCATAGCCCACCAGAATGGAGTTTTCATTTTAATAAACATACTCTAAAACCTTCATCAAAACATTATTTTCAAGCATAGACTGCCAAAATGGAGAAGTGTTTTCGTAAAGAATGACAAAGAACGGTGAGGAGATGTGCATGAAAGGAAGCATAGGATTCATTGTTGTTTATCTCATTCTTGCTCTGCTCAACAAATCTTACATTGTTCTCGCTATTATTTGTAATCTAGGTATTTACTTGACATATATTTGCATAATCTCAAATTCCTTCAGAGGATTTTGAAGTATAAATGTATCCTATATAGGGTTTAGAATGATTTCTTTTAATTAAAAGAATAAATAAATGATGTATTTCCCTATAATTAGATAATGTGGAGATCTCCTAAATCTGCCCCAGCACACTATCCTCTTTGGCAATGTATTCGTTACTCCAACTACTAGGGTTTTTCATGTGGCATCTTTAATATCTTCATGACCGTGGCTTTTAAATAGATCTTAGTCTTTGCTTTAATCCTTTTCATGGTAACCCTTGAGTTCCATAATCCACCTTCAATCTCTTCTAAGAACGGTGTCTTAAGCTAGACTGCATAGTATGCATATAAAGCAAGTCCTTCATACCGCCATTGTTCCAAACCACCACTCACCGCCTTGCTTAAAATGTTGCCTCCATAAGCACAATAGCATGTTTTAAAATCATGGTTGCCAGTGATTGACCATTAAGGTCACCACTTTCATCAAGATACAATGAGATTTTTGTCTTCAAACTCAAGGCATTATGCAAGATAACATTGTGAATTGTTTGTTGTGTATGATTTGATTTTCTTGCACATTTACTGCTTTGCTAACTTCCTTTAAGACTAGGTATTACACCCTCTGCTGCAATCTCAAACAGCTCACTCACTATCACTTGAAGATTCCTTTCATGAGCATCCTTCTATAAAATCAAACTATGCCCTATAGACTGCCTACTTACTACAGGGGACTCATTGTTTCATGGTATTGTAGATTTTAAGAACCTTCAACCTTATTGACACTACTTCACAGTCCACAAGGTATTATTCACTATTCTCCCATCTTTGATGAGTCTCAAAACACTGCTCAAACATGTAATCCACTACCTCCATTATACATTAATGGCTAAGAAGAAACATTGAACCTATGATTACCACTGTTACTTCATTTGGACAGTCATTCTCTGATTGCATTTGCCTTGTCTAACACTACCAAAAGCATTTGAAAAACCATTAAGGTCAACAAGGGGTAAGGAAACTCACTGTTAAAATCTCCACTTTACTATGCAAGGTTTGAGATTTATTATCTTGTCACTGCTCAGCCTCTTTTTGACTTGTCACATCTCAAGTGACTGTCATTCTTCTTACTATAGATTGCATTTACAAATGTCACTAAGCTACATAGTGTGCTTGTTATTGGCTACAATCTTTAGATTGCAATATTTTGTTATTAGCTACAATGTCTCAATCTTTCTGGTATTGCAACCTCACTAATCCTAGAGTTATTGTTTATGTTTCTAGAGGCCTAGGGTTTGTACCCTAATCATGCTCTTACCAATGCTTGTTGGTCTTAAAAACCTTAAATCTTGGGTAAAATTAGTTGTCTTGACAAAGTTGTGGTATGATCTTGGATTGTATCCTAGAGTGTGTGGGAAGCTTGTGTTTGATCATTAAGGTATGTAAACCTAATCAGGAAATGTATCCTATATAGCATGGGTCTTGCTTTAATACTTTCCATAATGGTTATTAGCAGATCACATTATTATAGTTTGTGGTAACCCAAGATTGCATTCAAGTATGTAACAAACTTGGTTTGTAGTTTAAGCTATACACTTTTAAGTAACATTCATAAGGTTTAGAAAATCTTGATCACTCTCTAGAATAGCCCATTAAACATGGGTTGTGCTTGAATGCACTACATAATTGATATAACACAACCACTCTGCATATCAACTAGAGTTATAGGCTCTTTATTGCAGCAAGAGGTAATCACTTTCGATCATGCTATAATTACATCTTAACCTGTTAAACTTGAGACAACCTGAATGCACCCAATGATGATTGACACCTACATTATACAACTTGAATTAACTACATTATATGAGTGCCTCCATTTCTATCACAACATAGCCACATTAAACTTGGGTCACACATGAATGCATCTTGTATTTGTTATAGCACAACTGTTCCACATGACCAATAGAGTTATGGATCACATAATTACAAAAAAAAAGAATTTGTTCCTTGGTTGTGATCTTATGGTGATTCCACACAACAAAAACTAGACATGAAATTCTCAAAACCTTAAACCTCTAAAAATGAAATTTGATGAGATGTTGCTTTAAAATATGATTTTCAAACCTGGAACTGCAAATCTGACTTCACAACTGAATTCTACAAAAAGATAATGACTACCCTCAACCTGGCGATATCTTCTTGATTTTTTTCTAATTTTTCCCAAGACAATCATCCTTGGTTCTCCACAAACTGTCTCAAGTAGAGAAAAACACTATCGCAATAAATCAGTGAACTCACTTTTCTTTATGTTAGCCACAATTTCATTTTTTTCTTATTTTTCATGTTTGTCAAAATTTCGACGAACGTCAGGGATAACATTTTAAAAAATTGAAAATTACACATCAAATTTTACAAGCACCCAATGATACATCAAATTATACATATTTTGTCAGACATTTTCATTGAATTTTGTAGTCAAATGAGTTAGTGTCATGAAGAAATTAATAAATGAAAACCTCATCAAGGCTCCCACCTATGAGAATTACCAAGAACTAGACGTGAAACCACCCTGGTACAACAAAAACCAGCTCTGTGAATTTCACAAAATCAAAGGGCACACCACTAATTGTTGCATGAGGTTAAAAACCTAATTAAGGACCTCATTGATCAAAAAATCATAAATGTGGAGCAGCTAGCAAGAAATCAAAACCTCAAGATATACACGAATCTGATGCCTAATCATAACAAAGGGAACAATAACAATGAAAAAGTAAAAGGCACCTTCAAGAGTGTAAATCATGTGTACGATCATGTTGTTGCATCCATGGATGAGTATTGTTCTATTATCACCATCAAAGGAGCTCAAGTTGATTGTGGAGTCACCACAAGAGGTGGGAAAATCACCGTCCCAGGGTCATCTCAGCCTCCTAGAGCACCCAGTTCCAACCCAAGATCTGTTCCCAATGGCTACAATGTCCTTGATCAGCTAAAAAGAACCCCAACACAAATCTCCATCATGGAGTTGCTAAAAATTTCATCCACCCACTGAAAAATCCTTGAGGAAGCATTGGCTTCATCCACTATTCCCGTGGATCTTAATGCTAAAAAATTCCAATCTATGGTTAAAAACATCATTACACCAAACCTTCTTACATTTTCAAATCAATATTTTCCTTCTTAACCATCTCACAACCGTGCACTACATTTGGAGGTCCTATTGCATAAGAATAAGGTCAAGAGAGTCCTGGTGGATGGAGGTGCGGGTTTAAACATTTGTTCCCTCAAGCTCATTAAGAATCTAAAAATCTCATAGGATTCCATTAACAAAGGCAAAGGCATCACAATTAGGGCATATGATGAACAAGAAAGAGTGTCCCAAGGCACAATCCAACTCCCTATTCAAGTAGGGCCAACAATTATGGAAACCACTTGTTAGGTCTTTGACCTTGATCTGCCTTATAACATTCTCCTAAAATGTTTGTGGATTCATGCAATGAAAGAAGTAGCATCAACCTTCCATCAATGTGTCAAGTTCACATATGAAGGCCAAGAGGTCACTGTCCATGGGGATCCTGAACCATTCTCTTACAGCAAGAACCTAGAGGCAAAATATTATAAAATCCCTCAAGTGCCTAAAAATGATGAAGGTCCATCAACTCCATACATTGACATAGCCACTCTCACTTCCACTTCTGTGACAGAGACACCTACCATCCCCACCATCTCTGATATCAAATTCATCATCTAGGACAATGGTTGTGGAAACTATACAATTCCCAAAAATGCTTTTGTGGTAGGAGAGTTACCACAATCTCCTAGGTCATGAGGACAACTGCAATCAAATGATTCCTCCACATCTCAAACATTCACTATAGGCTCTTCCAACTTTCAAAGTTGGGGAGATGTTGGCCAAGAAGTAATAGAAGAAGATCCTTCCCATCTCCTATACCAAGACAATAGACCAACACTTGATCTACCAATGGATAACAACAATAAAGTCTTACAAATGATGCTCACCATGGGCTATGATAGAAACCAAAAGCTTGGAAAAAATGACAACAGGATTCTAATACCCCTTATTCTAGAGACATGAATGAGAAATCTTGGCCTTAGATGTACCCCTTTGAGTATAACCATATGTGGTTGAAATCCCTCAGTTAAGAAGGTCAAAACTTCTCACTAAATGGCAGTCGCCCTTAAATTACCTGTATCCATAGGTCTACCTTTATACAATTTCACCTTCGACATCATTGAGGTGTGTAGTAGTGAGGATGATGAACCCGAGAGAGGTATACCCACACTATTTGAAGACTCTAACCTATTTATGATCAACACCCTATCTTATGATTGTGAAAACCAATCCCATTAAATTTGCCTAGTTTACCCCCAACTCATTGATTATGACCAACAAGGACCGCCAATTATGGACACATTCAAAAATGATGAGGTGCTCTCAGAATTCATGGGACTGCGAGATAATATTCCATGTGGGAATCATAAATCAAGATTCATCGTCGATTTGGACACACATGCATACTATGGGGAAACGATTGAATCCCTCAGTCGCAAAAGCGAAAAACTGAGAATAGTCTTTAGGTCCTTGAGTGAAAACCACACTGTGGCACTCTTTAACCCAAAAATAGTAAAAAGAAAGGACGCATCTGATGATGAAATCCTCTCTGAGGTGCTTAAGGATGGGGGATTCAATCTTCCTCTCAGAGCTCTCCATTAGGAAAAACTAGCAGTCCTAGCTGAAAAATGCAACCCAATCAACTTGGGAACATAACAAACCCCACACATTACATTCTATGCGGAGTCATTTCCGTCAGACGAACAGGAGCTCCTAGCATCATTTTTGAGAGAATGGAAAGTTAACTTTCCATGGAGCAATGTTGGCATGCTCGGACTTGATCTGTAGATAGTGGTCCACCACCTAGCAGTCTACCCTAAAGCAAAACCGATCAGACAAAAGCTAAGGAAAATGCATCCTCTGATCGCCCTGCTAGTCAAAATTGAATTGAAGAAACTACTTGATATAGGATTCATAGGACCAATTGACTACCCAGAATGGGTATCAAATCTAGTTCCTATTTCAAAGCCCGATGGGAGCATCCGAATCTGCATGGATTTTAGAGACCTAAACAAAGCATGTATGAAAGATGATTTCCCATTGCCTAACATTGACATGATTGTGGACATGACTGTGGGACATGAAACACTTTCTCTAATGGATGGTTTCTTTGGGTACAACAAAATAATGATTGCTAAAGAAGACCAGCACAAAATGGCCTTTACTTGTCCATGGGGGACCTACTGATGCAGAACATGATTCCATTCGGCCTAAAGAATGTTGGGGCCACCTACCAAAGAGCCATGACATTAATATTTCATGACATGATCCACAAAACTACCGAAGATTACATTGATGACATACTAGAAAAATCTAGATAGAGGAGAGATCACATAGCAACCTTGAGCACTATTTTCAATAGGCTAGAGGAATACAAGGTCCATTTAAATCCAAAGAAGTGTGTCTTTGGCATACAGCTAGGAAAGTTGTTGGAATACATAGTGTCAATGAGGGGTATTGAAATAGATCTTGCAAAGGTAAAATCAATCCTCAAGATGGAAGCACCCAAAACATTGAAATAGTTGAGAGGCCTCCAAGGTAGGCTTTAGTCCATTTACATATTCATAGCACAATTGGCAAACAAGCAAAACCCTTATTCTCACCTAATCCACAAGGGGGTAGCATACAAGTGGGATAACAAGTGTGAGGAAGCCTTCAATAAAATCAAAGAATATTTTCTCACACCTCCGATCGTCATGCCACCAATCCTAATAAATCCACTAATCCTCTATGTATCGGCAATAGTAGTAGCCCTCGGTAATCTCCTAGCTCAACATGATGAAAATGGGATAGAGAGGGCCATCTATTACATTAGCCGCACAATGGTCGGGTATGAGTTAAACTACTCATTCATCAAACAATCTTGTCTAGTAGTAGTATTTTCTTCACAAAAATTCAAACACTATATGTTGGCACACAAAATCAAACTCATTACCAAAATCAATCCCCTAAAGTACCTATTATCAAAGGAAATGCTCATAGGAAGGATGACAAAGTGGGTCATGATTCTATCTGAATACGACATCGAGTATGTAGAATGAAAGGCAATCAAAGGCCAAGTGATTGCAGATCAACTTGCAGAAGCACCCATGTATTCAAAGAATCCACTTACATCAAAGTTTCCAGATGAATCCATCTTCAACCTCAGCACAACCGACCATTGGAAACTCTACTTTGATGGTTCCTACATGCAACATGGATCAAGAGTTGATGTCTTCTTCATCACCCCACAGGGGGACTATATACCAAGATCATACAAATTGGCATTCCCCTACACTAATAACATTGCAGAATATGAGGCTTTAACCATAGGTCTCAGAATAGCAGTGCAGTGGCACATCATGGCCCTCAAAGTATATGGAGACTCCCAGCTGATAATTAATCAAGTGAATGACAAGTACCAAACAAAGGATGATAAGTTGAATCCATACAAAAATTTGGTAGAGAGCCTCAAAAAATCATTCATTGATATCACATTTAAGTAGATTTCTAGAGAAAACAACATAGTAAACGCCATGGCAACGATTGGATCTTTACTAGATATCCCTTGCAATGTCCCAAAGCATGAATTATTGGTAGAGTAGCTTCTTGTTCCTGCATTCCAGGTACCTGAGTCAGAATTTGTGTGTGAAATTGTTGGTACCAGTGATCCCTGGTACCATGACATTTATACCTACTTGCAAATAGGGATCCTACCCATTGACTTACCCTCAAGCCTAAAAAAGAAATTTTGTCAAGAAAGCATCCCGATTTGTCATCCTAGGAAACACCCTTTACCGTAGGAGCATAGAAGGAACCTTATTACACTTTTTAAATGCCGAAGAGGCATTGACAACCTTAACCAAGGTGGATAATGGTATTTGTGGTTCACACTTAAGCAGAATGACCTTGGCCAAGAAATTGTTGAAGATGAGGTATTATTGGCCTACTATGGAAAGGAAAGCACATGACTATGTCAAAAGGTGTCTACAATTTCAGCAACATGGGGACCTCATCCATGCTCCAACTCAAGGGCTCCATCCAATTGTCACACCATGTCCCTTTTCATAGTGGGGGCTCAATCTCGTCAGAAAAATAACTCCCACCTTATCTAATGGTCAACATTTTATCATAATTGCCACTGAGTACTTTACAAAGTGGGTGGAATCCATACCAATGACCTACATAACTGGGAAGTAGATATCAAAGTTCATCTTGAACTATCTCATATGCCACTACGGTGTCCCATGAGTCATTATCTTAGATGATGAGACACAATTCTTAAAAAATCGGGAGGTTTGTGACATGCAAAAAATTCAAAATCCAACATCGCTTTTCCACACCATACTATCCCCAAAGAAATGGCCAAGTAGAAGCTACCAATAAAACCATTTTGAAAATCATCAAAAATACATTCAATGATGTAGGTCATGACTGGCATCTACAGCTAAATCTCGCCCTCTAGGCCTATCGAACTAGCATCCGCACACCCACAGGCGCCACCCCCTTCTCCCTGGTCTACGAATCAAAAGCCATATTACCCATCAAGATCGAGCTTCTGTCACTAAGGATTTCACTGCAAAACCTCATCACAAATGAAGAATACCTAGTATCAAGACTGAATGAGCTATATTTGCTAGATGAGTAGTGTATGGATGCCTTAAATCATTTGTAAGTCTATTAGAACCAACTAAAGAGGAGCTATAACAAGAAAATCAAGAGTCAAACATTCCAAGTTGAGAATTGGTACTGAAAGAGAATCAGAAGAATGTCCCAAATCCAAATAGCAAGGGAAAATTTGAACCCAACTGGTTGGGATCATTCATCATCACAATGAACTACAAGTTAGGGCCATATCAGTTATTAATGCCCGAAGGGGAACCTCTGTAGGAGTTGATGAACAACTCCCATCTCAAAAAGTTCTATGCCTAATCTTTTCAAGTATAGAACCAAAAATAAAAAAATTAGAAAATGTCCTAAAAAAATTATCACCTTGGTGAAAACCTAGCAAATAGGAATCTTGGTCACAACAAAAAAAAAATTAAAAGAAAAAAAAATAGGAAAAGGATCAAAAAATGGGAAAGAGAAAAAAATCGTCCTCTAGTGAAAACCACTTCGATGGCTCTTTGGGCAAGTACCTTGGTGAAAACCCAGAAAATAGGCACCTTGTGTAAATAAGCACTTTCCATCCATCAGGATCTTCACGACTTGTTCTACATCATCCTGTGTTCGTGTCATGATCCCTCCTAGTACTACTCGACCCATTCTCAAGGTCATTTTTTCCTACCTTTAGCATAGTAGTATATTATACTAGGGGCATGTTCTCTTTGAATTAGATTCATGTATATTCTTGAGGTCCCTAAATAAAAAAATCACAAAATCCAAAAATAATCAAAAACATATCAAAATCCAAAAACAAGTAAAAAATTCAGTCAAAACTTCAAAAACAGAATCGTCTTGTCGAACTATGGGTCTCTAAGCCTTGAACGTAGGCAAGGTTGATCTTTGATCATCCCCCGAGACACTTAGGTCAGTCCTTTAGAAGTCTGCCATAATAAACTGGTAGTCCATTTGTTCATATCTCATCAATAATCGAGTCTGTGTCAGTCAAAATATGGGTCTTTGAGCCTTGAACCTAGGCAAGGTTGATCTTTGATCATCCCCCGAGACACTTAGGTTAGTCCTTTAGGAGTCTGTCATAATAAACTGGCAATCCATTTGTTCATATCTCATCAAATAATTGAGTCTATGTCAGTCAAACTACATGGTCTATGTGTGTATAATGTAGGCAAGGCTCATCTATTGATCAACCCCCAAGACCCCTAGGATAGGGCTTTAGGTTAGTCTCTTTGCCAAAATTTCAAAAAATCGCAAAACATTCAAAAATTCAAAAAAATCAAAACATTTGTAAAATCCTAAAAAATACCAAAAACAACCTCAAAACATTTCAAAAAACATCAAAAACATCCAAATATTTGAAAAATCCATCTATGTCATCTCTCTTTCACCCGAAATAAACATCATTCATAATAAATCATCATCATCCTCAACCTTTGGTAAAATAGTTAGAAACAAGTCTAGCAAATCAAAAGTGAAAACTCAAAACGTCAAAATGTCAAGTCTAAGTCAGTACGTAAACAAGTTGGTCAATTCTTTATGTCAATAGCCTACCATCCAATCAGTCCCATATCAAATCATCTGGTATCGTCATGTCCTAGGATGCATCCTTCCTACAATGGACATCAACATCAGGCATCACCGTAGTTTAGTCGTGGCTAGCAGTATTGAAGAACATTAGCATGTTTGTTTACTTTATTTTTTCCTTTTAACTTATCTTTTTGTGCTCATTTCGATGACCTCTCAATGATGTCCAAAACAAAGGATTTAGAGAGATAGGAATGGGGCAACGATCATCATCTTTTATCTGTTGTGCTTGTTGGATACTTTTGTAATATAACCTTGGTCATGCGTGCTTTGTTTGGGGGTAGGGAGGATGTTTTGAGCATCTTATTGACCACATGGGAAGGCTAGCTTTTCCATGTTTTGGTCTGAGATGTTTGGAATATCTAAACTACATTTTGAATAAGGTTTCGTATGCCAGGTGTGAACAAGAATACTCCTATCTAATTGTTGAGTCAAAGTCCATCACACTAGGTGCAACTCCATCCTGGTTCTTTATAACTTGATACATCGTACCTATGTGTGTTATCAAACATAAGGTAATTGGCCCTTTTAAAAATCCAAACTCCTCGGCAAGTAATCATCATCAATATCATCATCTCATGTCTTGTTGGAATCTCTTGTTTTCTTCTATATCTTGCTTTTTGCACTAACATGGTACCATGATAGTTAATCAAATCATTATCATCATTGCATTCACCCTGCATTCACAAACCATCAGCACATTACATATTGCATATTGCATATTATATAGGAAACATTAAATCATATCATAACATTGCATTCTCATTTATATGTAATATAGATTGGTTATTCTAAGCATCTCATGAATCATTACATTAATGTTCTTTTGCATAAACATATCATATATCATTACATAACCATTCATTACATAAACATAAAAACAATCATTCCATAGCATTATAAACATCAGCAACATCATAGCATCATTCACATTCACCACATCATAAAATTGCATAATCATCCCATATCACATATAAGTATCCATTACACCATCACATATCACATATCAAGGTATCCATGTCATAAACATTATTTTCATCCATTATATCATATCATAAATATTGTCATAACATTCATAAACATCATTACACATATCAGCATCATATCACATTGTCATAGGAGCATATCATACATAGAAAGCATACATTACATACATACCATCCATCACTACATAATATAGATTTGTTAGTCTAAATATTTTCACATCATAACATTTTGCATACATCATTAAAAATCCATAAGAAAAGGTACTAAAAAAGAAATGCATCCATACATTATCACATAGCATATTCATCACATAAACATCATAGCATCGTAAGATAGAATCATTGCATAACATATGGAAACTAAAATCTATCCATAATGCATCAAAGTAAAGATAGGACATATCACATATCATCGAAACATCATCATTTCATATATCATCAAAATAATACACTGTCATGGAACAAAAAATTAGATCAATGTACATGTGTATGTCAATTAGTATAATGGCCAGTAGGGCTATCAAAAATGAGCCCATGAGGCATAAAAAGAATCTTGTTTCGATCAAAACTAGGCCAAGCCCTACTGGCTGCTGCCCTCGCTACCTGCTCTCTCTTCGTGATCCTCCTTATCCTCTGTCAGAAGTCTAGGACTTGGGCTGATCGCATAATGGCCTAGTAATAATACAATCTGTAATAATCAACCTCCTGGATAGCATCCCTATATGCTTGAAGCGATACTATGCTCCGAGAGGAAGATGCAGCCATACTCTCTAACTGTTGTCATTGGCCCATCTCAACAGCTGCCTGTAACTCTGCATATTGTCCCTGTAGGACCACCTAGTCCCACTCTACCTCGTAGTTAATCTCTCTTAGCTATCAATTCCTACACCTGGGCCTGCAACTGCAAAATCTAACCATCTCTAGGATTTGGCAAAGGTGGTGGTTGTATGGGTGGCTGATCCTGATTTTTGTCTCTAGGTGGCATCGGGATCCTATCATGTCTTCCTGGATCTTGGTCATGTTGAGGGGCATCCTATCTCTGCTCTTCCACCTATGGATCTTGACATGGCTGATCCTGGAGTCCATGAACCTTAACCTGATGAACTAGTGGTGGCCCACCACCTCCCTAATCTTGATCTCCATCCCCCCATCCCCATCCTACTCCCCTGCCTCTCGCTCTGCGTCGAGCAGAGTGTGTACCTAGGACTATAAGCCTCTGTGCAGCTGAAACCAATCTCTGTAGGCCTGCATGGTCCTTGGATTTTCCAGTCCCTGGTCATATGGCTATAGCTGAGCCACTAGCTGTTTGAAAGAATCAACCGCCTCCTAGGCTGGTATATAATGAACCTAAGAACTTTGATTTGTAGTCCTCACAAAAATAGCCATGTACTGATCATCGAGCGTGTCATGTGGCTCTTTGAACTGCCTTTGTACCCTGCCTAGTAGATATCTCTCAATCATCGTGTGCTCTCACCCCTGCATCAATTTGTCCTAGTATGCAAAGAACAACTATTGCACATCATCGAACCATGTGGTCCATCCAAGGTATGGTCACCATGTGAACACTCACAAATCATTGAGGACCCTCCTTCAATTAGGAATCTCGTGATGCCCAGTGTGGGTGAAAGAAAGACCCCCCCTGTATCACCAAACAACCAAATCATTTGGCTCCACCATAACTGGTACCACTCTTGGACGAAGCACGGGGATGTGCTCCCATGCCCAGACATGTAGGAGTGTGACTCCCACCCCAAGTGCTCTATCATCGAGATAGGAAAACTCATGCAAATCTATGTAAAGTGAGGCTAGCAGGACTGGCCCCCATGCAAAAAGTGTTCATCATCAAACCATCTACTCCCAAGCAAGCCCCCATCCAGGATTGAAGTATCGACCCTATCGATCTGGTGTGATGAGACCCGATATGATGGCTACAATGACTAAGTAGTAGGGTGACACGATAGGCCTGTGATGCTCTAGCTCAATCTAGCCCTCAGATAATACAATCTGATCGGTACCCATAATATCAAAGTAGGCCCCCCTCCTAGCATCTGTATCATAAATAATGCACTCTCCAAAGATAGACAATCTCATAATCCTCCACACATCCTCCAGTGTGACTATGCCCTCTCCCATTGGGAGGTGGAATGAGGATGTCTCACTGTGCCATCTCTCTGCAAGTGTCATCATCATGCCTAAGTATTTCCGCAAGGGTGATGCATGGATGATGTACCAAAGTCCTATCTCTCCTAGGTACTCCTACTGTCGATCGTACAAGTCATTCAAAAGGCCAAAAATCTCTCAAGACCTGTGCTCGCATGAATATACCTCTTGCCTCCTCTTGCATCAGGAAAGTCACCATGTTAAAATTCATCAAATAAAATATCGATCCTGGCTTGTCTCGACATCCCAAAACAACCTTAGTGTTGCTATTTGTGATGGTAGTGTAGTTTGCAAACTCCAACTACGCTGCTAGAAGCTTTAAACTCCCAAATCACACTGCGGTGTCACAGTTTGGGATGGTGTTTGAGTTTAAGAGAAAACCCTAATTCTAAAGAGCACCATGGTGATGCACCTTGCAAAAGCAGCTGAGTTTCAAATTTAAACCTAAACTCCAAACTATATCGTGGTGTTGCTACTCATGACGATGACGCAATTTGATGTCGAGTGGCACTGTTTGAAAATTCTAGCCACATAGTATGGCACCGCTCCTAGATACCTAGTTTCCTAACGCATTAAATAAGCACAAAAAATGAAAAACAAGCTCAAGTCAAGTTGACTCACTGGTGGTCCAGTGCCAGGTAGTCTTTGATGCGTCTATACCCTATCAGAAATGTGCATGGGGAGTTGTCGTTGTGCCATTTCTCCAAGGTGTCAGAGCTCAAAGTTGCAAAATCTCTAAAGGTTGAATGTGAAAATGAATTGGAAGTGGCCCCTCAAGGCCTATTTAAGCCTAAAAATTAGGGTGTTTTTTACCCCGTTTAGCCATCTTGCTAGGGTTTTGGTCCCCCAATCCTGTTTTTTCCCAACCGAGGGCCATTTTGCACCTTTTTTGCATTTTATCTCATTTTTTTACCTCCTGGAGCCTTTCTAGACCCGTTGGGCACCTTGTCCTCTTTTTTCGTGAGATCACCCAAAAATCAAAATTTTTTGTCCAATCTCTCGAGGGGGCAGTGTATTGGCACATTTTCTCTTGCTGGGGCAGTAGTGGGGCAAATTTTGAAATCAAAAATTTTTTGACTTTTTGATCGAGACAGTTTATTCTTTGAAACAACGCAACAAGTGTTTTACTTCAAAGAGGGGAAAAATGTAGACATGTAAAATGTATTAATTGGCATTACATGCTTGATCCTGATTACTAACACCATTTCATCCTAAATCATCCCTCAGTCTAGCCATTTAGTTGAATACCCTTATTTGATTAAATTCATCAATTTTCCTCCCTTAATTAAATAAATCATTTATTTGAATAAGTCATTCTCTCTTGTTAATTAAATCAATCAATCTGATTTAATTAACCCCAACTCTTTATTTAATTAAATAAATTAATCTTATTTAATTAATCTCTAAAGTCTATCTATTAAATTACATAAATTAAACCTTATTTGATTTAATCTAACATTCATCTCCTTTAGTTAAATAAAACAAAATCTTTATTTAAGCCTAGATCATTTTCCTCTCAACTTTGATTTGGTTAAATCCTAAAATCTAAGTCAAATTTTTCAAATCACCTAACATCATATTAATTAATCAAATCCTAATTAATGCTAACTCTAGTCCATGTCCCATCCTCTATCTTTTTCCACTTGCACATGAAAATACATTTAATTGATTTATTAAATCCCTATTTTCTCTCAACTTGGCATCAAAGGAGAATATTCCTTCAAATTTGAAATCCCTCCAAGTGGACTTAGTCCTTCCAACAAGACATTTATTTCATCTTACAATTCCTTTTTCCTTGAGCCAAGTGGCATTTAATTCATTCCCTTTTCCCTCTTCCATATCATTTCACTATTTTCAAATTTAACCTAATTGCATTTATGGGCACATTCATCAAAATGTGCACATCCTTCATCCATCCCTCTCTTGACAAGTGGCATCTTGCCATTGGTTGAAAGTTAGTCCTGCATTGCTTCATTTTGGGCATTTCTCCACCTTGTCTTCCTATAAATAAGAGGTTTCTCTCCTCATTTGATCATCCACAATTTGAGCAAACTTATTATACTCAATTTCATCTTCAAGCATTAGCATTTTCATCCATTTTATCAAAGTTTTAGCTAGGTTATGCAGGTTTTTCATCAAGGAGCACACTTGAATCTTCAAAAAAGTGGATCACTCTTCATCACTCATCAACATTGCATCATAGGAGTTGGGAAAGGGACAATTTTCACATCAAATTGGCACCAATTCCCCCATGGGATCAAGAGTTTTCTTGCTTAATTAGGATTTCATCTCTTTTTCATTGTGTTCTTCATTCTCATTTCCTATTTTGAGCATTGCTAATGGATTTCATGGGGAATCTTAATTATTACTTGCATTTGATCTAAATGTGTGTTTTTTTATTATGTTTTTCAAGTACTAGGATTGGGGTTCTACTCTTCTCAACTTGTTCCTCCATCGAAAATGACTATAGCAGACACTCCCATGGCTGAGTAGGAGCCTTTCATTCCTTCAAAACCTTTGGCCTCTAGTTCAAAGAGACATAGAAACTGCCTTGCATGCAAGAGTAAGCACTAGAGAAAGGCTCCCATGGTTGAGAAGCCTGCCTTACAGAGGAAGGAAGAGGAGACAATCGCCCTTGTATCAAGGCCTCTTGTCACATCCTCCTCTCTCCTCAACTCTACTTCCTTTCAAACTAGCTTTGTATCACCTCCAGATTCCACTATGAGTGCAAATGTACCTAACCCTAAAAAGGTGCAGGTGTTCATCACTCCTTTAGTGGAGTTGCCTCTATTTATGTCCCTTTCGAATGTCTACCCTTTCCCAAAGCCCATAGATATGATGAACGCATCGATCGTATCTACTACTTTTCTTTCCTCCTCTTCCTTTGCACTTCTTGCCTTGTTTATGGGGAGTTAACCTCCTCTAAATAAGTAGAAGGTAGAAGGTGGTCCTTCTAGCAATGGAGAACGTAAGAGGAGTCCACCTTCTTTGAAAGGTGTTCCCACATTGACTTGTTCTTTCCTAGTGATGGAACTAGTCTCAACTTCTCCCGAGTTCATCACCGTTCTCAAATCACTCGATGAGCCTAGTAATGAACCTATGGCCCAACCTTCCCCATCCTTTGAGGTGAAACATGGCACTCCTGTAAAGTGCATGTTTAACTCTTTGGATGAATTTATGGCCTTTTTTATGATCTTCGTGAAATAGCTAACCTTAGCTCCACAGGGGCTTGGTGGAGAGGACCTTGTGGGGCCCTCTTCCTTAGACCTTGTTTTGGGAAGGTTGGATGCTCATCCTCTTAACATTCCACCATTGTAGGTTTTTCCTCTTTCCCCCTACAATGATCTAAAGTGGGAAGCAGATGACCTCTTGATTGATCAGTGTTAGGAGGAGGCCCCTTCTTTATCTTTAGATTAGATTTGTGTGTGTGTGTGTTGTGATGTGTTCCCTCATGATCATTTTATGTGTGTCTACATGACCCTTGTCACCCCTGTTGGTGCTTGGATACATGCATGGTTTTTGTGTCGTAAACCTTTTTCTATTTGTATCATCATTCTTTCATGTTTGTGACTTGAATTTTGATAAATTGGAGACAATGCAAAGTGTTGGGGGAATTTAGGCCTCCCTTCCATGCTGACCAAATTTTTTTATTTTTTATTTTCTTCTCATGCATTCTTCACATGGCCTAATATAGTAGGGGTTTGATGACAATTAATTTTATATACTATATATATATATGAGTAGTTATGACCCCAAAATAGTAGGCTACCCCTGTGCCCTTTATTCGTAATGTATTTTATTTCTCTCTTCTTTGCTTGAGTTGTCCCTCTCATGTGTGACAATGCCACTTCTTCGACATTTTGATTTTTAGAAAACACATTCATTGCCAACGAATCTTTTATGAAGAATCTTATTTTCAAGAATTGCATTCTCAACTTGAAACCCTAACAAAACATGTTTCCTTCATCACGAGTTCATAAAGAAAGAACTTGATAACCTTCCTTTGAAGTGGGAACCGCTTTGGTCTTCCCCTCACATGGGTCATATTCTTCCTTTTGAATTCCTTGATGAAGTGGACATGTTTCAAAAGGATTCCTTGATGATGAATCAGTTTGAGGAAGAAAACACCTACTTTCGAATAACACGTCCCTTGACTAGACCCCTTCTTCATGCTAGGGTTCTCAAGGGATCCCTTTTAAATTCTTCCAACTTGTTGATGATCTTCACGACTGTCCACTTACTTTCTTATGTGGCCATTTTCTGACATGTTCTATCTGCGGGTAAACATGTCGCTTTACAGGTACGCCTATGAAGCCACTTTCTAACTCTATGAAGTCCAATTTCCTTGGGTTTCCTCCATGTGAGAGATCTTGGGGGATACCTCCCTAGAGGTCTACAAGCCTGTAGGGTGCTTCCTTTGAGATCCCTCTATGTGATAAATCTTTTTGTGGCTCCCCTTTAGGTTTGTGGGTCTATAGGGTGCTTTCTTGGGTTTCCTTCATGCGAGAGATCTTGAAGGACACCTTCCCTATAGATCTACAGGTCTGTAGGGTGCTTTCCTGGTTTCCTCCATGTGAGAGATCTTGGGGGATGCTTCCTTGTAGGTCTACGAGCTTCTTGGGGGACACCTTCCTTGCAAATCTATGAGCCTGTGAGGTGCTTACTTCTCGAGGATTCCTTCATGCGAGATATCTTGGGGGTTTCCTCCTTGCAGGTCCACGGGCCTGTAAGAAACTTTAATTCTTCAGCTTCATAGTTATGCGGGGCTATAAGTCCTTTGCTTGTCCTGCACTCTTGAATTCACCAGATCATGGTTTGCTTCCTCGACAGTTTAGGTATACATTTTTAACTCTACTACTTCTCTGATCTACTTTACCAAAGCACTCATTAGTATTTTTGCTTGCTAAAGTGGGGTAAAAATGTATAGGAGTGAATTTGCATGCCTTATGCAAATTCTCCTTTTGCCATTTCTCACTTTAGAAAACCAAATTCGAAGGCTAAATTCCACATAATCCCATTGCCTTCATTCCACTTGGTAGTTGTTTTGTGTGTCAGCAGAGGAATAACTATTGGGGATTCTTGCACAACGAGCAGACATCCGTGCAAGGTGCTTATGTCCTTGGCAGATTCCTACGTATGTAGCCTATAGAGGCATTACACTTTTCATTGGAAGTTGATTTTTAACACCCACTTTGACTAACCAACCTGGAATATGGCCATTTTCTTCATTCTCTTCTTCAAATTCACTCCTTCTACATGATTTTCATCTTGTTGCATCTTCTAAGCATTCAATTCATCTCTTTACATCATTTAGCACACTCTCCAAGCATTCTAGCACTCACTTCTAGCCTTCAAGTAGCACTTGGCACTCCATAGCAGTAGCAACAACACTCCATCAACTTCGTAGAGCAAGTGTGGAACAAACACCATTGTAGTAGAGGCTTGAGTCCTCTCATTTTCTCCTCCATTAGCTAGTGAGCTCTTGGTGGAGGTGGTAAGCTTTCTACTCCTCTCCTCTATGATTTTGTGGGTAGCACCCTATTATTTTTGTAGTGATTTTGTGTTCTTTACATCATTTATTTCTTTATCATATATTTCTCCATTAACACTATCTTGGTTGTCTATGGAGGTGGAAACACCTAAACAGGAGTCTGACTAAGGTAGACCCCTATACAACCACCCAACAATTTTCCTCTTTATTGTGTGTAGGTGGATGTGCTACTTGGAGCTAGCTGGTGAACAAGCTTCTTTGTGAGATCATTCTTGTCACCCTAGCTTTAATCTACTTGTTTTATCATAATCATCTATACATTTCTTATTTCATAGTGTTATTTTGTTCTCCTAAAAATCACTAGCTAGGCCTTTAGTCCATTTTCTAGTGTTCACCTTTGCCTTTTTATTCCTTTGGTCATACGAACTCTAGTGCACTACGTTGTCTTGGAACCATGCTTTCATCCTTGGGAAAAAAGCTTCCTAATGCATAGTGTTGAACCCAAAAATTGGCTTGCCTATCCCCCTTCTGAGTTTCAGGTCCGCAGATTGATTTAAGGACCTTATAGTTCTCATCATTCTCATCTTGCATTTCCTAACACCCCTTTAAGTTGAGGTAAGTTAGGGAAACCTTTTGCTCTTGGATCTCCATGACCTAGGGCCTTGAATGTGGTTGGTCCCCCTCTCTTATAGGATCTATCTTAGGTCCATGCCAACTAGCATAGATGAGTATCATTTTGAGAATAATGCTGACAGACTTGGTTTTGATATGAAATGGGGTTTCTCTAATTAGGTCAACCTAATTAGTGGAAGAAAATGTATACGGTATATATGTAAGACATTTTTTTGAAGGTGATGTATGTGTAATGGATGAAGAGTGTGTGGTGATGTGAAATAATTGAAGGAATGAAAGTCAAAAAGTGTGAATGTGCAAAGTTTCATATGTGAGCAGATAGTGTACTTACAAAGAAGTGTTTTAAGTATTGTTCTTTACTAGAACTGAACTCTAGCATAAGGGAAGGTGCATTCTATCTTAGTTCATCTTTTGGAAATGAGCCATACTCTATTTGTAAATTATTTCAGGTTGTGAGCCTTCATGGACAGTGTGTCCTAGTAGTGAGCCCTTGTAATATTCTATATTCGAATATATTATATTGTGAGTTAATCCTCACTGTGGTTTTTCCCATTTTGGGTTTCCACGTAAAAATATTGGTGTTCATGTGTATTGTCATCTTGTATTGATTTCATGCTTTCACTAATTGTTATAGTTAGAATTTTTTTATAGCTTGGATGGATATTATGTAAATGGTTTGATGGAATACTGATTCACCCCACCTCTTAGTATTTCATGTGTTCATCAATTGGTATCATAGTTTGGTTCCTTTGGAAAAGTTTAATAGCTTGAGGAAGATCTTGGAATTTGAAAAATTGGAAGATAATAGATTTCCTATTCCTCTGGAAGAGTTTCCTATTGAACATATTGAAGAAGGTTGTATCCCAGATAATATTAGTGAACTTGAAGATCTTGACAATGCTAAAGAAGAAAATAAGGGTTTGAAGGAAAGCCTGTGAAAAGAAAATGAGTGCATTAAAAGATTGAAAGAACAAGTGGAAGAAAAGAAAAGAATTGAGGACTATTAGAAAGTTGAAATTCAAAGGAAAATGGATGAATGTACAAAGCTTGAACAAGAAGTGGTAAACCTAAGGTATGATATGGAGAAAGAAAAAGATCATGAGGAAAAATTCAAAATAAGTAGTATAAGGATTGATGAGTTGATTGTGTTTCAAAAAACTTATAAGGATAAAGGTGGTTTGGGATTTTTAAGAAGGACAAAGTTTGAAAGCAAATCAATCTCTTGACATGGCTGACAATCAAACAAAAACTCAAGGCAATGACAGAAAAATCAAGAATCAAAGAAGCAATACTATAAGGATTCCTATCAGACAACCCAATGCTCAAAGGTACTTATCTTTTACCAATATATGTTATTCATGCAATAGGTTTGGACATAGAGCAAAATATTTTGGAAATAAAATAAAACAAAATGATTGAATAAATCAAAATTCTTTATCATTCACCGGTATATGTTTCAAATGTAAAAGAATTGGATATAAAACTATAGAACATAGAGGTCAAATGTTGAGCAAAATGATTTATCCATTCAAGGGATATTGTTATTACTGCAATTTATTTGGACACAAGGCTAAATAGTGTGGATATAGATTTGATAAAGGACAATTTGGATGGAAGAATGTTGTTTGTTATAATTGTCACAAATTAGGACACTTTTCCAAAGATTGCAGAACTAGAAATATGAAAAGAGATTATCCGGTAAAAAGATATGCACCAATCATTAAGATTGATCCAAAAGAGGTTAAGAAGGAAATGGAAAGGATCTGGAAGAAGGAAGGAGAATCTGAAAAATAAGCAGAATCAGAAGTATCAATTTCATCTATGTCATCCTTCAATGCAAGCAATCCTGTCAAAAATTAAATCCAATCAATGGCTAAGGGGGAGAGATAATCATAAAATTTAATATCCCCTTATTGATATATGATTTCATGTCATGACATGAATACATTTATTGAAGGTGACGAATTTGAGATCTCATTTGAAAGGAATTTTCAAGTGGACATGTGTGAAGAATGAATTCTATGGAGTTTGAAAAGATGGAAGTATATACTAATTTCGAGGACATCTACTTGTGGTCTGAAGCATTTATTGTTGAACCAATTGGGATCAAAGAAATAAATTTAAGTGTGTTAAGGAAAATTCATTTGATGAAAGGAATTTGTGGAAGAGTAGAAGTGTTTAGAACAAGCTTGAAGAAACTAGAGAATTTTCATATCACGGAACTCCGATGCTTGGCCTTGGTGTGAAGGAAAGAGGTAAGTTACTACTGCTATACATTATTCCCTCTGAATTATTCATTGAATTTTGTTGAAAATGATGGAGATACCTCAAGTCATAGATAATTTAGTGAGACCGGAACCACATTTTAAGAAGTATCATGTTAAAACTCTAGAACTCAACCCTTTGGATGCATTCTTGGATGTTCCCCTTGGTGTTATTCCAATTGAAGACATTGGGATATATATTCATATAAAATTGGAAGAACCTACTTATGGAAAAGAACACATATTAAGTGGAGAGGACTTTACTCCGAAACCGGAATACAATGTGCTTATGGAGAGGAAATTGGATGTGTGGGATCAGTTTCCAAATTTTAGCGATGAGGAAAGATGTATTAGGTTGGAACTTAGCAGATTTCATGATCAGTCTGTGTGGCTTGACAATTCGTATATGATATCCAGAGAGGAAATTAGAGATGTGACTGGTTTATTATCCACCAGACCTACTCCTAAATGTAATATTGACAAAGGAAAGGGATTAATGAAGAACTTAGGTACTGGAATTAATAACCCAATTGTTCAGTATGCAAATTTGATTATTTCACACTTGATTTTTGGTAATAATGATGTCTCCACCTCCTAAATTGACTTAGCATTAGAAATGGTTGAGAAAAGAATAAAATATGATCTTTGTGATTTGCTCCAGCAACAACTATTGGAAAATATGAATGATATAAAAAAGAAGAAATGTGCATTTGGATATGGAACATTGATATTATTTCTAACTTTCTATTTTAAGAGAATTTCCCGATATTGGAGAATTTTTTTGGGTAGATACCAAACCAATTGCTCATTAGATCAGAGAATTAATGAGAAAAATTGGAGATTTGGATGCACAAGGAGATGCCCTTGCTACATTCTTTAGAAAATTCTAGAGAAGAATGAAAAGAAGGAGAATTCCAAGAGAATTAGTCACAAAATATAAGGATGATATAACATTTTTGGTATCCATTGATAGTTGCATTATCAAGGTAGTTGAATTGAGAAACACATGGATTCTTGAGCTAGGGTATGAAATTGAAAATGATTATGTTGTTGGTTGTATAGAAATGTTAATCAACAACCCTCGAGATCCCAACAGACCTAGATTTTGAGCTTACAATGAAGTAGCTCTAGAAATTCTTGAAAAATCTGAGTTGATCTCTAGTAAACCAATGATTTCCTCTAGAGAAAAGAGAAAAGTTACTGAGATTCATTTATTAGTTGCTTAGACTTACCCAAATCCAAGGAGAATCAAGTAGCTAGCTAGGAAAAAGATACATTTTCAGATGGTTCCTAGAGCAGTCACCAGTTCTTCACAATCCATTGTGGAAAGCACAAATTCACTAACTAATAAATTCACAAAATTGAAGATTCAAGTAGTAATTGAAATGGTTACTTGGGTCAAAGAAAAAGGATTGTTGGAAATTGAAGACAAGTGCAAGTCTACACATAACATTGCACTTGACAGACTTAGAGAGGTTCAAGAGTGTGAGAAAGAGGCAAGAAGTCTATTCTCATTTTTTTGGACATGGCCTAATGCAATTCAAATATTTAAGGATGTTGAGACACAAATAAAGTATGCATCCAACACCTTTAATCCAGCTTTAGATATGGATGATCAAACTTGGTACGGTTTAACAAGACTGCATGAAGAATAACTTTCATTACATAAGGAGAAAGGAGAGATTATTGAACAATTTGATCAGCTTAGAGATTTGATAAAGATTAAGTTCACTCCTGTCTATTATGCTCTTAATTTGGCTAATAGGATTCTGAGCTTGAACGGTACTCCCAAAACTCTGGTTGAAGGAAAAGACATCCTAGTTGATCTTAACTATCTATGAAATTCATTGATAGAAGAGAAGAAGCTCTGGGATGAAGGGAAATCCTCTTGGATAGATACTCTTAGCAAACTTCAAGGGACAACCTCCTCGGGTGGATTAATCACAGTTATTATTTTGGATGTACTCCTCACAAGGAGTATTCAGGTATGTAATGGAAATTTTTAAATCTTTCAATATCTTTTTATCCTTTGAAATTGATGTCAAAGGGGGGGAGAAGGTACCATGTGAAAAGAGAGAAGTTTTTAGGGGAGAGAAAATTGAGAAGATATTTTTTATGGTTTTCACATTATGTGTTGCCATCAGTGAAAAGGGGGGAGATTGTTGGAAACTGGAAGGTTTTCATTGATGTCAACAATGGAATTTGGAAGATTGTCATTGATGTACATTACTTGTATAGCTTAGTAGTTGCTCTAGTAATGGAAGTTTTTTGATTCGGTATTTTGTTCTGTATTATCTTATTTTGTAATATTTGATCAGAAACTGATATGATGTTCTACCTCGACATTTTTTGCATCCATTCACAAGATTTCAACTGACTTGGCTATATGTTTGGAAAGATACAGTTACTAGTACTTTGGAAAATAACGTTCTACTTATATGTTGATTCAGTATGTTGGATTTTTGGTTCGAATTCTACTTCAAAGAAATATATCACTATAGGACTTTATACATAGAGTTGTGACTACAAGATTCATCTTATCTCAAATTTTTGTGATGATATGTGAACACATATGGAAGATATGAATGACATTGTTCTATTATGAAGACTACATTGAGTTTCTGTATAATGCATTGATGTGGGAGATTTTGCATCTTCTCATTATTAATTATTTTTCCTTGTGGACTTTAAGATAAGTTGTTTGATGTTATCTAAAAGAGAATTTGATATGTTAATAAGCTTTTTTGTTACACATTTGATGCATCAAATAAACGTTTGGATTCTTGATGCTTTAGTTCTAGCTTAGGCTAACCTAATTATGAATTGGTGTTAAGAAGATTAAATAAGTGTTGTGAATGCTATATGGATCTATCTTAGGTCCATGCCAACTAGTACCATATGTTAGATGTTTGTGTTGAGTGCATATATGAATACCATTTTGAGGATAATGTCAACAGACTTGGCTTTGATATGAAATGGGGTTTCTGTAATAGGCCGACCTAATTAGTGGAAGAAAATGTATATGGTATATATGTAATATTTTTTTGTGAAGGTGATGTGTGTGTAATGAATGAAGAGTGTGTGGTGATGTGAAATAATTGAAGGAATAAAAGTCAGAAAGTGCAAATGTGTGAATTTTCATATGTGAGAAGATAGTGTTATTATAGGGAAGTGTTTTATGTATTGTGCTTCACCAAAACTAAACTCCAACACAAGGAAGGTGCATTCTATCTTAGTTCATCTTTTGGTAGTGAGCCATACTCTGTTTGTAAATTATTTTAGGCTTTGAGCCTTCAAGGACAGTGTGTCTTGGAAGTGAGCCCTTGTAATATTCTATATTCGGATATATTATATTGTGAGTTAATCCTCACTGTGATTTTTCCCATTTTGGGTTTTTCACGTAAAAATACTAGTGTTCATGTGTATTTTCATCTTGTGTTGATTCCATGCTTTCACTAGTTGTTATAGTTAGAATTATGTTATTGCTTGGATGGATATTATGTAAATGGTTTGATGGAATACTGATTCACCCCCCTCTCAATATTTCAGGTGTTCATCAGGACTCACAACATCCATACCCATAAGTCATAACTTAAAGACCAGTCAAAAAGTGAATGATGTCAACAACAAAACATAAGAATGTTAGGTTTTTAGGATAATAGGGTTTTAGAAAGCCCTAGGTTGTAGACCTAACAACCCTAATTTAAATAGTTTATGATTACCAAGAATTTTATGCTATGGTTTTAGGATAATAGGGTTTTAGAAAGCCCCAGGTTGCAGACCTAACAACCCTAATTTAACTAGTTGAGGATTACTAAGAATTTAATCTTTCAAACTATAGTTGATATTTTATATTGTATTCCTTGAAATTATGCATCATATTGAATAAATTAACATAATATTTATAATTTCATATTTTAATTGTGTTAAACATGTACTCAGTGATTCATCACTCAACTCAATGCTTAATAACATAATAACAACAGTAGCATATACAACAATGAACATCAACAATCATTTAATGTGTATCTAGTAATTGAAACTATAGTTTTTCTTCAATTGATAAAATAAATAATATGGATAATTAAAAATCAACACATTACTGATGCACTAAATTTGAGTTTTCTATTGATTTTCAAATGAAGGAATACATAGAGACAATGCAAAATCTTGCTACAAGACAACTCTACACAGAGCTAAGTTGGAACTTGGAAACTCATATTATCAATATCAAATCATTCTATCAACTTTTGTAGCAACTTCCACTATTCAGGTGATGGAACTATCATTTGTTCCAACTAATGTCATCTGACTTGAAAATTTGTTAACAATGTATGATTGAATTTGGATCTTGACTTGAATGTTTCAGCCAAAGATACATTCAAGGCTATCAATGGTTTGATAGAATCTAAATAGTTTGCCTCATTTGGGTTCTAAGGAAACTAGTCCAAATCAATCCATATTCTTTCTTAAACCATCCTTTCCAATGAATTGGTCATTTGTGTCAAAAGCCTCTAGAAAACCAAGCTCTTTCATGTTCCTTACCTTTTCATCTAGCTTCTTCATTTTTGTTGCAGCCAGATTCACAATTTTTTTTGTTTCACGTATTCTCGAACACTTTTGAATAATAGATGACACCTTCACTGAGGCTTCAATACAATTATTAATCCCTTTTGATTTCAATTCATTGTTACTGGATTTGTAGACTGTTTGTTGAACTTCATTTCTAGATTTATCTGATGCTAGCACATTTTTGTTGTCCATTAAATATTTGTTAAGCTTCTTATGATGTAGTCTCATAGCATTAATCAATTGAAACAATTAACACAAATGATCAATCCTTTGCATTATTTCCTCCCATATATTTTGTTTCATATACCTCATTGTTTCTCTACAAAATGTAGTTAACTTATTTTGACAAGAGTTTATTTCATTTTTTACTTCCATCAGCTCTACAGTCAATCTTTCACTTTTTTTCCTCTTTCTCCAATTTTGTTCTCACTATTCATTTCCTTTCGCAATGCTTTTCCTTAATTTTTCTGAAGTGGATTTTTCCTTATCATTTTCTTTTGCTCTCACCTAACCTCTTCTTTAGTTCATTCACTTCTCTCTCATTTTGTTTATCCTCTTTGCTTGTTGATGTAGAGGCAGATTTTTTTATTCTTTTTTCTAATTCATTGCTCTTGTTATCTGCTACTTTCCTCTTTGATTTCTCATTTGCTATGTCTACCTATAACTTTTCTATTTTATTCTACAACCTTCTCTCTCTCTTGCTATAGAAATGATGTGTACACCAATTCATTGTTCTTCTTTGATACATTAATTTTTTCACTATTTTTGAATCTAGAAAAATCCAATTGGAAACTACTCGCCTGAAATTTAGATTGATCCATCTAATTTATTGGTTTATTTTTTACTATAGGAACAACAAATGTGTACTCCATGATTTCTTTATTTGTGTCAAATGTGGGTAATACCATGGTTGTTGTAGGCTAGATAAAGTTACAGCATATGAACTCTCCATCAGTTGTTTCTTTTCTTTTTTATACAATTTTGATTTCTTTTTAAAATCTTCAATGTAATCAAAACATGGGGATGTGGGAATAATGGAATGCTTGAATGGAAAAGGACTAGGAGTACTAGGAGTACTTGCAATTACTAATGTTGTTGCAGCAACACTAACTGGGAGTGTGGGAGTGCCTAGAAATAACTCCTTTGTGGTGGAAATGGTAGTGTGACTTGGACCTGTCAAAATCCTTTGCCTCTTTTGTATATGCCTTGATCACTTCGTGTTTTTGTGGTATCTTGTATTGTTGTCCTCTTGTGTGTAATTTTTTTTTGTAGCACATATTGACCACTACTAGTACTACTACCCATACCATCGCCACCAATGGCAATGCTAGTTGCACTAGGCTCTCCACCATTGGCATGTCCTAGTTGTGATTGTATCTAACCATGAGGATTAGGATTTGACGCTCTAATAAAATGAATTGTTTCAGCTATACTTGTATGCCCTTATTCTAATTTATCAGCTCCAAGGCCTCATTTATCAATAGGTTTTCTATGGTCTACATCTATTATTGTAAAAATTTCTTGTCCTTGGGACCCCAAACCACCACCTTCATAACCCATTTTTTCAAATATGGTTGCTCCTAAAGTATACTCTTCTTTTGTGGCCTCACTTAAATCAGCTTTGACATTGTTTTGTTCTTCCATATCATCATTAGATTCATCATCAGTTTCTTGATCTTCACATTCATTGGTATGCTCTATATTCCACAATTTGCTACACTCACGATCTTCTTCATTATCTCCAAATTCTACAAGAGTTCTTGGTTCACCTAGCTCCTTCCTCATAGACAAAAATGCAATATTTTTTTATCATGGCCAATTTTTATCTGTAACTTCCTTATCTAGAGAATCTGGCATGTATAATCTAATAGATGGTTTATCACTTTTTTTATAAAATTTGTTGTACCTCCTGATTTTCTTTTAGTGCAATGCCATAATTTCTCCTGACAATTGTTCAAAAGAAATAGCTTTCTCAGCAACACTTTCCTCCATTGTTATTTTGACCTCATCCCAAGAATCCTTGTTTCTCAAGTTTTCAAGCAAGGGTTTACTTTGATGTTGAATTCTGCTTGTAGCATTCCTATTGGCCACAATCACTGATTTAATGGTGTCACATGGATCATACTTCCAGTGATAGGCAACATCAAAATTAAAAAAATTCAAAAGATCGCGTGCCACACTAAATGCTTTTCTCTCGAATGCGAACCCTCCACATGAAAAAGGTAAAGAGGGAAATGAGGTTTTCTTTAGCTGATTGGCAAAGTGTAGTTCATTAGTACTCTGCATCTACCTTACATTTTGATTGATGCAAAAACCCTTTATGTCACATGTATTGGAAGTTTGTATGGCTTTACTCCCATTCCATAAAATCTTAGCATAGTATACTCTTCCATTAAGTACCAATCAGCCAATTTTATTTCTTTTCCTAGTTGAATGCAATTTCTACATGAAATAGGAAATCTAGGCATTGGAGTATTTGTAATTGCTTGATGAAATGAAGCCAAAAATTAGTCTAAAAAAATATTTTAGTTCCTTTGAGAATCGTGCATCCTTATGTCAGTGTTCCAATCATATAGTGGATCCATTTTTTTTTCCTCAGCATTCATATAGGGTTGAATCTGAAGCTTGTCGGTCTAAAAAATTATGCTAAATTTGAATAGAAAAGAATAGCACAAGTAGGTCGTGAACCTAAATTTCCTAGTGGAATTTGAGTGTGTACCTCCTTTAATCATTAATTTTTTTTCATGCATGGATTCTACAATGTGCTCAATAAATTTATATTTGATAGGTTGAGATGGAAAAGCATAATGGATATTAGATACCATTTCAAGGAGGCTTGCACCCACTTCCTAATGTTATCCAATCTGAGGCAAAATGATAGCATGGAAATAGTATCCTGAACCCATGGTCTAAAAATATCAAAATAATAAGGAGGCTTATGATTACCTTTCAATTTGTTTCTAACCTGTATGTTATCTTAAACTATTTTATTTATGAAATATTTTTTCTTCCTTTCATCCACTGCTTCATAATCACTAGCAAGCTTTTCAAGGTCAATGAGGACATTTCCAAAAAAAATTGTTGTATACCCCAACACTTTTCCAAGTTATTTTGTATTAATGGATAATAATTCTTCTTTGTTATCTTTATTAACAACTTCTCTTTTGTTATCATCATAATTTTGGGCACAAACCATGATAAATTGTGGGCAAGGGAAAACCTCATGTATTTTCATGTGCCCTAATTCACTTACCCACGGTGCACTGAAACTATTAACTTGCATTTGGTTTGTAGCCTTATTCTTAGATGAAAATATAAGTTTTGAGGTATGCCTACCATAGATTCTAGGATCATAAATATCATGGTATTCATCAATAAAACATGGGGTTTTAAGCAATCCAACATAATGTAATTTTTATCCAATTTTGCTCTACCTTTCCCAACAACTTTATTTGGTCTACTAGTGGTACTGGTGGTAGACATGCTTATACAATGTGAAATTGTGAATTCCCTCTTAGTCCTTAATTTTTCTTAATTCTTAACTCTCAACCCTAAACCCAAACTTCAAAGTTTGACAAAATAAGATTTTAAGAAATGATTGTTGGGAATAGGATGCCATTTAATTGCAATCCTAAATATATTTCATGTATCTCCTAAGTCCTTGGAAAGTGTTCCCCAACACTAGGATTAGAAAGAGATTAAATTTGAATGAAATGAACATGTAAATTGACATTTGTAATTATTCCTAAATGATAGGAACATGTGGGGACGCCCAAGAAGAGCTCCTACAAAATAGGAGTACATGGGTCACCCACATGGAAGGTGGAATCCACCTTGCTTAAGTTAATTGTTTGGAGGATTGATAACACTTCAATAATGCATGTAAATATCCTAAAAGTTAGGGATTGATATTTACATGAGTGGAGTTTAGTCCAGTTCAGTTCAGTTATGGTTTAGTTATCTTTAGTTGCATGTAGTTAGTTTTAGTTGAATGCTAGTTGACTTCAGTTGCATGACATATAACATGTGGATACATTCAGTTAAGTTGGGATGATCAATCATGCATAACTTTTGCATGAATTGGTGGAGAGACATGTTTCAGTTAACTAAGATTGACTTGGACCCACCTTGGGCGCCCAAGTTGGTATCTTTGAGTTAACACCTTTTGCATGAGAAGATATTTACAAGGCTTAGTTAAGTGGGCCCATTCTTGGGTGCCAACTTTGAGGTGATGCTTGCAAGATATTTTCTTGACCAACAATTAGTTAAGTGTTCAGTTTGGGGTGCCTAAATTGAGGAAACTTTGGTTTTGACTTCATGTTACAATGTGGAACTCTACTTACACAATCTAGGTGTATATTTTTGAGAGGAGATTTATGCTCTTGTATTTGATAACTCTTATGAGTTTACATGCTCATTAATTGTCTATTTATTGCAGAAATTGCATCAAAGTTGATTACAAGGTTAGTAGGTTGAGCTTGTGCATGTGTGAGGGTTTGAAGCATGGCATGAGATGTGTGGATTCATGCTTTTGTCACATGGAATGCATGGATAGCTTGTGTTGCAGAAAGTGTATGAGAGTTTTGTGTAGGTTGTGAAGAAGGATTGTTGAAGGAAAGGAAGCATATCGATCAAGGATTGATACAGTATTACTGTAATCTTGTTCTAAGGATAAATAAGACAAGTACTATTGATTATGGTGGTGGAGTTTTTTCCCAAAAGGGTTTCTCCACGTATATGTTGTGTCACTTCTATCTTCTTGTCTCATTCTTCTACAATCTTCTATCTCTTTCTACAATTGGTCAAATTGATCTAAATAGATAATCATACACAAAGAATTGTGACAAAGAACACTTAATTAAATCTATAGTCACATAGGTTTACAAGTTTTAAGCTACAATTTCACCTCTATTTTCAACATTTGGCATCAGAGCTAACGGTTGGGTGGAGTTTGGTACACTTTTCTCTTAAAAGTTTGAAGTTTTTTTGGATGTAGTGGGAGCTTTTACTATTGTGATATTATAGATTTGTAAAAGAAGTGTGGTTTGTCTTCTTGGTTTAGAGATTATGGCTTTCTTGACCTTTTGGAAGTTGTGTCATTTATAGCAAATTCTTTGATTTTTTTGAGGCCACAAATCATTTTCATTTGGGAGATGGTTATCATGATGTCATGGATAGCTTGGTTAAATGTTTCAGAGGGAGCTTTTTACAGTGATGGTTTGATGTTTATCTTGTTGCCATGTAAATTGCAGTATCACAATTTAGTGGGAGCTTTGGTAGGATATGGTTATCTTCATGTGATTTGAAGAGTTTTTAACATATTGTTTAATGAAGGACCCTTAGAGTCTTTGGTAAAGGTGTTATTTTTCTTCCTTTGGAGAGGATGTAGTTCTCTTTGGTTTTAAGTATTAATCATTTGCTTGGAGCTTCATTATTATCAGGTTACATTTGAAGTTGGCATGGATTGATTGGTGGGTGCTCATGAATACTAGAGAGACGTGGGTTAGGCCAAATATTTCTTATGTTAAGAAATATGTGTTGGAATGGTTATTTGTTATAAAAAATATTCAACAGTAAAAACCGAGGAGCCTACACCTAAAAATGGATGTGTCCATCATAGACCTAGTGAGAAGGTTTTATAATAATGATTCGTTGTTTAGAATAAATGTAATGTATAATGTCAAGTGGGAGAATGTTGGGAATAGGATGTCATTTAATTGCAATCCTAAACATATTTCATGTATCTCCTAAGTCCTTGGAAAGTTTTCCCCAACACTAAGATTAGAAAGGGATTAAATTCAAATGAAATGAACATGTAAATTGACATTTGTGATTATTCCTAAATGATAGGAACATGTGGGGATTTCCAAGAAGAGATCCTACAAAATAGAAGCACATGGGGCACCCACATGAAAGGTGGAACCCACCTTGCTTAAGTTAGCTATTTGGAGGATTGATAACACTTCAATAATGCATCTAAAGATTCTACAAACTAGGGATTGATATTTACATGAGTGGAGTTTAGTTCAGTTCAGTTCAGTTCAATGTTAGTTCAGTTCAGTATCAGTTCAGTTCAATTCAGTTCAATTCGGTTATCTTCAGTTGCATGTAGTTAGTTTGAGTTGAATGCTAGTTGACTTCAGTTGACTTCAGTTGCATGACAAATAATAGGTGGATACTTTCAGTTAAGTGAGGATGATCAATCATGCATAATGTTTGCATGAATTGGTGGAGAGATATGTTTTAGTTAACTAAGATTGAATTGGGACCACCTTGGGTTCCCAAGTTGGCATCTTATAGTTAACACCTTTTGCATGAGAAGATATTTGCAAGGCTCAGTCAAGTGGGCCCATTATTGGGCACCAACTTTGAGGTGATTCTTGCAAGATATTTTCTTGACCAAAGTTCAGTTAATTGCTTAGTTTGGGATGAATAAATTGAGGAAGACTTTGGTTTTTAGATTACATGGTGGAACTCTACTTGCCCAATCTAGGCGTAGATTTTTGAGAGGAGCTTTATGCTCTTGTTTTGTACAACTCTTAGGAGTTTACAATGCTAATATTTTTCTATTAATTGCAGCAAGTGCATCAGAGTTTGTATAATGTTAGCAGATTTAGCTTGTGCATGTGTGAGGGTTTGAAGCATGGCATGGGATGTGTGGATTCATGCTTGGTCACATGGAATGCATGGATAGCTTGTGTTGTAGCAAGTGTATGAGAATACCACGAGATTTTATTGCAAGTTGTCAAGAAGGATTGTTGAAGGCAAGGAAGAATATTAATCAAGGATTGATACAATATTATTGTAATCTTGTTCTAAGGTTACATAATACAAGCACTATTGATTCTGGTAGAGTTTTTCCCCAAAAGGGTTTCTCCACGTATATGTTGTGTCACTTCTATCTCCTTGTCTCATTCTTCTACAATCTTCTGTCTCTTTCTACAATTAGTAAAATTGATCTAAACAAATTAATCATACACAAAGAATTGTGACAAAGAACACTTAATTAAATCTATAGTCACATAGGTTTACAAGTTTTAAGCTACAATTTCACCTTCATTTTCAACAGTGAATACCAAGGATCCTACACCTCGAAATGGATGTGAGCCCATCATAGATCTGATGAGAAGGTTGTCTTTATTGAAATCCTATATTTCTTGGTGTTGTATGTACAGGACAATCTTGTATCCCACTACTAGTCTACTCAGTAGGTAAATGATCTAAGAGGTATTTCCTACCTAATTATTAGATGCATTATTTATATGTGTCTTGTCTTCTCTTATGCATTAGTCTTGAAAATTGATTTCTGAGGGATTATTGAGAAGTAGATGCATAATTTTATGTATTTCCATTGTTCTCCTTGCAATCTTGAACTTGAGTTAGTTCTGAGGATTTGGGTAGGAGAGGTACGGGAGATAGTTAGTGGCTTTGGGAATATTCCCTTTTGTTGTGGGAATGTTTGGATAAGTTTGATCTACTTTCACTGAGAGGTTTACATCTAAGTTTTGTCATGTTTCATTATAAGTTGAATGGTTAGATGTTGATATCCTTTCAGTTTGGGAGTGTTGAAGGAGATCTTACTTTACACAGTTTGGCACATGTTACTGTGGTATAAGAACATGGCTTGATTTGTAGGTTCTCTCTTTGTGGGAATATTTTCCTTTTCTTGAAGGTTCTTTTGTTACGAGAGATGTATTTTGCATATCATTGCATGCTTCTTTGACACTATGATAGAGGAGTTAGCCACATCCTCTATCTGAAGTGTTATAGGAGGACTTGTTAATGTTGTGATATTTTTTTCAGATTTGACATTACCTGTGCAGTGGGAGTTCCAAAAGGTATATGTGTTTTGTATGAGAGGGGTACCTCTCTTGGATTGGTTACACTTTACTATAGTGAGTTACTTCAGAGTTTTTTTATTGCATGTCTATGTTTTTTAGTACCTTGAAGTCTTATTTTGTAGTATGGTGGATATATAGGGACTTGTTTGCAGATATGGGATGTTATGTTGATAGCATGAAGTTTTACCTATGATAGTTTGGTTACAAAGACTTGGGAAAGGTATTGATTGAGAAAGTTGGCACTTTGATCAATGTTGCAAATAAGTTCTCTTGGTGTAAGAAGGCCATTGGCCTTGAGTCATGTACTTGATTTATAATAATGATTCCTTGTTTAGAATAATTGCAATGTATAATGTCAAGTGGGAGAATGTTGGGAATAGGATGCCATTTAATTGCAATCCTAAACATATTTCATGTATCTCCTAAGTCCTTGGAAAGTGTTCCCCAACACTAGGATTAGAAAGATATTAAATTCAAATGAGATGAACATGTAAATCAACATTTGTAATTATTCCTAAATGATAGGAACATGTGGGGACATCCAAGAAGATCTCCTACAAAATAGGAGCACATGGGGCGCCCACATGGAAGGTGGAATCCATCTTGCTTAACTTAACTATTTGGAGGATTGATAACACTTTAGTAATGAATGTAAAGATCCTACAAGTTAGGGATTGATATTTACATAAGTGGAGTTTAGTTTAGTTCAGTTTAGTTATGGTTCAGTTATCTTCAGTTGCATGTAGTTAGTTTCAGTTGAATGCTAGTTGACTTTAGTTGCATGACTAATGACTTCAATTGCATGACAGATAATAGGTGGATACATTCAGTTAAGTGGGGATGATCAATCATGCATAATGTTTGCATGAATTGGTGGAGAGATATGTTTTAGTTAACTAAGATTGACTTGGACCCACCTTGGGCACCCAAGTTGGCACATTTGAGTTAACACCTTTTGCATGAGAATATATTTACAAGGATCAGTTAAGTGGGCCCATTCTTGGGTGCCAACTTTTAGGTGATTCTTGCAAGATATTTTCTTGACCAATGATTAGTTAAGTGTTCAGTTTGGGGTGCCTAAATTGAGGAGACTTTGGTTTTGACTTCATGTTACAGTGTGGAACTCTACTTGCACAATCTAGGCGTAGATTTTTGAGAGGATCTCTATGCTCTTGTATTTGATAACTCTTATGAGTTTACATGCTCATTAATTTTATATTTATTGGATAAATTGCATTAGAGTTGATTGCAAGGTTAGCAGGTCAAGCTTGTGCATGTGTGAGGGTTTGATCCATGGCATGGGATGTGCAAATTCATGTTTTTGTCGCATGGAATGCATGGATAGCTTGTGCTGCAAAAAGTGTATAGAGTTTTGTGCAGGTTGTGTAGAAGGATTGTTGAAGGCAAGAAAGCATATCAATCAAGGATTGATACAATATTATTGTAATCTTATCCTAAGGCTAAATAATACAAGCACTATTGGTTCTAGTGGTAGAGTTTTTTCCCAAAAGGGTTTCTCCACGTATATGTTGTGTCACTTCTATCTTCTTGTCTCATTCTTCTACAATCTTGTGTATCTTTCTACAATTGGTAAAATTGATCCAAACAGATAATCATACACAAATAATTGTGACAAAGAACACTTAATTAAATCTACAATCGCATAGGTTTACAAGTTTTAAGCTACAATTTCACCTTCATTTTCAACAACGATGAAACGTAGCCGTAGGAATTTTGCCTTTCACTTACTTAGATTTTGATTCTTGAAAAGATTAATACTGACTGGATTTTTTGGAACCCAGAATCTCCCTAGTGCACTGTAATGAGCAATCTAAAATCTCCCTATGTGTTGACTCTATCACTTAAAAATAAAATCACATAGCAATAGAAAGTTCACTTTTTTTTTTGAATATTAAAGTGAATGAAACATCAATGTGTTGTTGTCGAACTACACAATTAGTACATTAAATTTCTATAATGACACTTAGAAATAAATTCTAAAACAAATTATCAACCATTGATCTTTGTAAATCTAGTAGTTATAGGGTGATTCTAGAGGTTTCAGTTTGCAAGCCTAGTGCTCTACACATTTAATTTCAGAATGCAACTACAGCCATCCATCAAATGTTCATCAAACGGTTGAGTAATTTATGATATAAACAATAAACATATATTTTAAGTTTTTTGAAAGTTGTTTTAAACATGCATTTTAAAGTTGTTTTAAAAATTTAAACTTTAGTGGTGTTAGGATACACAATCCTAATGGAGTCATCGAGATGAGTCCACGTGTCCATTCTGTGGTTCCACAGATCACATAAATATCTAATTGAAGCATTTTGTGGACTCACGGAATCCATTTAAAAGCAAGAAATTGATTGACATCAAGGCCAAGGAGTCAGCAACTTAATGTTGCAAAGGACTTAATAAAATAATTAATGATACTAGGAACCGAGGGAGCAAGTCAATGAAAAATTAGATATCAATGACATTTCGGTGAACCCTAGCAAGAGTGACAACTTTTAGTGTTTTTTTTCAATTTGATGGCAACTTTCTTTTTTCATTTGTATTACTTTATTTTTTAAATCTGCATGCAAATATTTCATAAATAGATAATACTCAATCTCTTAAAGGAAAAAAATATGATTTTTCTAAGTTTATTATTTAATATTTCATTCCATTATTTTATTCCATTTGCATTACTTGTATAATTTGAATAGACACTATACACACAAAATAATTCTTTACTATAAATGAATACTGAAGAATAACACAACCATTTATTTTATTACCACTGAATTACAATGTTACATTATTACATAGCTTTTTAAAGATGAGTAGAGAATGCAAGCTCTTGTTTTTTATAAATGACACATGCCACTTGACATCAAACACAATTGATTCCAAGATACAACTGATTCCAAGCTGCAAGGTCTTTGGTTGCTTCTGCTACTAGTGACAATACAAACCATATTCTCAAACCACGGGGCTTGTTGACCATCATTTGGATCTTGGGATCTCTAATATGGTTATACATTTATAATATGTTCAATCTAATGCACTAGAACACCCTAAATTGAAACAATTAATTCCAAGCTAGTAGTGGTGGCTATGGGATCTAGACCATATTATAAAATAGGTGACTTTGAGAATCCTTAGGGCTTGCTTACCATGCTGGGAAAATGGGAGTTGTGAAGATACATAATGTGCCTATCTTGTTTGAGAACCAAATTCATGCAAAAGATGAGGGGTAGTAAATCTACTCCCACCTTCTCCCCACAGTTTCCATGCATTGGGATAGCACAATGAGTTTGAAAGTCCACAATTCCTATTGAAGGGCCTCTATCAAAATGAAATATGAGAAGTCATCAACTTTTAATGCAAACAAGAATAAAATTATTATGTGGGTGTACTCTTTGTGAAAACACTTATCTCCATCATAGCTCCTCATCCAGGTACAAAACATATCTCATAATTCAAGTCACCTAGATCAACTTCTTTCCAATCCCAACCAATTTGAACTTGAAGGAAATTGGTCTTTTACTCTCTAACTACATAACTGGAGGTAGGAAAATTTAGAGTATCCCCAATAATACCACATCATCTTATTCCTTATTAACCTTGCAAAATGAAAACCCTTATGACAATTCAAAACATTGCACCCAATAGTAAATCATTTAGCCTTCTACAAATGATTTTAATTGTGCTCATTATCCCTATTTATGGGCCACCAATACCACTACTAGCCTGATCCATGTTTACTCATGAGTCATGTGAGGTTGGGTATAATGATAATCGTGCAAACCAAAAAACCAACTTAACTGTGTAACTTAAGTCTTACATTTACAATTATAATGTTTATTTTGATTGAAATTTAGCTACATGCAAACAGTACATCAAGCTAACAAGCTATCAAAATCACCACTCAAATGATATGAAATCATTATAAATCTTGTTTCAATTGATCACTCGATTAATGACATCATCATCTACAGTACATCATGCAGTTTTCAATATCAATCTATCCAATCAATCACTTCGGATGTACATATGGAATTAAACTATAGTACCGAAACCACACTTTCTTCAAAGAAATACAATCCAAAAGATATGCAGAAATTGATAAAAAAAGCAAGTGCCACGTGTCATACTTTCTACCATTTTCAGTATCAAGTTATCAAATCAAACATTTCACTCACTTTTGATTATAAGAGCAACCTAATTTTGAATCTTCTAAAGATTTCCTAGGTACATATGGCATTAATCCACAATTCCACATACACATTTTCTTTAATGAAATACTATCTGGTGGATATGTGGAAATCGATGAAAAGATTAAGAATTAAATGAAAGGTAGACTACTTCGAGGCATTGAAAAGAGAGAATTAAATGGATTGTTGTACCTTAATCATTATCAATGTCCACTAATAAATCACAATAATTTTTTCTCACTTATGATCAAAAGTATATGATTAAATCAAATATTTCACTCGCTTTGGATGTACATATGGTGTTAATCTGTGGTATCGCAACCACATTTTCTTCAATGAAAGACAATCTGGCAGGTATGCAAAAATAAATAAAAATATTTAGAATTAAATGGTAGGCAGAGTACTTCGAAGCATTAAAAATGGATAATTAAATGGCTTGTTGTAGCTTAACCATTATCAATGTCCACTAATAAGTCATAATAATTTTTGCTCACTTATGATAAGAACTATATGTTGATAATTACTAATAGTTTTAAAAGCCACATTTTTGTATTGAACAAAGCAAAAAGGATTTACAAGAATGAAGCCATGAAAAGTATTTTAATTTAAGTAGCTAAAGACTAAAGTACATACTACATAGCTAGCCTAGCCAGAAAGCCACTAATCGTGAGAAAAAACCAGTCACAAAATACATATTACAAGAACTATTACGTTGTATAATAAGATATAGACACAACTCATTACTAAAATTTTGTGTAACAATAGCAGAGGCCCTCAACCAGGTGTTTGAGTAGAAGGTGAATCAAATTTAACAAAGTAACAACATAGAAGAAAATGGAATCACCCAAAACCTTCCTCCAAAACTCTAGACTCTTTAATGATTCATTTTTCATATCACACGACAGACCACATCTCATATTAACCAAGGCAAGAGCCTTCACTATAGAATCATGCAATTTCACTTTCTAGAATATTCAACCAACAAGCACCAACCCACTTTCAAAATTGTAATGGTCCAGTGCCAACTCCAATAAAGAAATAGAGTAAATGAAAGGCCGCAAATAATGTATTACCAACATCTTCACCAAATATTTATCAAGAAAAATTTCCATGCAATTGGACAAGAAATTTGAAGCTACCTTGGAATATAGAGCATGTGGATTGTTTTGAAGTCATTCCCTACCCACAATTATTCTTATAACATCCTCAACCTACACACAAGGAATTATAAAAACTATACCCAACTTTCATTTGTCATATGCATTGTTGCTTCTTTTCTCCCAAAAACATTTGGGTAGCACGACATGCCATGAAGACTCCATATCACAATTAAATTGAGAATAGAGAAGAAAGAAAGCAAATACAAATATATTATAAATGATATGAAGAACATCAAGTTGGTGAAAAATATATAGAAGTTAGAACGAAGACAATGACATCAAATACTCAACACTTAACATTTAATTCACCACTTGATGTGACAAATTATTTCAAAAAAATTGAGTCATGACTTTAAGTCATTTAAAAATAAATAAAACATCAACCATTGATATTTCAGATATTTGAATTCACAAGTCTAGTGCTTTAGACATTTTCTTTCAAAATGAAACTATAGTCATCCATCTTGTGATAACCATTGATCTTTGATGAACTTAGTAACCACAAGCTGAAGCTCGGTCCCACTGAGGATAGCTGTTACAATCCTGCATTACCACAAAAAACTGATGGCATCACCTTCTCAATAGTGTGAGGGTGCGGGAGCCACCTGATCATTAATTACCAATCTCAACCATTGATTTTTATGAGCAAATATTTGTCACATGACTTTCATACTCCACGGAATTGGTAATTTCCTAGGTCAAGGGGTTGGTCACCATGATGACTCCAAAGGATTAAGTCATAACTTAAGCGACCTTCAACTACTGATAGCCAGTCAAGGATAAAATATTATTTTGGCTATCATGACTTTAAGTGATTTAATAAGTAATAAAATTTCAACCATTCATTTTTGGAAATCTAATGATTCTAGTGTTATTCTGGAGATTTGAATTCACAAGTCTAGTGCTTCAAACATTTGCTTCTGGAATGCAACTAGAGTCATCCATCGAAAATCCATTAAATGGCCATGGGTTATATTGATTTGTACTGACATCTAGCTTTAGAAATAATTAATATCTTGACACTTGTCCCCATTTTGGACACTTTAGGAAGGAATTTGGATGTGTGGAAATTTTGTCCCAGAATAGAACAATATGTAGCATTTGATATTTTCACCACCCACGCTATGATTTATTATAGGCATGCCACTTTATTTTGCCAATGAATTTTTTTATTGGTTTGAGATTATGTCTAATTTTCCAAAGTTTTTTTTATTCATTTGAAAATAGGTTTAATTCACCAATGAAAATATATTTTTTGGTTTGAAAACATTTCTGAATCGCCAACAAAAATATTTTATTTGTTTGAGCACAACTTTAATTCGCTAATAGAAATATCTTGTTGGTTTGAAAACATGTTTAATTTTCCAATGGAAATATTTTATTGCTTTGAAAATAGGTTGTAATTTCCAATGAAAATATTTTATTGGTTTTAAAAAAATTGCAATTCACCAAGATTTTTCACGGACTTCTAGCAATTACAAAAGATTCGTCAATTAAGATTTTTTTTCTTAAAAAATGAAAAAATTCACCAATAAAATTAATATTTTTATCAAGAAGCATACAAGATTCACCAGGATTTTACACCTTCACCGAGGGGGGGGGTTCTTAAAGTTATCCCTAATCACCAGGCTTTGCAGTATCTCAATAGTCAAGGAAAATTAAATCAAAGGCACTTAAAATGGGTTGAGTTTTTGTAGAGCTATACTTTTGTTCTGAAGTATAGGAGTGGAAGGTCCAACAGAGTTGTAGATGCCTTGAGTAGAAGGAGTTTCTTTTGATAGAGATGAATATAGAGGTTGTTGGGTTCAATGAACTCAAGATTTTGTATCTTGAAGATCCAAACTTTGCAGAAGCTTGGAAGGATTATTTGGAACCTATTACATTGGATAAGACAACATGGTAGGATTTCTTAATCCAAGATGGGATATTGTTTAGAGGATGCCAATTGTGCATTCCAAGTGGTTCTATGAGAGAGAATCTAATCAAGTAGAAGCATAGTGGAGGATAGGTTGGACATTTTAGCTGAGATAAGACCATTGCTCTTGTTAGTGAGAATTATTACTAGCCAAAATTACAACAAGATGTGAAAATTTTTGTACAAAGTTGTAGAGTATGTTAGATGTTGAAGGGAACAAGTTAGAACACTGGATTGTATCAGCCATTACGTGTACTTGAGAGGCCATGGGAGGATATTAGCATGGGTTTTATTCTTGGCTTTCTAAGGACATAGAGAGAGCATGATTCCATATTTGTGGTGGTGGATAGATTTTCAAAGATGGAACATTTCATTTCGTGTCACAAGACCAATGATGTTCATATTGTGAAGTTGTTTTTTAGAGAGGTGGTGAGATTACATAGTCTACCGAAGAGTATAGTTTTAGATAGAGATACCAAAATTGTTGGTTATTTCTGGAGGACATTATGGAACAAGTTGAAGACATTTGAAGTTCAATTTTGCACACCATCCATAGATAGATGGACAAACGAAGGTGGTGAATAGGAGTTTGGGTAACTCGCTAAGATGCTTAGTAGGAGATAAGCTCAAGGGATGGGATTTAATTATACCACTGGCAGAATTTGCTAACAACAATTATGTCAATCGGAGCACTGGTAAATCACCATTCTAGATTGTGTATGGTAGTAGTCCAAGAATTTCTTTTGAATTGAGAAAGATGGATAAGGGGGAGAAGAGAAGTGTTGAGGCTAAAGATTGTGCTGAGCACCTAAAGAATTTGCATGAAGAGGTGAATAAACATATCAACAAGATGAACTCACAATATAAGGCTAAGGAAGATAAGAAAAGGAAGTATAAGGAGTTCCAGGTAGGAGATGAAGTCATGGTTCATTTGTGAAAGGAGAGGTTTCCAGTTGGTACATACAAGTTAAAGATGAAGAAGTTTGGACCATGCAAGATCTTGAAGAAGCATGATTCAGGAAATGCATATGAGGTAAAGGTTTATGATGAAATTCATATTTCACCTATGTTTAACATTTCAAATTTAAAAGAATATCATGAAGGAGGAATTGATGAAGAAAGAATAGAAACATAGTGGAATATTCCCACACCTACTTCAAAAAATGAGATAGAAGAAATTTTGGATAGTCGTGTGGGTAGAAGCATAAGAAACAGGCAATATGTAGAGTACTTGGTGGAATGGAGAGGAAGACCTATTGAAGATTCATCATGGTTGTCTGAGTTTGAGGTTAACCATCTTGGTTTCCCTCTAACTCCTAAGAAGTGACAAGGTCACTTTTCAAATTACCCTAGGTGTCTAATGCAGGAGCATCTAGTGGTGTAGGTGCAATCTTTCATCACCCAAAAAGATATTTTTCCCCTATTTTATTTAGTTGTTTTGAGTCCCATGATTGCACTTAAGGGGTGTAAGACAGTAAAAATTCAAAAAAGGTAGAAAATGATGACTTACTATTTTTAGTAAGTTGGCCTAAAGAGGCTCGTATGGACTTGAAAATTTATCCCAAGGAGCAAAATTGAAAAATATTTCTAATGGCAGAAGAATCATCTCAATACCCTATATAGTTTGGGAGATATTAAAGTTTCTATCCTAAGAAATTTCTCCAATGCAACTTCAAATTCAAATATGAAAACCTTAGAAGCCCTAAAATAGCTTGAATAGTGGAAGAAATGATCTTTGATCATTTTGATGTTGTAGATCTCTTCGAAAGCTTTCCAACGATATATTATAATAACATCAAACACCCAGATCAAAAGTTATGGCCTTGTGAAGCTACCCCACTAAAAAGTGAATTTCATTAAAATATCTTCCTAGGCAAGAAATCAAACGTGTGGAACTTTTGGTGCCAAAACAAAAGGGAAAGTTCAACTTTCTAGAACATTCTAGGGTTTTTATTGGGTAAAATAAAAGGGTTAAGTGGAGGTTGTAGAAGGTGGATCCATTAGTGTAGATTGTGGCTTCGAATACAATATTTTATTTTCAAAGTTTTTTTGGATGTAATGAATCAATCCCATGAGGTTGTAGCCCTGTAATTCTAAATCTGTAATTTCATTTTTGGAAAATAATTGAAAGTGGGTTGTTGTCTATCTTTCATTTTCTATGTTGTTATTTGTTATTTTGTTTTGTGTGGGGTTTAGAAGTATCATACAAGTAGTATTACCATGTTCAACACATGATGGGTCACTCTCATCAGAAGAATCATCATGGTTTCCCCCATATAAATCCATATATTTTGAGAAAAATAAAGATAATTCATTATGCACTTGTTCATCACTTTTTGCATCTTCTTCTTCACTATTTAAATTTATTCTAATGAATGGTTTAAGGAAAATTCTAGTCATACATTTAGGTTTCATTCTTTTTGTAGGTTGAGACATGTAAAATTCAATGATATGATTTGGTGAAGGTGATGAGGTGGAGTCAAGTGATGGTGAGAATGAATGAGTGGGAGGGAATTCATTAGTGTTGGTTTGGATAGGTGGTTGGTCCTTAGGTAAATTTTCAAATAACTAGTGATCAATAGCATAATGTTGATGCCTATGCTCTTTAGCACTTCTATTTCATCTTGCATGTGTTGCAATTTGTGAAGGTGTAAGAGAGGTTTTTCACCATCAGTTTCTTTTCTTCCTTTGGAGGAGGAACTGAAGGGATCACTAGGGGTTGGGGAACAACTATATCTTTAGGTTTATAAAAAAATTATTTCAGAGGCACAAGGTAATTATATGGTTATCTCTTGGTCTTTTATATGATATCAAAGGTGGAACCACAACATATATGGTTGGTGTACTTGGGAAGATATCTAGTTCAGACATGGGTTCATCCCTAACCTATGAGGTGGGAGGAACAACCATTGAAATCACAATAGATTGATCATCCTCAATTGGGGTATTACTAATGGATAACTCTTTATATTCTTAGCTTTAAAATTTTGGTATGATATGAAAAATAAATACTCATGAGGATTAACAAGTTCCATAGGTTGAGGCCAAAAATAATCCAATGAAAATTTTCCATAGGAAGACACAAGTTTAAATCCACTATGATTAACTATATATATTTAATTTTCAAATGGAAACTTTATGCATTTATGGATTACTAGTGCAACTACATTCATGGAGCATAGCCATGGATAACCTAGCTTCACACAAAATCAGTCTAACATCGAGATGATGATGAATGAAGCATCCAATTATTTGTGTCTAACTTTGAGTGGGAGAGTTATTGAACCTATTATAGGGTGCATGAAACCATCATGAGTTTTTATTCATGCTTTTGATTATTTATAAGTCTTTATTAAGTTCATGCATGGGTATGCGCATGATCATGGGGGGCCAAAAAGTTGCAATGGGGAAAACACACATTTTTACTTCACCCAAATTGAAAAATAAAAAAGTTGAATTTTTGTATGGGTCAAGCAAATTTTAAATTTGGTTTGGTAATACCAAACCAAAATGGATATCAGTTAATTTAAGGGATATTTGTTTTCAAACATTATTTTTTGTCACTTTTATGTATTCAAAATAGATATCCATTTTGCAAGAAAAACATATATTCTTTTTTAAAAGAAAAACAGATATCTATTTTGAGAAGAAAAAACAGATATCCATTTTGAAAAGAAAAACAGATATCTATTTTCAACAAGTATTTTAATTAATTTTCTGTTTTCAAAATAGATATTCATTTTGAAAAGCCTAAAAAGCACACTTTCACAAAATGGGCACAACTTTTGTGTTACTTTTCAATTTTTTTTTTTATATAGGCATTAGAAAGGTGATTCAAAGATCTACATAATGGATAAGATTATTGTGGTAGATTGATCATAGAAAAATAATTATAATCATTTTAAGTTCCTCAATTTTTAAAATTTTAAATACTCATAATTCTTGCATACAAATTCTTTTTTCATTTTTTTTGCAATAATTATCCTAAAAGACTTGAAACATTAAATAAGTAGTAAATAATGAAACATTTAGAATTTTGTACTAAGGAGAATAAAAAATTTCATAAATCATCATAGAAGGCCTCCTTGTTTTCTTTGATCCTATGTGCACCTTTTCCCAAGTTGAACTAGGAGAACATAACTATCTCTCCCTTTCTCCCTCTATCTATTTAGTTATCTCTCCCTCTCTCCTCCTCTCCTTTAGTCATTCTCACTACCTATCTCTCCACTTTTCCCTTACTATGCCTCTATCTATATTTCTCCTCTCTATATATCCCTCTCTACTTAGCTCTCCCCCTTTCTCTTCCCATCTATCTTTCCTAGGACATATATATCTCCACATATCTCTCCCTCTTTCAATCTCTCTCTCTCTATTTTTTTTCTCCCTCCCTCTTCCTCTCCATCCCTCTATATATTTATATAATCTCCCTCTTCATCAAGTTCTCTCCATATCTCTATCTCACTCATATATACATACACACCTTATTTCTACCTCCCTATCTCTACCTTTGTCTATCCCCCTTTCTTCATCTCTCTATCTACCTATCTCCATGTACCTCTCTCTATTACTTATCTCTATCACCTCCTTTATCTCTCACTCTTTCCCCCTCTATCTATATCTCCCTATCTCTCTCTTTATATCTATCTATATCTCATTATCTCTACCTCTCTCTCTTATTCATTCTCTCTATCTATCCCTTTTTCTCCATGTCTTTATCTACCTTTATCTCCATATCTCTCTATCTCTCTCCCTATCCCTCTCTATCTCACTATATCTCTCTAGCATTATCTCTCCCTCTTTCCCTCTCCCTCTATATATTGATCTATCTCTCCCCCTCTTCTTCTCTCTCTACCTCTCTACTATCTCTCTCATTTTCTCTACCTCTATCTTTATATATACCCCCTCTCTATCTATCCCCCACTCTCCCTCCCTCCTCTATCTCCCCCTCTCTATCTCCACCTCTTTCTCTCTACCTCTTTATCTCTCCCTCTCTATCTCTATTTCTCTCTCCATCACTTTATCCTACCATCTATATCTCTCTATCTCCATATTCATCTATATATCTATATCTCTTCATCTCTATTACTAACTCCCTATCTCTCTAAATTTTTATCTCTCCCTTTACCTCTCTCTCTATATATATATATTCTCTCCCTCTCCTTCTATCTTCCTCTCTACCTTTCTATAGAGAGAGGGTGAGTGGAGATATAGAAAGTAGAGAGGGAAGGTTAAAGAGGTAGAGATGAGAGAGAAAAGATAGATATAGAGAGATATCAAAATAGAGAGACATGGAGGAAAAGGGAGGGATGGAGTGAGAAGTATGTAGAGAGATAAAGAGGGGATATAGAGAGAAGTAGAGGAGGGAGGAAGGGAGAGGTATACATAGAGAGCTAAGGTAGGAGGGATATAGGTAAAGGTAGGTAGAAAGAGAGGATGGTGGAGATGGGGGATAAAGAGAAGTAGAGAGAGAGAGAGAGGGGTAAGGTGGCAAGGATAGAGGGTGAAGAAAGATAAATATATATAGAGAGAGAGAGAGAGAAAGGGTGAGTGGGAAAGTGGGAGACAGGTAGATAAGAGAGAGAGGTTGAAGAGAGATATAGAGATATATAGAGAGACATCTAAATGGAGAGAAGGGGAATGATGGAGGGATGGAGGGAGAGGTAGGTAGAAAGAAATAAAGAGGAGATATAGAGAAATAGAGAGGGAGGGAGGAAGGGGGAGGTAGATATAAAGAGGTAGAGTTGGAGGGATATAGGGAAAGGTAGGTAGAAAAAGATGAAGATTTAGATGGGAGATAAAGAGAAGTAGAGACAGAGAGGTAACGTGGTCATCCTCCATCTCTCTACCTACCTCTCTCTCTATCCCTCTAACCTTACATCTCTCTCTTTGTCTCTACTTATCTTTATCTCCCATCTATATCTTCCTCTTTTTCTACCTACCTCTCCCTATATCCCTCCCACCGTAACTCTCTATATAGACTTATCACTCCCTCCCTCTCTACTTCTCTATATCTCCAATTTTAGCTTCTCTCTACCTACCTCTCACTCCATCCCTCCCTCATTCCCCCTCTCCCCCTTTAGATGTCTCTCTATATCTCTCTTCACCCTCTTTATCCTCTCTACCTCTCTTACAATCCCTCTCTACTTCTTTCTATCTCCACTCACCCTCTCTCTCTACCAATGTATCCCTCTATCCCTCCTACCCTAGTCTCTCATTACCTACCTCTCCCTCCCTCTCTCCGTCCTTCCCTCTCTCTCCTTGTCTCTCTATATTTACCTCTCCCTCCGCCTCTCCCTCTCTCAATAAGTATCTCCCCTTCCCTCTTTTCTTATCTCTATATCCCCTCACCCTCTCCCACTCTACCTACCTCTCACTCTATCCATCCCACCTTACCTTTCTCTCCCCTTCCCTCTCTACTTCTCTATATATCCCCTCACCCTCCCTCTCTCTACCTATCTCTCCCTATATCTCTCCTAGCTTACCTCTCTCTCTTTGTCTCTACTTATCTTTATCTCCCATCTCCATCTTCATCTTTATCTACTTACCTCTCCTTATATCCATCCTACCATACCTCTCTATCTCTATATCTCCATTCCTCCCTCCATCTCCACTTCTTTATCTCTCTCTTTACCTACCCCTCACCCCATCCTCCCTCACCCCCCTCTCTATCCCTTTAGATATCTCTATATATATTCTCTCTCTCCTCTGTACCTCTCTACTTCCATCTATATTCCTCTCAAAATCCATATCTATTCTCTATTGGAGTGATAGGGAGAGAGGGAGAGAAAATAAGATAGGGATAGAAAGAGGGAGAGATAAATATAGATAGATATGAATTGGGAAAGATGGATGGGAAGAGAAGTAGAGAGAGTTATGTAGATACATATGTAGAGAGAGAGGGAAAGGGAGAGGGAGAGGGAGAAGGAGAGAGGGAGAGTGTGTGGGGAGGGAGAATAGATAAATATATAAAGAGGGAGAGGTGGAGAGGTGGAGAGGGAGAGATAAAAAATAAATCCAAAAGGTACACTTACATATTGAAAAAATGGAAATATAAATGATGTGTCAAATGTGAAAATGAAACCCTAATGTGGTTGCCAACGATGGGTAGGGTTAGTAAAATTGATTTCACAATCAAGATAATAGAGAAAGATGTTACAATGTAAAATTGATGAAGAATTGGGCATGTAAAAAAAATTTAATATAAAATTGAGATATAAATATCATAAAAGTATAAGTCTAATAAATTCTAATATGAATAATAAACCATAAAAGAATACTAGGTTGTATAGGATTTATTGGGCTTACTAGAATACAAAGAGGCATAAAGAGGGAAAAAGAGACAGGAAATTGAGGGAGAGGTATAGAGATTGGTCTAGAGCCTAGGAGAGAGAGAGAGAGAGAGAGAGAGAGGGCGGGGGGAGGGAGAGGTAGGTATAGAGAGAGTGAGAGGTGGGAGGGAGAGATATAGAGAAATAGCTAGAGGGATATGGAGAGAGTTGAGATTGAGTTAAGTAGAGAGGGAATGATGTAGGGAAATAGAGGTAGAGATATAGGTCTATAGATATAGAGAGGGATCTAAAAAGGTACAAAGAGACAAGGAAGGAAGGAGGGAGAGAGAGGTATAGATATGGGTCTAGAGCTCAAGGAGAGACTGAGAAAGATAGATCTAAAGAGGGATAAAGAGAGAGGGAAGGAAGGAGGGATGGGGAGGTAGATAGATAATTATAGATCTCAATATATTAAGAGGGATAGGTCTAACGAGGTAAAAAGATATGGAGGGAGTGAGGGAGAGACAAGTGAAGAGATAAGTTTATAGATTAATGGGAGACATAGTGAAACATGGAGAGGTAGAGAAAAGGATAGAGAGATATGATGATTTATGAAGATTTCTCATCTCCTTACTACATAAAATATAAATATTTCCTTATTGATTAATTTTTATAATGTTTCAAGTATTTTGAGATGATTGTTACAAAAAAATAATGAAAAAGGGACTTCGTATGCAAAACTAGTGAGCATTGATGCGTCGAAAATGAAATATGAAGTTCAAATTATTATAATTATTTTTTATTTATAATATAGAAACACTACCTAGTCCATTATGTAGAGATCTGAATCACCTTTCCAAAGCCTATAAAAAATCAAAATTTCATTAAGAAAGCAAAAGTTATGCCCATTTTACTAAAGAGGGTTTTTTGGGCTTTTCAAAATAGATATCTATTTTGCAATAGTGGTTATCCATTTTGAAAAATCCTAAAATGGATATCCATTTTGAAGACATAAAAATGGATACTCATTTCAATAAAACGGATATTCATTTCAACAAAAAGGATATCTATTTTATTTTTCAAAACAAATACCATTTTGCAGACATAAAAGCAGGTACTCATTTTTTAAAAATGGATATTTGCTTTGTTTCTCAAAATAGATTTCCATTTTAAAGACATAAAAGAGGGTACTCATTTTAAAAAAATAGAAGTCTGCTTTGTTTCTCAAAACAGATATACATTTTTTTACATAAATTTTCCCCCCATTTTTGCTTCACGATTTCTTTGGTATTTGGCTTGGGGGTGACCAACCTGAAAAGTCAACTGCCCCAACGTGTTTATAGGGGTTGTAGTCATTTTTTGAACTTCACCCTTCATGTTGATGGCCTTTTTTTCATTTGAATTTGATGAAATGAAAAGGGTTTATTTAGAAAACTATTAGGATTCTACCAATATAAGATATGCTTTATTTTAAATTTAATAGATAATTATTATTAATTTTTTGCATGTACTATGTGTAAACTCCTAATTGATAGGATGATTGAAAAGAACCTATAATTTTTAAGAAGTTATACATTTTTTGAATCTGAAAGATGCATCACACATTATGCTTCACAAGCTATAGTTTTAAAAAGAATGAATTTCATAAATTTTTGACCAAGTTAGGGTGGTCGAACTAATGGTTTTTAATATTTTTAAAAATTCCTACTAGAAAATTCATAACTAATTATTTAGTTGCAAGAATTTAGAAAAAAATATGTGTCACATATGGGCATTTGTCCTCTACTTATATTGAAATATTCAAAACAAAATATGTATTTTTGCTCATCATTAGGGTGGTCGGACAAACACCTGCTTTTTTTTAGAAAATTTAGTACTAGTGTATTGAAATTTCAAATTTTTACCAAATAGATTTACTTTTTTTCCAAGAAAGGACTAGTAGCTTAGAAACTACATTCAATTTTCTACAAATTATGTTCTTACATATTTTTCAAATTATGTTAATACCTTTTAAATTTTTATGTCAAGTTTTCTAACTCTATTTTTCTGAATTTTCATTGCCACTTAAGGGCCTAGTTTGGACCCCCATGATCCTTCACTGACCCACACAAATAACAATTCTTTAGTGATCACATTCTCTAGGCACAAAATATCAATGAGTATCCCTAGTATAGGCTTGTCATTAATACAACTGGTGATATAGAGAGGATCATCAGGTGCATGTATGGATACATCAATATGTGTGAAAATAATGCTAGGTAACAAAGTGGTTCGGCCCTCACAAGGTTGAAATTATATTTCATTAACAACATTATATAAATCATCATCATAATTTGTATAATCACTACCTTGCATAGAGTTGGATGTATGATTTGGCATTGGATTTTTGAAAATTTATAAATTATAGTTCGATGGAGCTATGGACTTATTTCATTCATCATTAACATCATCCAACTGAATATGATTAGAATTAATAAGGTCTTGCACTTGGTGCTTAATATGTATAAATTGTTCCATATTGTGTTCATTTGTATGATGGTATTGGAAAAATGCTTTTACGTTAAATTTTAGAGGTAAATATTTAGTTGTATCCATGGGTCTAATCAAAGTTAATTGGATTAAGTTCTTGTTTATCAATTGTAACATAATTGCACGAAGAGAGTTAAGAAATTAGGTGAATTTTCTATCTCTCGGTCTACATTGATAAGGAGTTGTACTTACAAGAGCAACATGCATGCCAATATTATTAGTAGTTTGTGCAGTGTTTATCTTAATGAATTTTTTATTTTTCTTTTTAAATGATTGGTGTTGTATGGTTAGTTCAATTGAACAAATAACATCAAAATAGAAGTAATTTGGATCTTAAAACAATAATAAAGTACAAGATAATGATCAAATGAAAGCCATACTTAATGGAATTCAATTAACAGCACTAAAAGACTCGATTCAAAGCAATAAAGATAGCATTTGAAGCAATTGAATCTAACTTGTGTAAACCTCTCAATCCCATTGTGTATTTGAAGCAAACTTGTAGTGTAGTGATGTGAAGTCTTCAAATTTACCTAATCCATTGTGTAAAAGCTTGATTTGAAGGTGACTGATTCACAAAATGCTCTCAAATTTCTCAAGAATGGCTCAAGAATTCAAGAGAGTGTTGGGTGAATATTTTGTAATCCCTTTACAGATTACGAAATAGTAATTTCAGCCACAGTTATGATGAGATAAATCTCTCCTGTCAGAAGGGGGAGGCTCCCTTTTTTTTTTTTGAAACAAAAGTAAACTATACTAAGATAAAGGTATTTACACTAACTTTAATCATGTGGGGGGTGTGTTACACTCATCATTTTCTCTTCTTTCAGAAAATATGTTTACAATGTTTCATGGTAATATTCAATAATGCTTCTACACTTCTAATACTAACCAAAATAGTAATCACCAATTGATATTCTTGATTAAATGTGTGGATAATCAAAGCATACTAGTATAAAATATGTGATATGTGACTGAAAGACATGCAAAAGCACGAAGTCTTTTTGATGCCTTCAATGAGAGTTCTATAATAAACAATGATGTAAGTTGAAGACCAAAGTCTTCCAACTCACTTCACAAAAAGATTCACGTACCAAGTGAATAATCCCAAGCATAAAGTCTTCAAATTATCCTCCAAAAGATTTTGAAATAATTGTATCACCAGTTGGAGCACAAAGTCTGTCAACTAACAATACCACTAATCCATGAAGTGAATAATCACAAGCTCAAAGTACTGATAATTCTCCACCAATAAATTCTTTCAACACACATAATTTCAAGTAAATGATATAACACAAAGTTCATATAACTTATCTTGAAATTCCTCTAATCTTAATAAAGAAACACCACTTATCCAATCAACACAAAAGAAATCAATAAGAATGACATAAGAACATCCTTATTCATACAAATTTGATTCAACACAAAGTTTGATACCAAAATTTCTTCTGTATTAATTAAAATTGATTTTGCAATTTGAACTCAAAGTCTCAAAGTTGGTTCTCAATTTGGGTAGCACTTTGTTGCAATAGATTAAAAGGTCCATATTACAAATGATCTCTCCTAAATTTATAGATGAGAGCTAAAGAGATAATCTAGGAAAAGTTTAACTACTTTGACTTATTCAATGAAACAATCCTTTTTTACTTAGTACTGGTGTTGTTTTTACATGTAACTACATCAATAGAAAATGACATGTAAAAATGTTGACACCTATTTGTACATAATGCATGTGAAAAAGCATAAAAATTAACTAACTCTGGATATACAAAATGATTATTTCCCCGTGCTTGAAGCCAAGAAATGCTCATATTTCTTTAGGATCTCTTGCATCACTGACTCATCTAGTCCTAAGGTGTGATTGATGACAGTATGGACTTTAGTGACAAAAATTTTCATGGAAGAACAAGCCTTTTTGTATCAGCCTAGATGGGTCTTGAGGTTATCCAAGGTTAACTGTATATCACACAAGGTGTCCATAGAAGCCACTAAAATGCTTCATCTTCATCCCGTTTCTAGAATAATTCTTTAAACTCTTAGACAATTTCACTGGCAGGAAGGAATGTATGATCATCATTAAGAAGCTTACCAGAAAACTCTTCAACTCTATTTACCAAGTTTACATGATGCTCTTCAACATCTTCTTGAACTTGTTGCATGTCTTTGACTAAGCTTTTGATAACATGTATGTGATTCTTGATTGACTCCTTGATCTCCACATACTTATCTTTGTTGGGGTGACCCCAACTTCAACTAACTTTCCTAGCTTCATTTTCTTCAGCTGGATCCAAGACTCAAAATTTTGTTCCGTCTCTTTTTTCCCAAGAGAAAGTATATTCACTATCTTTTCCAACTCAAGTTTCACTTTTGACATTTGAGAAATTCTCTCCATTGCGGTACTCATGATATATGATCCCTGCTAAATCATTCTTTCCACAAGTTCGTACATAACTTTACCTTTTGAATAGTACTTCTCTACCTTATGGACTAAAGGGTCTTTTATGCTCATTGCAACAGGTTCTACAACCTCAGAAGATTGTGTGATTCTTTTTAGCACAGAGGTGAGATGCTCAAATTTCACCTTATACATATCTTTAGACTACTTTATCTTGTCAAACTTCTCCATTAATGTAGTCAAATATGTTTGAGCATCTATCTTCACACTTATGTGTGTGATTATCCCCAATTCAACTCTTGTAATGGTATATTCCTCTATGTTAGTTTCCTCATCATTTTTGCCTTGAGGAGGTTCTACCACCTTTGTGTACTTATATCCAAACTTGTCCATATGTAGCTCAGAGACAACCTTTGGTTTATTTTTTCCTTTGGGTTTTAGTGGCACCAACTCCCCAAATTCAAACTCACTTGGGAAATTTTTTTTATTTTTCCTCTTTGTAGTTTGCACAAAAAGTCATGGAGGAAGAGATGATGCACATCCTCTTGGTTTGATTGCCATCATCTGAGTTGCAATTGTACCTATTGTCATGCAAGTGATGGTTACAATCGGTGGAGTGTCAGTCATTATGACACTAGAAGTTTATATATTAGGTGCATCTTTCATTGACTCATTCATGAATTGATCAAACTCTGACTATGAAGAAATTTCAAATGAGGGAGATGAAAAACTAGGAATAGAATATGGAGAAATAGAAGTAGCCTCTATATTTTGTATAGGATTGTTAAATATCAATCCCGAGGAAGGGGATGAATGAATTGTATGTACAAAAAACCTATGGTACAGTAGTAGATGGTGGTAAAAATATGAAAGGAGGGAGACTAACAAAAATTGGGGAAGATGTTACCACAGGAGGTGGGGAAGACACTATGGTAGTTACAGGTGAGGAGGTTAGTGGAGATTCTTGTGGGATATTCTCCTAAGGAGAATCCCACATCTCTTCCTCTTGTCCTTCTTCTTATCCTTGTATGTCTTCTTCTATAGACTACTTTATAGGTGGTGTTGAAGATCATCTGTATGTAAAATTAATTTTAGGTCCCTTGTGATACATAGGGGAACCTTTCTCATTCTTCATGTGAATTTCTTGTTGCTTACATGCTTGTTCTTTTGTACCTTCTCCTTCAGATCCTGTATTGAATGACTTTAGCTTATTTCCTTTACTCCATAACCATATGTTTGTGTTTTCCAAGATGGGGGAAAACCTTTGTCTAATTGAAACAACCTCCTTTTGAGACCATTGGATCAAAGGAAAATGTATGTTTGCTATTGTTTTTTCCTCATAAGTGACATCCATGATATCACTAGTATCCACTATATCTGAAGGAAGGTCTGCTAAACCAAGATTAGAGATTTGGTCCACAGTGAGCCTATAGTAATCCATTCTCCTGACATCTTCATCATCACTGCATTTTTCCTAAATATCCTCAACACGGTAGGCATGCGTATGACTTTTCTTTATCTTGCTTTTCATCCCTCTGTAATCAAAGTTCAATCTTTTCTTGAAGGTTTTGAGGGTGACTATTTGCATCTCAGATTCTACCACTTTAGCTTTAGGCACCATTTGCACTGAGTACCTTCCAATGGTGAAAGGGAATTTAAACCCTAGCTTATGAATTGTTTGTTTCTTGCTATGTACAAAAATAACTTGTCTACACAACTCCATTAGTATAATTTTATCAATAGGATACCTTAGCGGCATGTAAGGATATCCTATAAAGCAACCAACCCTAAGATAGGTGAAAGTAAGAAATTGTAGGAACATGAATCCATATTTGTTTACTACCTCCCATGCCTCATCTAAGACTCTTCTCTTGTCTAGTGTTGGATCAAACATACACAATAATTGTGCAAAGAAAGCATCATTCACGCTTCAAAAATGGTGAATGCTTCCTTGAAGGGTGATTTGGGAATATTTTTTATATACATGAACATATCTTTTGTCCCCTTTTGATTTTAGGCCTAGATACTTCCTCATTGTAGCTACATCATATACTAAGTATGAAGTCATGTAGAAATTCAAGGAAGTATGTACCTTAATGAGTTGATCATGGATCACGTCACTAATATGTTCACCCTAGAAGATGTGTTTCTTCTTCCTCATGATAATATTAATATACCCATACATCCCTTCCTGAAATGTTGAAGAAGTTGGCAAACATTTTACTTTTCTCAGGAGAGTAATTAAATCATTTAATTTTTCCAAAAAATCACTATAGGGGAAGATTTTAGGCCATCTCGCCAAATTAGGCCTTGGAGTCTTTAATCAGTTAGTATTGATCAATTTCTTAGTTGTTTCTTGATCCTTGTCATAAGTTTCTTGAGCATGCTCAATAGTGATATTTGTATAGGTCTCCATATTTGGAACTTGAAACACCATATCTCAAATAAAATTGCATCAAGTCTCATCATTATGTGGCCTGAGGAATCTCTAACACTTCTATCTTCTTTAATTTAATGAGAAGCCACTTGTAGAACAAAATCAAGACAATGTGTTGCTACCAGGAATGAGGCAACCAAATGAATGTTGCTATCAACTATTGCCTTCATCCCTTGGTCTAAATGTTGTTTCTCTACCCTCTTGATGAATTCCTCCATGTCCACATGTCCTATCTATGTATCATTGATTTCATCAACATTCGACAAAACCATTACCGTCAAGAAAATGCCTTGATATTTATATTTCATGACAACTTTCTTGCTTGAAGACAGAGGTGTCTCAATTGTCATTGAATGAATCAAGAGAAGTTGATATCTAAAAATAAATGTGTTAAAAATGTTTGTAATGGCATGAAAATGCAATTGTAGTTAGAAGAGGGTTTTTCCCCAACATTAAAAAAATATTGCATGGATAAGTGCGAGAGTGGGAAAAAATTGACTGAGTGCATTGGAACAAGTAGTTGAAAGCAATGCATCAAAAATTTGAGCGGTTGTGAGTGAAACGAAGCTTAGAAAGTATTTTTTTTCTTTGAAATTTTCAAGAGTTAGTGAAAATTCAAGTATTTTGTGTAGGGGCATTGAATTTCAGCACTCTTTCACAACTTTGGGTAGGTCACATGCAAATTTGCTGAAAAATAGTGACCTTACATGACTTACATGAAGTGTAGGAGTTGGTCGTTTTTGACATTTTTGAAGGTTTTAGTGCAATTGCGCTAAATTTTAGCGCTTCTACATGTTGACTTTACAAAAAAGGTGTAAGGGAACTAAAAAATAGCACCCCTACATGTTTGGTATGGTTTTTACATGTAGTAGCACACTTTTTTAGTGCTTTTGAAAATTTAGTAAAAACTAAGGAAAAAGTGCAACATCGAGAAAAAACATTGTCGTTGCATGTGGGATTTAAAGCTCTATGTAATGGTGGGGAAATTCCCTACCATTACCCATAAACTTGTGCATTGTTTGGTGGGAAAAGAAATACTTGTCAAGATTTTATCCCTAACAAGCATATAGGTAGCTCATTCATAGTAACGATGTGTATTGCAAGGATTTAACCCCACAGTACATATTATGGAACTCAAGGAAAAATGAAGCCAACAATTGATCAAAATGGTCAGTCGGGGTTTCAAGATCGACCATCACCATGACTGATAAGCCAAGGAAACACATAGCACAAGAACCCAAAACCATCGATATTGACATACCAATAAAAAATAGAGCGATGGTTATGAGAAAACAAAAATGGAGGGTTATGGACAGGGTTCAAGTGTAAAATGAAGGTTTGGAATGAATACACAATGGTTTCATTAAAAATGAAAAGGGTTCCAAAGATTTACATAGTGATGAATATAAACATTGCTAACTTCATAAACAAAAGAAACGAGAATAGAGAACGATACATAAATGAAGAGATATTTTCAACAAATAAAAATAAAGATAACAGATCATAACATGATGTATTTGAACTTCAAACAATGAAACACTAAATAAAACAAAATGGAAAAGCAATAAAAGAAAATAACGATGAATACTTGGCAACAAGGAGGAAGACTAAAAACCCTAAACAGGTGAATAACAAATCCACAAAGAGATCTTCAATGGCTCCTCAATCCATAAACAACAATCATGCAGAGGGAAATGTAGGTGAGCAAACACAAATGAAACTAAAAATGGTTTAAAACACTTATTAAAACCGCTTTAATAAAAATGCATTAATGAACTCGTCATTTCATAAATGCTCTAGCATGTGGAATTAAGAGACATGCACTAGCATTGAAAAATAGTGCTAGTGCATATTTTTTAAAAATGACAATGTGCAGGGGTGTTGTTTTTCAGTGCTAGTGCATTTTAAAAAATTTCTCTCCCATGTAGGAGCGCTGAAGTTCAACACCCCTGCATGGGCTAAAAAAAAAACACTAGGAAAACTGAAAAGAGAAAATACTCGTTTCGAAGGTTTTTGAGAAATGAAACAAGGTGAGAACTTGAGAAGGTGATTCAAGGATCACGACCACGCTCAAAGGAAAATGAGATTATGCCTCATTTTGCATGCTTAGAGATTTGGGATAGGAAATGGATAGGTTTTGTAGGGATTATCCCACAAATTGAGCGCTACTAAATTCAAGGATAAGAGTTTATAATGAATGTTCTCGCTTCCTTTGATAATTCTTTGAAACTACAAAGGGAATTTTTCTCTATGCTTCAGTGTTCATAAAGGCTATGGGGACATTGTTGTGCAGGATTAAATCATACATATGATGCTAAGTCACAAAGAGCTTAGTTGAAAAGCATGCCTCAATTGGTTTTGGCAAAAAACTCCTTAGAGAAGAAAGTCGACAAGACCCTTTCGTTATCTTGCCAACTAGCAGTGCGTTCCATTTGGCTGAGCACACCATTCACCAGGGGCATTTAGGTCACCATGACTCTTTATGTGTCTCTCTGCATGGGATGTCTCACTGAAGGTAGCTCACAGGGTTGGCGTCAGGGAGATGTTTGTGTTCGCAGTGATGTCTCAGCGACCAAGCACGAGTTTTGACAAGATGGAATGATCTTCGGCAAAGGGTCTGGCCGACAAGCCAAGGCCTCAGTGAAGTAGGAGCTTGGGGCAAAGGAAAACGAAGTCGCCATGAAGTCTCGATGAAAGCAGAAGGTCTCACCGAAAGGATTCCTTCGGCCTATGTAAGTGGGCTTCTCTAGGAGGTCTTACCAAAGACAAAGGTCTCGCTGAAAATCATTCATGAGGTGGCGTCGGCAAAGGAAGTGAGCTTCGATGTGAGGTCCCGGTGACTAACGAAGGTCTTTCTGACTGTTGTGGACAAGTGGTGGTCCCCCCCGCAGAATGGTCCAAGCTCGCTAGGAGTTGAGGATTTCGCCATGATGTCCTGCCACCTATGAGAGGTCTCCCTGAAGTAAAATGAGCTCTCAATGAAAAGAAGAGACTTTAGCGAAATGTCTCGACGAAGGAAAGATGTCTCACCGACATGAGGTAATATCGGCATAAGATCTCACCGATCCATCGGAGTCTCAGCGAACGAAGGTGTTATGGGAAGGATCTCGCTAAGAGAAGGATGGCTTCGGCAAAAGTCTCACCAACAAGGTGAACTCTTGCCAAAATAAAATGGCATCAACAAAGCAAGTTTTCATCGCCATGAGGTCTCAGCGATTAGGAGATGTCTCACCGATAGGATGTGCCTTCGGGGAGAATGAATGCATTCAGCGAGGTGTCTAGGTGACTCCGAAATGTCTCGATGAAAGAGGGAGTCTTCGATGAAAGGTCTCACCGACCCAGCGATGTCTCAGCAATGGGGGGTGAGTTCGGGGTAAGGTCTCCCTGAAGTGAAGAGGTCTCACTGAAAGGAAAATAAGCCCAGGGAGAATGGAGTGATATCACCACAAAGTCTTCCTGACCGATGAGAGTCTCACGGAAAGGGATGTTTGAGCCCAGGGAAGTGGTTGAGCTTCGCCATAGGGTCTCACCGAATGCAGAAGGTCTCCCTGACATATATGACATTGGTGTAACTTCCATCCATCAGAGCAATGTCTTGCCAATGTGGTGTGGTCTCAGCGACGAAAGCGGATATCGATATGACTATTGGACCTCACCATGAAGTCTTCCCGACTTGTTAGTGTCTCACCGAAAGGAATGTAGAGGTCGGTGGAGTGGAGTGTGTTCAGAGTGACATCAATAAACTCTCGCCGATAGAGATAAGGAAAAATCGCTGAAGTAGTTTTGCCTTCGGCATGAGGTCTTGCCAAGAGTATGTTGCCTTGCTGATAATGAGAAGGGTTCACCATGACATCTTTCCTTCATCCGAAAGTCTTGTTGACTCATGGTCTCGGAAAAAGAAAGTAGTTTCGCCATGATGTCTCGGCGAAAGCGTCAACTCCTTCCAACAGAAGGGTGCCTTCGGTATAGCATCTAGAGCTCGATGAGAGGCCCCACCAATAGCGAAAAGTCTTGCCAAAAGAGTTTGGAGCTCGAGGGAAAAAAGGCATCATCATTGTGATGTCCCAACGACCAATTAGAGTCTCCTTGAAATGAAGGAATTCGCCAAAGAATGGAGATTTCGACATGATATCTCAGAGAAAGAGTTGTGTCTTGCTGATGGTTTCAAGGATATCGGTATGAGTTTTGAAGCTCGATAAGAACTCTCATCGACAGTTCCATGTTATGCTGATAGCTAAAGAGGGGCATAATCGCATCGGTGAGACACATGGTGTCTCACCGAGATGCGATTATGACTAAACAATCTTTTGACCGTGGGGGAATCCATGTGGAATGTGCCTAGCCAATCAAAGAGAGAGCTATAGGTGAATCATTGGCAGCTTGACTGGTGCCAAGAAGATCAATAGAATGTGAATCGACATAGATCTATTCTAAATTTAGAAGCATTCAAGGAACCTCGGCCGAAGAGGTTCAAGGAGGACATGAGGACCATAAGTAAATGTGTTTGGTAGCTGCAAAAGATCTAAAGGATTCTCCTAGGGGCGATCTTTCACACTAACATGGGCAACAAGGATTCAATCGAACACAACATTAACTACATGAAAAGGTCTAAAGGCAGATTTTTTCTGGGCAGATATTTTTGTGAGCCTAGAGGGGCCAACACACTCTTTGTATATAAGGAATTTTTTCCTTCTTGTAAAGAAGTTCTCCTGATGCTTTTTTGAAGTCCGTGACTTCTAAAGTCCTCTCTCGAATTAGCAAAATTCTGTAAGTCATTTTGGAACATCTTATATAAAATTTACCTTGATTACCATTGATGTTTCATTTTTTTCCTTCTAGTTCTTGTGAAGTATTGTGCATTTTTAAGTGATTCATCAAGCTACTTAGTGAAATATTTCTTTTCCTTATAGCTTTGTTTCATGTTAGCATGCCTTTCTTTGCAAAAGTGGTATCATGTAGGTTATAAACTGTGTTTACTCAATTGCACACGAGCTTTTAATTTGTGAATTTTTTTTTTTCCTTCTTGAAAGTGTGTGCATGTCGAACCTGTTTGTATGCATAATCCACAAAATCTTGTTGTGCATTCCCATATCTATCATCAATACTCAAGTGTAACTCGAGTATCTCATTGTTCTTATCAGTTTAGTGTATCACCTTAGTGTAGTTTTATTCTTATGTACTCTTTCTCCCTTTCCCTTAAAGGAATCAATAGTTTAGGTGATACGAAAGGAAGCCGGCCTTCTCCGTAGGTTCATTTCAACTTCAGGTGACCCACAGCCTTGAAATGATCCCATGTTTCTCTAGAAAGATTAGTTTTCATAACTTTGCATACGGTGCATTTTCTAGGTGACAACAATAATATTATATAAATATATTATTAAACATGTCATTAAAATATTTTACAAAAATATAAATTTTGATCACATTTTTATTTTTTAAAAGTAAATTAATAAATTAATTATTTTTTTTCTTTTGGTTCAATACCATAATATCAAATAAATAGGAATTACAAGGTTCCACTACAAGCCAAGTTATTGTACCTAGTATCAAGATTATTTTAAGGGAAGTAGACAAAACTCTGAGACTCAAATGTGCCAACCACTAAAATATGGCACCTAGATTTTAATACAAATAGTTAATTAACCAAAGATAAATCCATGATTGTATCATGGGTTTTTACAGTTAGCCCCTCGAGATTGGAGGTGCATGTTGAAGATTACTTCATTTTACTTTCTCTTCCTTTGCACCAATGTCCATTTACCCATGTCCAACTCTATATTCACTTATGCATTCATATTCTCTGCAAATTGAATTCCCCTAGAGGACATAATTTCTGAAGACTATTAGATTTTCCACTTCACCATTCTTGCTAAGATCCTTTACAACGAACTCGCAATATTTCCTTGAGAGAGGCAAAATACTAACAACCCCGAATGAGGCACAAATAGGCAGAACCACAAGGCTTTTGACCCCATTTGTTTTCTCTTTGGCAAGTTGGTTGTTACCTTCCTAGCATGGGGTAGTAACATCTTTTTCCACTACGTAGTGGTGGAGGGAGTTAACATTCCACCAAGTTGTCTACCTATCAAATTTTTGTTTGGCACATTGAGTAGCAATGTGACTAGTGTTGAAGCACCCACAACATCAAAAAGGTAACCCTCATAATATAAGATTTGGTTCCAACATTTGACTATGATTTTGAGAGAGATCTTGACCATAAGATCCTTTGAAATGTTGATCTCCACCAATATATGAGCATATGTTATATGCAAATAAATCAAGGAGCCCTCATCAACATCCAAAAATTTTCCTAGTAAATTTCCCGCACCTTCAAAACAAGAATCAAACCGATATTGGAGTGGAAGATTTAAGAGTCTCACCCAGATTGGAATAATTGCAAAAGATTTAGTTGCAAGGTTGAAGGAAGGATACCAAGGCTTCAACATGGGTAGATGATATTTACAAATCCATTGATAATTGTAGGAAATAGTTTTGTGATCCCAAACATAATAAAAAACCACCACAAAGAATCCTCATACACAAGGATAAATTTGGAGATCGCCTTCTAGGATAGGGTTCCATGTTTTTATTATCCATTTATTCAGCTTTGAGAGGCTCGTCCAAAATCTTTTGAATCTCCTAATTGGGCATTTTCTTGCAAAGAAATATTTGTTCTCTATGACTTTGTGTATGATATCATCATCCAAGATCACGATGGGGGTGGAGATGGCATAGTTGAGAGGAAGAAGCTTCATATCACCCGCACCCTCGAGACACCTGTCCATTGGCATCCTTACAAAACCCATGCCTTGTTGATTATGAGGCTGCAAACTATGTACAACCCAATCATCACCATGCAAGGGAAGCACCTAGATTCTCCACATATTAAACCCTAGCTTTGACAGAGTTGCATGAGCGCGACATGATGGAAGTCAATGACACTAAGTAAAGATTACTAAAATATTTATTTTTAATTAATTTATTAATAGTTTCCTAAAGTTGAAGCCTACCACATCCAATTTTTTATTTAATCAAAAATGGTGGGGGAAGTTGAAGACGTGGTAATTAGCAAAAAAAACTTATTAATAACTAATTAAATGTAAGATGGCCATTGTTCTAACCATTGATTTTATTGCGTTTTACTCACAAGTGAAAGTTTATGCTACTAAAACATTATGAGTGAATTTTTTTCCTTTTCATATGAATAAAAGATGCACATTTGAAACATAACCATTTCAAACTTCCCCATTGCATAACAAAGAATCATTTCAATAATTCAAGGAATAATTTCACATTACATAATTTCATGATAATATTTCCCATTTAAAATTTCTCAAAGAGAGTAGAGATACATGTTTACATTCATAGCTTCCATGAGTTCAATGATAAAGATATATAAATAGAATACAACTGTCTCGATGTCCCCAATGTTGGTGCATACCTCCTAGATGTCCCCTTCACTAGTGTATACATATTAGGTGTCCTCAACTAGTGTTACATCCTCAAATCTTGGTCACCAACTATATGAGGGACAACATGACTCAAATGCTTTCCTTCCAAGAATGGAATTACTGTGGTCCCCACACATCTACCTAATTGGTAAGATGGCCCTACCCTTCAACAAAGAGATTGGTTTGGTAACCCCATAATCTTGACCTTCCTGAGCATAGTGTTGTGTCCTACATATCTAGAGCTACCATACACTAGTTTCCCTACCTAGAATGCAATCATGGATCACAATGAACTAAAAATGTAAATAGTGGCTACTTACACTACTTTGGCCAAAGAATTCAACACCTAGTACTTTGAGTGAAATTCATCTGTCCACCCACCCTTAAGCTTGATTTGGTATTGACCATTAACATAACGCATATTCATTCTAAGGTTATATAATAAAATGTACAAGTTAATTCCCTTAGCCATGGATAACCCTAACCCCAATAATATCCATGTATATAACAAATTGATTATCTAGGTTACACCCTTTCCCATGGATTCCTCTAATCTTAGGTATAACCACATCCTAACCATAAAGGTACACCTACTAGTGTCTAGTTAGGTTATCCCCTTTCCCATGGATTACCCTAACCCCAAGAATAACCCTACTACCTCTTATGTTCAAATTGACATATTCATAAAAGCACTATAGGATAGCAACTTATTCCTCTTTTAACTTTACATGCAATATCCATATAGACTAAAAAAAATAAGTATAGTTCTAATAGAATTTAAGCCACACATACTTTAACATTATAAAAAATTATTCCCCATTAATAGGGTTTCTCTAATTCAAGACTCAATCAAGAATTACACAAGAATATTCCATACTAGGAATTAACTACACAAGAATATTCCATACTAGGAATTAACTAAGTTCATAAGAACAAGCATATCATGCATTTCAAGAATATTCGAAAACAAGGAAATAACTAGGAGATGAAAGTGAAGATGAAGCTGAAAATGAGGAACAGTTCAAAGAAGAACAAGAAGCAAAATATCTAGAGCAAGTCAGATTATTTAAGGACATCTCTAAGATTGGGAAAAGGCCAAAGATCGATGTTTCTACATTTTCTAAAAATCTTAACCCAAAAGAGTTGATTGATTGGATCAACGATATGGAGGAGTACTTTGAGTATGAGGAGGTGGAAGATCCTAAGAGGGTCAAATTTGCAAAGACCAAGCTAAAGGGTCATGTGTGTTGGAAATAGGATGCCATTTAATTGAAAATCCTAAACATTAATTATTTCATGTATCTCATAAGTTCTTGGAATGTGTTCAACAACACTAAGATTAGGATGAGATTAATTATTTGGATGAAATAAATCATGAAATTGACATTTGTAGTTATTCCTAAATAATAGGAACATGTGGGTGCACACATGGTAAGGTGACACTCACCTTGTGCTCAGTTAACTATATGGAGTAATAGTTAACACTTCTGAATGCATGTAAAGATACTAGGAGTTAGGGTTTGATGTTTGCATGCGTGAAGTTTGGTTTAGTTTAGTTCAGATGAGTTCAGTTCAGTTTAGTTCAATTCAGAATCAATTTAGTTTAGTTTAGTTCAATTATGGTTCAGTTATCTTTAGTTGCATGCATGTTGGTTATTTTGAGTTGCATGTAGTTAGCTTGAATTAACTTGGAATGTGTGGCTAATAACTTGAGTTGTATGATAGATAACAAGGACTACCTCCAATTAACAGGATGAATGGTGTTGAGTAAATGTTTAAGTTAACTAGAAATCACTTGGAGCCAACTTGGGCACCCAAGATGCTTTCTTGGATTTACCTCTTTTGTATGTTGAGATATTTCTAAAGGTTTAGTTAAGTAGGATTACTTATGGGTGCCAACTTTGAGGAAGAGCTTTGGAATTATCACTGAAGTGAAGGATGAGTTGTAGCTTTAGTTTGGGATGCCCAAATGGATGAAGCACATGTTTTAGCATTGTTCTTCATGAGACAACCCTATTTGCATGAGATATGGTGTACCTTTTAGGGAAAGGGCTTGAGCATTGTAATTGTAACTCATGTTGAGTTTACAAAGCTGATTAAAGCCTATTTATCTCAAGCAAGTTGAATAGAGTTGTGAAAGTTTTTATTGCAGGTTGTGAAGAAGATTGGTGAAGGCGGAAGAAGCATTCTCAAGCAAGAATTGGAGCTATTGTAATTCAAAGATTGAATAATAGAATAATTCTTGGTGGAGTTTTTTCCTGAAATGGTTTCTCCATGGTGCATCTTGTGTAATATTTCTAATATCCTGTCTAGTTCTACTATCAACTTCTCTCTACATTCTACAACTGTAAAATGGATTAATCAAAATAATCACCCACAAACAATATATGTAACAAAGGAAAAGCTTATTTAGATCAGCAATATTAAATTTTTACTTAGTATTAAGCTAAGAAAATACCTCATTTTTCAACAACGTGAATATTTGGTGGAAAGAGGTACAACTATAAAGAAATAATAGAGGAAAAGAGAAAATAACAAGATAGGATCGTATGGTGGAAAAATTAAAAAGATAGTTCATTTCTGTGGATTATGAACTAGATTTTTTTAAGAAGATGCAAGGGTTGAAACAATTGGGAAAATCAATCAAGGAGTATATAGAAGAATTCTACCGTGTCTTGATTAGAACAGGCCATTCTGAGGCCAATAAGGAGAAAGTTTCCCATTACATAAATGGGTTAAAGCCAAGTATTCAAGAAGAGTTGGGTTTGGTTAGAATGTCTACTATTGAAGATGCATACCAATTTTCTTTGAAGGTAGAAGAAAAATTGAATAGAAGATTTGAAAGCAAGCAAAGAGGTGGGGGTTGTGGTGGAAAGAACAATGGACAGTCATATGGAGGTCAAAATGAAGATCAAAAGAAGGGTGAAGGATCCAGTAGCAACCAGAACTAGAAAGGAGATAACACCTACCATCCTTGTGATTAGAATAATGGAGACCAAAGAGGAAGAAGAAGATTTGGACAAGGACCAGGAAAAGGAGGCTTTTGTGGAACTTGTTTCCAGTGTGGAGGTATTGTGTGATATTATGCCTATGGATGTTTGTCATATGTTGATAGGAAGACTGTGGTAGTTTGATCGGCGAGCAGTACATGATGGACATGACAACACCTATTCTTTGACAAAGAATGGGATTTGTCATAAGCTGAAGCCCTTGAAAGAGGCAAAGGAAAAGGTATGCAGTAATGCAAGAATTTGTTTGGTTGATGGAAGAAAGTTCCTAGAAGGTATGAGGCATGAGCATATGTGTTTTGCATTGATCCCGAGAGTTGATAAAGAAGATACTACTGAGGTACCTGTAGAGATTTTCAATTTTTTGAATGAGTTTCAAGCTATTATTTCTAATAACATACCTAAAAGTTTTCCTCCAGTAAGAAAGATTAGTGATTATATGGACCTGATTCCTGAAGCCAATTTTTTTAATAAGGCAGCTCATCGTATGACTCCAAGAGATAGTGAATAGTTGAACAAACAAGTGCAAGAGTTGTTGTGGAAGGGATTGATCATAGAGAGTATGCGTCCATGTGCAGTACTTACAGTACTAGCACCAAAGAAGGATGGGGAATGACAGATGTGTACAGATTTTAGATCCATCAACAAGATCACCATCAAGTATATATTTCCCTTGCCAAGAATGGATGACATTATGGATTGTTTGAGTGGAGTTGAGTACTTCATGACAATAGATTTGAAGAGCGGATATCACTAGATTTGGATTGGAGAGGAAGATGAATGGAAGACAACCTTCAAAACTGAGGGCTTGTATGAGTGGTTAGTTATGCCTTTTGGGCTAACCAATGCACCGAGCACATTTATGCGGCTTATGAATGAGGTATTGCAAGAATTTTTAGGAAAATTTGTTATTGTTTATTTGGATGATATTCTAATTTTCAGTAAGAAATTGGAGGAGCACTTGATGGATATCCAAAGAGTTTTTGAGAAGCTAAGGGAGGAGAAGCTGTTGATTGATTCAAAGAAATGTAGTTTTGTGAAGAGAGAGTTGGTGTATACGGGATTTTTTGTCTCTGTATAGGGTCTTAAAATGGATCCAAAGAAGGTGAGAGCTATCATTGAATGGCCTACCTCCAAGAGTGTTATAGAGGTAAGACCATTTCATGGTCTAGCAAGTTTTTATAGAAAGTTTACTAAGAATTTTGGTAGTATTTGTGCACCTATAACTAAAGCAATGAGAGGGGATATAAATGATTTTAAATGAACTAGAGGAGTAGTAAAGATTTTTGATATGTTGAAGAAGAAAGTCACAGAGCAACCTATTTTGGCACTTCTAGATTTCAATAAGTTCTTTCAAGTAGATTGTGATGCTAGTGGCACTACCATAGGAGTTGTTTTGAGTCAAGAAGGTAAGCTTGTTGCCTATTTTAGTGAGAAGTTGAATGATGCTAAGAAGAAATATTTTGTATATGATTAGGATTTTTATGCTATAGTTCAGGCTTTGAAGAAATGCTGACACTATTTGTTGCCAAAATAATTTGTTTTATATACTGATCACTAGGCTTTGTAGTATCTCAATAGTCAAGGAAAGTTAAATCAAAAACACTTATAATGGGTTGAGTTTTTGTAGAGCTACACTTTTTTTTTGAAGCACAAGAGTGGAAGGTCAAACAGAGTTACAAATGCCTTAAGTAGAAGGAAAAATTTATTGATAGAGATGAATATAGAGGTTGTTGGGTTCAATGAACTCAAAATTTTGTATCTTGAAGATCCAACCTTTACAAAAGCTTGGAAGGATTGTTTGGAACCTGTTACATTGGATAGGACAAGCTGCTTAGATTTCTTAATTTCCAATATGTGATGTTGTTTAGAGGAAGCCAATTGTGCATTCCAAGGAGTTCTATGAGAGAGAATCTAATCAAGGAGAAACATAGTGGATGATTGGTTGGACATTTTGGTTGAGATAAGACCATTGCTCTTGTCAGTGAGAATTATTATTGGTCATAGTTTCAACAAGATGTGAAGAATTTTGTACAAAGTGCAAAGTATGTCAGATGGCGAAAGGAGCAAGTCAGAATACTGGATTGTATGAACCATTACCTATACTTGAGAGGCCATGGGAGGACATTAGCATGGGTTTTGTTCTTGGCTTGCCAAGGGCATAGAGAGGGCATGATTCCATATTTGTGGTGGTGGATAGATTTTCAAAGATGGAAAATTTTAGTCCATGTCATAAGTCTAGTGATGATGTTCATGTTGTAGAGTTGTTTTTCAGAGAGGTGGTGATACTACATGGTCTACCAAAGAGTATAGTTTTAGATAGAGATACCAAATTTGTTGGTTATTTCTCGAGGACATTATGGAAGAAGTTGAAGATAGATTTTAAGTTCAATTCTACACACCATCCATAGACTGATGGACAAATGGAGGTGGTGAATATGAGTTCGGGTAACTTGCTAAGATGCTTAGTAGGAGATAAGCTCAAGGGATGGGATTTGATTATACCATAGGAAAAATTTGCTTACAACAATTCTGTCAACAAGAGAACTGGTAAATTACCATTCCAGATTATGTATGGGAGTAGTCCAAGAAATGCTTCTGAACTAAGAAAGACAAATAAGGGGGAGAAGAGTAGTGTTGAGGCTAAAAAATTTGTTGAGCACCTGAAGAATTTGCATGAAGAGGTGAAGAAATATATTAATAGGATGAACCCACAATATAAGGCTAAGGAAATTTAGAAAAGGTGGTATACGAAGTTCCAGATAGGAGATGAAGTCATGGTAAATTTGTGAAAGGAGAGGTTTCTAGTTGGTACATACAACAAGTTAAAGATGAAGAAGTTTGGACCATGCAAGATCTTGAAGAAGCATGATTCAAGAAATGCATATGAGGTAGAGTTGCCTAATGAAATTCATATTTCACTTGTGTTTAACATTTTAGATTTAATAGAATATCATGAAGGGGGAATTGATGAAAAAACAATAGAAGCACAGTGGAATATTCTAGCAACTACTTCAGAAAAGGTGGAGATAGAAGAAATTTTGGATAGTCGTGTGGGTAGAAGCACAAGGAACAAATAGTATGTAGAGTACTTGGTGAAATGGAGAGGAAGGCCTGTTGAAATTCATTGTGGTTGTTTGAGGCTGAGGTTAACTGTCTGGATTTCCTTCTAACTCCTGAGAAGTGAAATGGCCACTTTTTCGAATTACCCTGGGTGTCTAATGTAGGAGCATCCAACGGTGTTGGGAAATCTTGCATCACCCAAAAAATTGTTTTTCCTTAATTTCTTTAGTTGTTTTGAGTTCCATGATGGCAGTTAAGGGGTGTAAGACAATCAAGAGTTAGAAATAGCAAAAAATGGTCACCTACTATTTTTAGTAAGTGGGCCTAAACATGCTTGTATGGGCCTAAAAATTTACCCCAAGGAGCAGAACTGAAAATAATTTTTGGTCATGAAATAATCATCTCAATACCCTACACAGTTTGGGAGATATTAAAGTTTTCATCCTAGGAAATTTCTCCAATGTAGCTTCAAATTTAGATATGAAAATATTAGAGGCCACGAAACAACTCAAAAAGTTGATGAACGTACCTCTGGTGTATACACTGTTGTAGATCTCTTCGAGAGCTTTACAACATGTTATAATAGAAAATTAGACACCTGTACCAAAAGTTATGGCCCTACAAAGTTGCCCCTCTAAAAGTGAATTTCATTAAAATTTCTTCCTAGGCAAGAAATCAAACAATGAGACTGTTGGCGCCAAATCAAAAGGGAAAGTTGAACTTTCTAGAACATTATAGGGTAGTTTTTGGGTAAAATAAATTGTTAAGTGGGGGGTTGTAGAAGGTGGCTCCATTAGTGCAGATTGTGGCTCTGAATAACATATCTTATTTTCAGAGTTGATTCTGTTGTAATGAATCAAGCCCATGAGGCTGTAACATGTAAGTTTTGAATATGTAATTTCATTTTCTGAAAATAATTGAAAGTGAGTTATTTTTCTGCCTTGCATCTTCTGTGTTGGTATCTATTGTTGTAGTTTGTGTGGGTTTTGGGCGGTGTGTCCTTCATCATTTTAGATTTTGAAACTGCTTGTCTTGGTGATCCAAATGCTCTTTGGACAATTAAGTTTGATGGAAGTTGTTCTTCTACAGGTTTAGGAGCGGGAATTGTTTTCATTTCTTTGTAAGGAAAATTATTTCCTTTTTCTTCTAAACTCTAGTTTGACAATACTAATAATATTGTTGTGAGACACTACCCTCTATGATCCTATTGAGCTTATGCATTTTGATGTTTCTTGTCTACTATTCCATGTTCCTCCATGTTGGATGCTATTCTTGAGTTAGGAGGGATGGTCAGTTGAATGATGTTGGATAAGATTAATTGTAATTTTTTATCTATTTAATGGGTATTGTGATTTCTTTGTGATTATTACATGTGTTATTTTTCTTAGTTATGCAATTGTCGGTAGTTGCACTATGTTTATTAGAGGTAGTAAGCTATAAGGGTTCTTGGTGATTGGTAATTGGCTTACTTATGGATGAAATATTTTATGGTTAATCATTCAGTTTCATATGATGTCCTTTTGTATGATCTTTTGATGATTCAAGATGATTATGAGATTTAGTGTTTTGTTGATGCATATTCACTTATTGAGGATGGCAATTGATATAATTTTTGATTTCATGTTTGATGATGGGATTGATACATACTTTAGAAGGCATTGATGCAATTGTGGATGTTATGTTATTCGTTTAATAATATTTGATATGGTTATTGTGACTAATGCATTTCAAAGCAACGTATTGTATAGGATAGCTTATGATTGACCAATTATTAGTGATGAAATGTGAATGTAGTGTATTTATTATATAAATTTTATATGTCTGTCATACTGACACATCTTGTTGAGTGTACAAGGATCTCTAATACTGATGGAATTGAGGGGATTCACTTAACTACCATGTTTTATGTGCATGGGGTTCTATGGGTTATTGTTTTTTATATTGAGATGTGCGGTTTTCAGATGGGGTTTATACGTTGTATGTTCGTGATTATGTTTTATGTAAGTTTTGAATTTCAATATTAGAGAAATGAAATTTAAGTGTGTTTAGGAGGAACTAGGATGTATTTTGTGTGCTAAAAGTCAACCTAGGTCCTAAAGGTATGGGTGGGGAGGTTATTTTTGTTATGTGCAATCTTTTAAAAGTATTTTAACCCTTATTTTGTCCCCACTCATAAGAGTGACGAAAATGGGTGGCTGGTTATGTGGTTGGGGTGGCTATGTGAGGGAGTTATTTCTCCCTCTTCTTTAAAGATTCTTCCTCATGAAGAGAGGAAGGTTACCTTGCTTATTTTGGGCTATTGGTTTTTGTGATCTTGGTTGGTTTTTGCATTTGAGAAATCTTGGGAGAAGGAGATTGTGGGAGGAGACTCTCTTTCATTTGTGTCTTCCATTAGTTGGATCATAGCATTGGAGGTAATTATTCTTCTCTCTTGTATCGTAGTTCTTGTATTCTTAGTGTTATGTTGTGCATCTTTGAAAAAGTATTTGGTATTGAGGGTTTCTTTTTGAGGAATTTCTTTGGGGATTCTTGATATGTCAATTCTTGTAAAAGTGTTGTATTTTTTTTTTGATGTATCCTTTCTTAGGGGAGGTGACCCCCTCTTGTATAGAGGAGTTTTGGTCCTCCATGTGTGGGGTTTAAGTGGGAGATTGCTCCCTTGCATTGTAGCTTTCATTTGGGATAAGGGTATCCCGTTTAGGTGATGAGCATCACTAAGGGTATGAGTACCCTTGTATTTATGGGATATGAGTATCCAATTTGTATTTTCAGTTGTGCGTATGAGAGGAATAAGGGGTGTTGTATTGTGGAGGTGTTGGTATGGGATTTTGTGGAGAATTATTGTGGAGACCTGTACTTGATGTTATACATTTATTTTTCCCATGTCTGGTCGAGCCCACACTCCCCCTAAATGGTTTACCCTTAGGGTAAACCAATGTGATAGTTGTTACTTATACTTTTGGTGTGATGTTACATATGTGAGTACGTGAATCAAGCCAAATGTGTTGTTGTATTGTGTTCTTTTGGTGGCTATGTATAGTAGAAGGAAAGTTACTTCAAATACAAGTTTTGTGTATTTTTGAACTGCAAATACCATTGTTTCCTCTTAAATATAATAGAAAATTCATTGTTATGTAGTCTAGGGGACTTTGGGGATTGCTAAATATTGATAACTATGGAATTAAATTGAAATAGAAAGAAATATTGGTGAATGTAGAAAATTACCTATGAATTACTTAGCTTTTTTAGGAAGGAAACTTGTAAGAATTTGTGTGGTGAATTAGGAATGACATATAGAAGCATTGTTTTAGTTTTGTTCTTGTAAAAAGAGAAATTGAGGAAGCATTTATTATTGAAGTGCAATGTTAACTAGCCTTGTTATTAAAGTTTACATGTGATTTGAAAACCTCATTCTTGAATGATAATAGAAAAAGTAAGTTCTGAGAAACTGATGCAAAATATGTACTGCTGACTTATTAAATTGTCGGATTTCTGCATGACTTGTTTTTAAAGTGAAAAGTGAAAGTGATAGAAACTTATTGTAAAGAAAGGAACATGTTTTTTCCTTAAATGAAACTTCAATTGGCGTCAATGGGATTATGTCATAGTGTTGGTTGTGACAGGAAGTTTAAAAGTATAACTGTTTGCATGTAGGGAACTCTAGATACCATTTGTTTTCGGGCTAAGTCTAAGAAAGGGGGAGAAACACTAGATATCATTTGTTTGCATAGGATAATTCATTCCAAAAAAAAAACTTCTCCCACCACCTTAATAGATATACACCCAGGTTATATTGTTATGGTTTAATCTTTATTGGTTGTGCTTTTGGAGCCAAGCAAGGACCTTGCTTAAGGAGTTAGACAATGTAGTTTTTTTTTTTTGTTGTTGGACGATATCCCCATTGACATGCCCTTGCATGGTGCCTCATCGACCATAGAGATTCTTCTGATTTCTACACCAAAGTTTGTGTAGGTTGCTAGTTAAGTTGTGGTTATGATATTGTTATCAGGATTCAACCATGTAGTTTTACAAGTCAAACTCATTAACCAATGTTTCATGAATAGTGGTTCACATGAACCCATCTCTCATATTTTTAGTTTACGATTCAAACTCATTAACCCATGTTTCATGAATAGTGGTTCACACGAACCCATCTCTGATGTTTTTAGTTTTACAAGTCAAACTCATTAACCCATATTTCATGAATAGTGGTTTACACGAACCCATCTCTCATATTTTTAAGTTATGGTTGTTAAGAGCATTCAACAATACCTCCATTGTGGGATTCTGCATTCATTGTAGCAATGACCTTGGTAGGAAGGCATCCTCGACCCTTGACCTTTCTCTGTGATTACAGTAGGCACTTTGTCTCGAATGTAACCTGCCAAAGAAAGCTTCTAAATCACTGTCCATTAATACCATAGGGGTGCCTAAATCTACGCACTTGTAGTTTCATACTAATAAGAGAAAGACACTCCATTTTAGCATAGCGGTATCCTTGGGATAAAACCATTCCTAGTCCATTCAAGTAGTTTCAAATGAAATTGTAGTTGTAGGAAAGAATGTTAAATGCAAGAACATTAGTTAGTTGATAGTTCAGGTTGAGTCGCTAGTGTCAGGAATGTCTGTGAGTTGCACTTTAAGTTTGTAAACAAATAAAGGTTTCCTCGTTAATATTAATCAACCTTTAAAGAAGAGAAGTTATTAATTGGGGTAACATTTAAATGCAAGGATTACAATGAGCAAGACCTTTTCTAAATGGGAGTTAAAAGGAGAAGTTTCAAACATAAAGGTTTACTTATTAATATGGTCCATACATATGAAATGTCTTATAGAGAATGGAGAAATTTATAGATTTTCATGAGGTTATTTTAGTCATATTTAATCATTTTAAAATTTGAATTACAAGTACACATTATTAATTCTAGATCTAACTTCTTGGTAAATCGAAGGTTGAATTAGGATCCTCTAAGATATTCACCTCCCTCAAATTAAGTAGGAAAATAAGTAGGGTACTTGATGTAAAAAAGAATAATGTAATTAATTAAGTTGAACTCTCTATCTTAAGTAGAATAAAAGGGGAATGTCTAAATTACTTAAAATGGAGTAAAGGAATTTAGAAGATCATCAAGTAAACTCATAAAAGAGTATATGTGTGTCATTACACTTTAGAGAAGGATCAATTAGTTGAAAAACTTATAGGTAATTAACCCGTTATTTTAATATATATGTATATATGCATATGTATGTTGTATATAAACGTAGTGATAAGATCTAGAGAAATGGATGAACTCATTTTCAGTTAGTGTACCCTTGTTGGTTTGAGGAAATCATTTCAAAAAATTAAGTTTGGTTAAGTTTGAATTTATTTTTCCCTTGAATATAATCTTCACAAGAATTATTAATCTTGATCATTAATCGTACCTCCAGGTTGGGTATTGCATAATTCTTGAAGCTTAGGGTAATTTGTTGCTGGCTTAAATGGAATGAATATCTTTTATCATTGAGATAGTAATGTAGATCTATTTCTTTTAATTTCAAGTCATACTTGAATACTTATTTGGTGGTAGTGATTGTTTATCGTTTGTATTTAATTTGGAATAGGATTGGGGTAAGCCTTAGTCTTAATGGAAATTTAATAGTATTTCCAATATTTTTTTAATGAGAAGATTAACCTTGGTTTGCAATATGATTCTAGAACCCTTAGATCAAGTTGTGAAGGCAATTTAAATGAGGTTGGTTAAACACAACCCAATGGGTGGATTATTTTATCCCTTAATTCTTAACTAGAGGCAATTCGAAAGTAGCAATGTTGGAATAGAAATGCTTTGTGATTATCTTTTAATTATATTTCCTACTTAAAGGTTATGTAAGATTTCTTATTTAATATTGCTTCCTTATATTCCCTTTAAACTCTCAATAGTTAAGTCTTATTTTGCAAAGATATGTTCCTTAGTTGTTTTGTGGTTTTAAAGAAGGTTTGTAGTTCAAAGGAATAAACCTTGCCATGTCTTAGAGATGATTATGTTTAAAAGCAACAACAATCCAATTCCATATCATCTAATGAGGTTCAGAAAATCAACTTGGGAACTGAAGCGAATCCTAAAATGGTGAACATTGGAAAATATTGTACTTGTGAAGAGAAAGACTAATTTTTTAAATTTTTATGGCAATACATTGATGTTCTTTCATACTCATATCAAGATTTGAAGTCTTTTCGCCCATAGGAAGTTCAACACAAAATTCCATTGAAGGCGAGATCATTGCCTTATAAACAAATGAAAAGGCAGTATAATCTTAAGGTTTTTGGAACCATTCTTTCAGAGATCGAAAAGATGCTTAATTCCAAGATCATATTTCCTACCCATCATTCAACATGGATAACCAATATTGTTCTAGTTCATAAGAAGAATGGGGAAATTTGCATATGTGTGGATTTCAAAAATTTGAATAAGTTATCATTGAAAGACAACTATCCTCTTCTAGTGATGGAAAAGTCTCACAAATGGCAACTGGATCTGAGATGCTATCTATGTTAGATGGTTTCTCAAGGTACAACAAAGTGGAGGTCAGCCTAGATGATCAACATAAGATTGCTTTCATCACACTATGGGGTACTTTTTTCTACCGTAGAATGTCATTTGGTCTCATTAAAGCTAGTGCTACTTTTCAACAAGCAATGGACTTAGCTTTCTGTGATGTCATGGGTAAGTTCATTGTAGTTTATCTTGATGATCTAACAATATTTTCAAAAAAATGTCAAGAGCATTTCAATCATTTGAGACAAGTCTTAGAGAGGTGTCGACAACATGGAATTTCTTTGAATCTCAAGAAGTGAATTTTTGGGGTTAGAGAGGGCAAGCTTCTTGGTCACATCGAGTCCAAGGAGGGTATAAAGATTGATCATGAATGGGTCAAAGCAATTCAAGCTCTTACTATGCTTGTGAGTAAGAAAGTAGTTTATTCTTTCTTCGGTAAGGTGAATTTCATGTGAAGGTTTGTCCCCGACTTTGTAGAGAAGACACATCATATTGTGAGTATGATGAAGGGAAATACTACCTTTCATTGGTCCACAAAAAGTAAAGTTGTGTTCAATGATATCAAAGAAGCTATTGTGCATGCACTAGTGTTAGTCTGCCTAGATTACACTAAGGAGTTTATTATGTACAATATGCTTCTGAGCATACACTTTCAACCATTTTGATTAGCAAAATAGTGAGGGGTTTGAATTCCCTATTGCATTCATGGGTTTTAAATTAAAAGCTCATGAGTTGAAATAATCTCAAATGGAAAAACATGCATTTGTTGTGGTTAAGGTAGTGAAGCATTTGGGTATGTGCAAGATCATCATGGAAAAAACAGGGCCTTAAGTGGCAATGAAAATTTAGAAAAATCAGAGTTATGCAACTTGACATAAAAATTTGAATAAGTTATCTATATTATTTCAAAAATATGTAAGAATAGAATCTGTGGAAAATTGAATTTAGTTTCTAAACTACTAAGTTTATTTTATTTTTTCTAAAGTCTATTTAGTGAAAATTTGAAATTTCAATGCAGTAGTACTTAAATTTCAGGGAAAAAATAAGAAGTAGGTGTCTGTCTGACCACCCTAACCACAATAAAATGATAATATTTTTTTATAATATTTTAGATATAAGTAGAGGACTCATGTCTGGATGTGACACATATTTTTGTAATTTTTTCCAAGTAAATAATTAATTATGAATTTTTATTACAAATTTTAAAAATATAAAAACTCATATGTCGACCACCTTAACTTGGTCAAAACTTCATGAAATTCATTTTTTTAATCCTATAGTATACAAAGCATAGAATGTGATGCATATTTGTTCAAAAATATGATACCGTTTGAAAGTTATAGATATTTTTCAATCAACCTATCAATCGGGACTTTAGTCATAATTCTAATAGAAAATAAATAATAATTATTTATTAAATTCAAAGTAAAGAGTAATTTATATTGGTGAAAAGCTGAGAGTCTCCTCTACAAACCCTTTTTTTTCATCAATTTTGGCTAAAAATAAAGACATCAGCCACATGGAAGAAGTCTAGAAAAACAAGGTGAGTTGTCAAACACGTTTTTTGCGTTGACTTCTTAGGATTGGCATGTCCAAGCCAAATACCAAAGCAAGCCCGAGGCTAATCCCTAGGCAATAAATTCTTTGTCAAAAATATCAGATATTTGTTTCAAATCGGATATCCGATTTGGTTTATATATGATTTAAAAAAATGTTTTATACTTTATAATATATGATTTAGAAAATGCAATAAATATTTTATAGTTTATTTTAATATATCTAGTTTAGAATATGCAATATAGTTTATAATTTAATATATAATATATTATATTATTATGTATAATATTTAAATATTATTTCTATATTTTAGTTAATGTATATATATATACATATTACTAATATATAAAATATTATATAACTAATTAATAATACTAACATATAAAATATTTAAATATTATATCTTTCCCTCTCTCTCTCTCATTATTCCCCCTAATTCTCTCTCCCTCTCTCTACCCTTCTTCCCATCTTCCCCTCTCCCTTCCCCCTCCTACCTCCTCTCCCTCTCTCAAGGACCTCTCTCTCACTCACTCCTATGTCTCTCC
>VDFB02000013.1:76967017-77114392 GCA_007258455.2 Sequoia sempervirens | reverse complement strand
ATCATCATCCTGGTCTCTCCTGATTGCTTGTGAGAGCCAATTGCGCTGAATATCATAAATAATGAGGGGCTGCTCCTCAGTTGCCTCCACTTCACGGACCTCCCCTCGAGCAGTATTCCGTTGAGGCTCAATTATTTCAACATTTTGATCACTTTCCTCGTGAGCTCCAACGTCTTCATCTCCGAAGGAATAGTCAAAGTGGGTGTCCGTATCCGTTTCTTCCTCTTCATCTGGTTTACTAGCACCTTCAGGATCATTGACACTTTGGGTATCCAACTCCCTTGGCATTGGTTGGTTAACTTCCCCAACCTCTAGTTCTTCATTTCTTTGAGCTCTTTGATCTGCAAATAGTGAAAGTTCACGCACACTAGAGGAATGGGACACCAACTGAGTCGATGACGTGTCCTCCGATCCCTGAGGCTCTGGCTGAACAGGTTCTTCTTGCCGCGGTTGTGGCTCTTCTTGTGGTGGCTGTGGCTCCGGAGGCTGGGCAATTTGTTTCTTTCTCTTTACCAATACTGGTGGCCTTTTATCTCCCATGAGGTTGTATGTGAAAGCAACGGACCTCCTCCTTAATCTGTGAACACGCTCTTCCACCCAAGCCCTTGTGAAAGTCAAGACAGGAATAGACAAGGTGTCCAAATCAGTGATCTCCGGCTCGGCCCAATCTACTGGTGGCATTGGTGTGTTCTTTACTGCTTCATAATCCGGATGAATCAGCCTGGTATCTTCCTCAACTTGATCTGGCACTTGGATCACTTCGCATTCTCTAATCATCTTGAGTGGCAACCTCGAAAACGTTCTTTTCCTAATCTCGGCCTCACTTCCAGCATTTGCCCAAAAGTCTTCCAAGTGAGCCTTGTGTCTGTATTCTACACCTTGCACCGTTCCAATCTTTCCCTTAGGATCAAAATCTTGTCGGCTGGTATGAAGGGTCTACTTGTAGAACTTCAATTCGTCTTCAGCCTCCTTGGCTGCCTGCAATGTGGGGCATTCTTCAAGTGAATTTCCCAACACAATTGGAAAATGCAAGCCTCCTTTCTTCTTTCGCCTTATGATTTTGTCATATGCCACCAATTGCCTAGACAACTCAAGTAATATCATCCTGTTGGTGGGGTACCTCGGTAATTTGTAGACATATGAATCGTACCCTGGCAGCCTCAAATAGGTAAACTTCGGGAATTGGACGAACCAACACCCATATTCCTCTATCAGCATCTGCGCCTCCTCGGATATCCTCTGCTGTAACCTCTGCTGAAGGGTCCTTGTGATATACATAGTGAAAGCATCATTAACTCTCTGGACGTCACCTGTGTGCGTAAGATGCAACTGTCTGCAGGATTGGTGAATCTTGAACTGGTTATAACCACAGCCAATTGGTCCTGGTACGCCAACCCTCTATACTTTGTCATTCGAGCAAGCATGTAAATAACATACGAGCTCATGTAGAATGTTTTTGTTCTCCTGAGACTCTGGAACTGCTCATCAATATTATCACTTATCATCTGTGCCCAATTTACTCACTCCTTTCCTTCGAGCACCACACTGATGTAGAAGAACATCCAAGGCTCGAACACAAATGATTGTGGACTGCCGTTAACCCTACTGAGCAGCATAATGATATCGCAATACTCCTGCTTCAGCTCTTCTGAAATTATCTGTTTTGGCAGCCTTGCAGCAGGAGGCTTCGGCTTTCGCATCCAAGTAGTGTTTATCCTCTTCATGCACTTTTCAAAGGACGTGGTGTACATCTTGTCAGCCTTTGCCTTGGATTTATACAACATATTGTCGGTAGCAAGTATCCCAAACGCCTCACCAATCACGTCAGGAGCGAAGTTGGCCATGATCATACCATCCGGAGAACTGATAGTCCGATCCTCGGAGTTGTAAAAGTTGGCGCATTCCAGATTAACTCCGGACAACGAACTGCTGCTTGGAACCCAGCCGCTGCATACAATCCACTCTTGACAATGTTGCATGATGCCTCTGTCGGAAGATTGCCACCTTGCCCGTACATTCTGCGCATGAACGCCTCGAGGTTGAAAGGCCCAAGGTTGGTGTCTGTCAAGTTTCCAAACTTTGAAACAATCTTTGACTCAGGAACGAAGGACTTCTTCAAAATTTTGATAATTGCCTGCCTGGAGGCGTTTTCTTTGACAGCTTCGTTGTTCCCAGCCTTGGCTCCAGCTTTGCTGGTTCCAGCAACATCAGCCTTTCGTCCATCAGCCATCTGCAAAACAAAAAGCAAACATTACACTTCGAACTATTTTAAATAAAAATCACGTGAGATGGTTGGCGGATGAAGTTGGCTGCAAGAATAAATGCAAGTTAATATCTTCAGCATCAATCTTCGACTTCAAACCTCGGTATAGTTAAACTTCGAATTTCAACAACTTGCAGCCAAAAGAAATTTTCTCCATCTCAACTTAAGCAAATTAACAACGTTTAAATTAACAACTTCGGAAGTTATACATCAGCAACTTCGAAGATTAAAATCAGCAAGCTTGCAAGTTATAAATCACCAAGTTTCAAATCAGCTCTTCGACAGTTATAAATCAGCAACTTCGAAGAATTTAAATAGGTTCGAAAGTTTCAAATGAGCAAGTTCAAATCAGCAAGTTTCAATAATTTCAAATCAACTTTTCGAGAGTTATAAATCAGCAACTTCGAAAAGTTTTAGCAATCTCAAATCAGCACTTCGAAAGTTATACATCAGCAACTTCGAAGGCTTCAACAATTTTAAATTCGATTTGATTCTAACATTCAGCAACTTCAGAAAATTTAAAGCTCAATAATTTCGAATTCAAACAATTTCTACCTCCAGCATAATTAAATGATTTCAGCCTTTTTCAACTTTCAACTTCGAAAACATTTCAACTTTCAGCAAAATACTAAGTCTCAGCAACTTCGAATACTTACCTCAGCAACGTGGAGAAATAAAAATGCTTAACACTTCAAACTTTATTTCGAATTGCAGCAACCTCGCAACTCAGCAACTTCGAGAAATTCCAATCTCAGCAACTTCAATCTCTTGCAAAATCGACTTTAACACTTCACACTTTCAGCAACTCTCAAATTGAAAATATTAAATCTCACAACTCAACTCACCAGCATAAATTTCAGCTTCGAATCTTGTGAGATGAGAATGAAAATCCTCAGAGTTTTATAGCCAAAAGCTGGTGCTAATTTTAGCAGATGCCTTTTATTCCCTTCATCATGACTGACGCATTTGCTAAATTTAAAAGGGAATATTCCAGTCGTCATGCAGTTGCTATGACAATTTGCTATTTAGGGAGATTCTTTCCTCAATTCAAATTTAAAATTCCCTCCCGACTGCCAGTTACCTTGAGTAATTTCGAGAAAATCAATTTCACTCTGATTTGAAATGATCTCAATTGCCTTTTTAAAATGGCATATTTAATTTATTAAAATTTAATTTTAAATGCCATTTTAATTTATTTTCCAACGCACTTTAAAAATTTGACGTTAATACTTTAAATCGGCTAGGCGTAATTATTTTCCATCCATAATTAACTCCAAAATAAATTCCCCATGTTTTAAAATCGTCCGATCTTTAGAATTTCATGTGTTAAAATTAAAGGGGGAATTTAAATTTAGTACTTAGGAAAATAATTAAATTAATTAAATTAATTAATTTCTCCGACTTAGGCAAATTTTAAAATTAATCGCCTGGAGAAATTATTTTCATTCCCAACGCCTTTTAATTTTTTTCTAGCCCCGCGTTTTGATTTCACTTCTTGGGCGCAACCTGAAGGGGAAACACCTAACTTTTCAACATTTAATATTTATCCCCTTTCCTAATCAAGGCGCACACATTAAATCCAACACCTTCTAATTTTCAAATGCCCCACTAAAATTTAAAATCCAACATTATATCACAAGCCTTTAATTTTAACGCCTCTTGGTTTATTTCTAAATAATTTTCTCTTTTAGGCGTACTTCACACTTTGCTCACATTTTTGATTTATTAACCATCTTGGCCTTGGGCGCACTTTAGCCTACGAGCATATAAATTTTCCATATTGAACAAACATTTTCCCCAGGCGCATATCCCATGTTGTGCTTTCATCTTGACACTTAGGAAAAAAAAACAAACACAAATGGCATCAGGAACTTTCAACTTGGATTGGGGCGCAAAAGAGAGGCCAAGCTTTTAATTTTTTTAAATCATCTCTTTCCCTTCTGGGTGCAAATTCATGGTGGAGGTCTCAATTTCATCCAGCAACCTTCAATCTTAGTGGGCGCATATACATGGTGATACTTTCAAATTCCACACTTAGTTAAATTTCAACGCTACTTTTCAAAGGGGGGGGGGGCGCATTTCCTATAGGGAACTTCCAGCTTACGCCTTTGAGACATCTTCAATCTTTCCAGCAAGTCAGGCGCAAATCAACCCTTGCTCTTTGAGTTTTATCACTTGGGCGCATTTGGGGTGTTGGACTTTCATTTTTCAAGCTATCAGCCACCCTCTCTAAGCCAGGCGCAATTGACATCCTCTACCTCCATTCTACATGCCTTAGAAATATTTTAAGTCACCCATTTTCCTTCAGGCGCATTTAATAGGTTGAGCTCCAACTTTTAAATGCCTTAGTAAAAATTTCAATCCTCCTTTATCCTCATGGCGCATATGGAAGGGTGAAGTTTAAATCTGCAACACTCAACATTTCCTGAGTTCTCTCCTTGTGTCTTAGGCGCAATTCTGCCCTTGAGCCTTCATTCTCAATTTCAGATTTTCCTCCAATCTCACATCAAGGGCGCATATTATGTGATGAGCTTTCAGTTTTGACATGTCCAAGTTCAAGGGCGCATTTTGACCCATGGGCTCTCATTTTTCTTTCTTAGGCAATTTTCAGATTTCCTTACTCCACCCTGGGCGCATTTGACCCCATGTACTTTTAATTTTCCACGCCTTAGAAACTTTATTACTTACTCCTTGAAGTGAGGCACATATGACCATGCCTACTTCCAATTTCTACGCCTTAGTCAAATTTCTCATATAACACCAAGGGCGCATTTTACATATCCTCCTCCCAGGCGCAAATAGCACAAGGAACTTCCATTTTGACACTTAAATAATTTTCTCTTTCAACACCTTTGGAGAGGGGCGCATTTACTATGAGGAGCTTCTAGTCTTCTACCACTTAGAAAAATTTCCAGCTAACACATCATCTTAGGCGCATTTGAGGGGGCCAACTTCCATTTTCAACGCTTGGAAAGTTTCTTAATTATTGCATATTACCTTGAGCGCAAATTACATGATCAACTTCCAATTTTCTTTCTCAACACCTTAGGCGCATTTGCAAGGCCAAGGTTTCATCTTTGAATACTTAGAAAATTTTCCAAAGTTGAGAAGGGGGCACATTTAGACCCCTCTAAGTCTAGGCGCATTTGAGGGTATCAACTTAAATTTAAGTGCCCTAGTGAAATTTCATCACCCTTTAGGCGCATTTTACTGGGGTGGCGTTGAGTTTTCCAAACTTAGTCAATTTTCTGTCTCTTTTCAGCTTCTCAAGGTGGATCTCAATGCTGGACTTGAAATTTTATCCATTTTTGCGAATTTCGTGCCCTCTGCCGGATTTAGGTTGATTTTCCTTAGTCAACCCTAATTTCCCCTGAGTTTCTATTTTTAGAAAGTTCTCTGAATTTTGTGCCATCAACTGAATTTTGACCTTGGAAAGCCCGATTTTTGCTTTGTTCCGAATTCTGATTGATTTGTGTTGTTGACGCCCGACACCTGTCTGCACCTGCTATTTTTAGCAACCTGCTAAAAATAGAAACTGCTCAGAAAGTCTCCAAATTTCATGTGTCAATTGCCTGAAGCTTGGTGATTGTAACTGGATGCTTTTCCCGCATGATTGTCGTGCTCTGCCCTTGATTTTAGGAAACCCTAATTTCTCTGCCCTGGTTTGGTAAAAATAGCAATTATCTGGTTCCTCATCCTCTGCACCTCCGTTAGTCTTGAAATTCGCGCCAAGGATTCCTTATCACATGTTTGACTTGTACCTGCTGAGATTTGATGCTGACCTACCAATTATAGCTGCTTCTGAAGTGACTTACTATTTATAGTAAGTGCTCGTTTCTGAGACTTCCTTAGGTCCGTTTGTCTTGAAATTTGGATAGTGTGCCCGTGGTTGGTGAATTTGCCCGTTTGTGCTGACGCCGAGATCAACTTTCTATTTATAGCCCTCGTCTGGAACACCTTACTAAAAATAGCAGGTTCCCCGATTGGCTTCAAATTTTGCTAGCAGACCCTCTGAGGGATACTGATCATGATGGATACTTCAGTTTTGAGCGCCTTGTTGTCTGACTCCTCATTTTTAGCCCTTAAGCTCGAAACCCTAATTTTTTGCACGTTGCTCAGATGAGCTCCGTTTGACCCTGTTTCAGTTGCATGATGATCCGTTTGCAGTTTTGAAGTGCTGAGCAGCTGCCTAAGTGGTACTTGCTAAAAATAGAAAGTGGCCGAAAAAGTGACCATTCGACTGCTGGATGATTTTGCATGTCATACTGCCCGGAAAATCTTGAAAAACCCAGAAAAACCCAGAAAAATGTCCAACATGCGAGCATTGGCTAAAAATAGTAAGTTTCTGAAAAGTGATCGGTTCCACTTGCATGTTACACCATTGCGAAGCTCTTGGAAAACCCAAAAAGAATATGCCGACATGCGCTGAAAAAGTCTGCATGCAAGCCCTAATATCGGCCTCTGAAAGCTGAACGCTGAAAGTTGTCACCCTGCTTTGCATGTCATATCGCTGCAAAGGTCTCGAAAAACCCAGAAGGAATCTCCGGACATGCATCAGAAAATGTAACATATAGATCCTGGAATTTGCCTTGGGAGCTGGACTGCCAAAAATAGCAAGTCGTATGTTTTTGCTCAAATTTTGCCGAAAATGAACTTGAAGTGTTTGGAATGCAATGGAGTTGCCAAAATGTGAGAATCTCGAGAAAAATCAACCCTAAACTGACACCTACTAAAAATAGAAAGTTGGCAGAACTTAGTGAAAATTTAGGGGTTACTTTCTGAAAGCATCGTAATAACACTGCTAGGCTCAAAAGCTGACCAACCAACTCAACTTGACCTCAAAATGACCTAAAGATGTGAGACCCTAATTTTAGAACTTGGTCGAATCTTCGCGTTCAAGCTTGCAGACGGGAGCGTCCCCGGAAAGCAGATAGCAGAAAAGAAGCAGAAAGAGAGACGAAACCAAAGCCAAAAGACCAGAATGGAGCAAAAATTTAGGGGTCCCCATTTTGAATGGGGCGATGTGTGAAAAGGTCACAACACTTCCTTTGGGCTGAACCATCCAGGACAGCAGTCTATGTTGAGAATAGAAGTCCTCACAGAATCTTGGAGAACATGACTCCCGTAGAAGCCTTCATTGGGAAGAAGCCAGAAGTGAGTCATTTGAGGATCTTTGGATGTCCAATGTATGTTCATATTCCGAAGGAAAAGAGGACAAAGTTGGAGCCTTCTGGCAAGAAGGGGATATTTGTAAGTTACAGTGAAACATCAAAAGCCTACAGAATCTACATTCCAGGCTAGAAGTTGATCGAGATCAGTAGAGATGTCACATTTGAAGAAGATGTTGAATTCAGAAGATCCAAGGGCACTCATATGGAGATTGATAATGAAGAGTCTCCTCAGGATATGGAAGTTGACCATGTTCCTAAGATTCAGAGGGAGGCTCCAGAACCAAAAGAAGATGATGATCCAGTTGAGCCCTTGGAGCCTACTGATGGGCCTACCGATATTGTGATCGGAAGAAAAAGACCTCTTTGGGCTAGGCAAACAATGCAGGAAGCAGAAAGGTTTGCGGCACCATGAGGAACCTTCAGAGAAAGTAAGAGACCTCATAAGTTTTCAAGTTATGTTGCTTTGATGAGTCAAATTATTGAGTTTGAGCCTTCCAGTGTTGAGGAAGCTTCTAGTCAACAGGTTTGGAGAGATGCTATGTCAGAAGAGTATCAGTCCATTCTCAAGAATGATGCTTGGGACATCGTTCCTAGACCCAAAGGCAAATCTGTGGTATCTTCAAAATGGCTCTTCAAAATCAAGCATGCGGCTGATGGGAGCATTAAGAAGTACAAGGCTAGATTCGTGGCTAGAGGGTTCTCACAAAAAGCGGGAGTTGACTATGAAGAAACATTCGCTCCAGTTGCTCGTTATACTTCTATCAGGACAATCATTGCTATTGCTGCATCTAGAGGTTGGAAGATTCACCAAATGGATGTGAAGACAGCTTTTCTGAATGGTGTAATCGAGGAAGAAGTATATATTGAACAACCTGATGGATTTGAGGTACATGGGAAGGAGTCTCATGTTTGCAGGCTGAAGAAGGCCTTGTATGGTCTTAAGCAAGCTCCTCATGCTTGGTACGAAAGGATTGATCGTTACCTGTCAAGCTTGGGCTTCTCCAAGAACAATGTTGATTCTAACCTGTATTTCAAGGTAATTGATGGTGAAGCAATGATTCTGGTTTTGTATGTTGATGATCTGATTCTTACTGGAGAAGAACACCTCATTTTCAAATGTAAGGAGTTAGCTTTTGAATTTGAAATGAAGGATCTTGGTCTCATGCATTACTTCCTTGGCTTAGAAGTTTGGCAAAAGCCAGATGAGATGATTCTAAGTCAAGGCAAGTACACTATTGATATTCTGAAGAGGTTTGGTATAATGGATTTCAAATCCATGTCTACACCTATGGAGACCAACTTGCATAAATTGAAAGAGGCTGCAGCTACTTTAGATCCGCTGGATTCTACGATGTACAGGCAATTGATTGGATCATTGATGTATCTAGTCAATACTAGACCGGATATCTGCTATGCAGTGAGTGCACTTAGTCAGTTCATGTGTGAACCCAGGTAGATACATCTAGTTAAAGTGAAACATATCCTGAGATACTTGCGTGGCACAGATGGATATGGGCTAATATATTCTTCAAGTGTGGATTTGAAGTTGCATGGTTATACTAATTCTGATTGGGTAAGGTGCGTCACTGATCGGAAGAGCAACTCTGGATGTTGCTTCAGTTTGGGGTCTGCAATGATATCCTGGTGCAGCAGGAAGCAGTCATCTATAGCATTAAGTACAGTAGAGGCAGAGTATATTGCAGCTTGTGTGGCAGCTCGGGAAGCAATGTGGCTTCGGAAGCTCCTTGCAGGATTATTTGGGCAATCAATGGAGCCTACTATCATTCATTGTGATAACCAGAGCTGTGTAGAGATTTCTATCAATCCTGTGTTCCATGACAGAACTAAGCATGTGGAAATCAAATACCATTATATCAGAGATATGGTATTGAGGAAAGCAATTCAGTTGAGGTATATCAGCATTGATGAGCAGTCGGCATACATTCTCACCAAGCCTCTCTCCAAGATAAAGTTTGTGTACTTTCCAGACAAGCTTGGTATGGTGGAGAATCAAGCCCTAGCTGAGAAGGAGTCTCGGTATCAGTGATCCTCTTTAATGCATTTCTCTTTGAGAGAGATTTGAGGTGCAAGCCCTTGTTAATGCATTTCTCTTTGAGATTTGAGGTGAAAGCCCTTGTTTCCACCCTCTAGGAGAGCCATGGTGGATGTCATGTGTGTGACTCCATGACAGCATCACGTGAGAGAGTCCGTGATGATTTTCTTGTGCTTGTGTTGTTCACCCTCTAGGAGAGCCATGGTGAAAGTCATGATGAGGTGACAATATCACGTTAAGTGATGAACACTTGTACATACCATACATGGGTGTAGCCATGATGGTTGATATCACGATGAGGTGATATCTTTCCTTTCCACACATGGGTGTAGCCATTGTGGCAGACATCACGATGAGGTGATATGTCTTGTGTAGCTGAAAGTATCCTCCCTAGCTGAGAGGGAGTGTTGATGTTCATATACAACGTTGGTCACATCTTCCAGCCTAGATCGAATATAGAAAACAATTAAATTATAGCCTATTGGCTATTTAATTGGTGAAGAACGATTTTATGAATGGCCACGTCATTTGCTAAATAATGATTAATATTTGTTTAATGTGAAGTGGCTCAATCATTTTGGAGGCGTGATTTTCTATGGAGGCCGACTTCTTGTTTGTAAAGACATGCCTCTTGAATGAGGCCGACATGATGATCTTGAAGAGTCACGTCTCTCCCTTCGAATTGTATTTATACACCTTGGTTGCACTTCATTTGACATCTACTCATTACATTCTTATTCATCTCAAGTGTGAGTTCATCTAAAGGCAGATCGAGTTCAGCTACAAGAGCAGATCGACATTGTTGAAGTCTGAGTTGTTATCATCAGCGAATTGCATCATTGTATATCTATGTTGCATCATATTTTGGTGCTGATATTCTGGCCTTCATATCGGCCTCTTGTAAGGAGACGATTATTGTTGTGATTCAATATATAAGTGATATATTGTTGTTGGGTTTTTCTCCCTCAAGTGGAGGGTTTTCCCAAGGTATCTGATGTGTTCTTGTGTTGAATTTTGAATTAATTTTCTGTGCTCTAATCTGATCATAAAACTAACATTTGCCACGATCTCTGATTTTCGTGATTCTTGCAACTTTGGAAAGGTATTGAGGAGCTCTATCTAGCCATCCATGCACTTTTTCCTGATTCTGTCCCAGGTACATTGTGATTTCAGTTTTTTCCTAGTGGGTATACTAGCAATTATTTGGATGTTTTGACAGTTGGGAAAGTGTTGTTTTGATCATTGTACTTCATTTCAACTATATTGTATATGTTGATCTCAAATTGTATCAGTTGAGAAGTGTATTATCATTGTAATCATGGGTTATGCAACTCATCCTTCTGTAATAGTTCTGACTAGGGATAATTATGAGTCATGGCAAAAAGGAATCATAACACATTGTAAGTGGCTAAAAATTTTGCCACATCTTTATGGACTCATTCCTAAACCAGAAACAACCTATAAGAAACATGTTTGGGGTAATAAGAATGATCATATCATAAGATTGATTGGTTCTAGTTCCAATGCAAGCATCTTCAGCGAGACCTATGATAAGATATTTTCAGGGATCTCGTGCCCATGCATAGTTTGGACCAAAGTTTGGGAGATTTTTGGAGATCCGCAAAAGCTCTCATTCCCAAATGATCCTGCTTCAGATTGCCTCATTCCATTTGATGATGTTGACAACATACTCTTTGATGATGAAACCTTAGAGGAGTTTGAATATGATGCAGAACTTAAGTGTCTTGATGATCCAAAGACTTCTCCTGCAGCTCCTACTTCTCCAGTTGAATTCACATCTTCATCTTTTGTTGATGATTCATTGAGTACTTCCAACGATTCATTGCAACAGGTATCTAATTGTCTTCCTAATTGGGATTCCTATTTGACAGACATTGCATCTTTGTTTGTGGAGTCTCACATTTCAGATTTGGAAGACCAATTTGAGGGTTTATCTCTCATATTTGATGATAGTCATGGATCAACTATTGTCACTTCATGTTTGTCTTCAGAGTTTGTTCAAGATCAGTTTCCACTTGTTCCTGGTTTGTCACAATTTGTTGTGATTGGGCATGTACCTGATTGAATTGTGGCATCATCTTCATCATCCAAGAACTTGGCAACATATGAGCAGATTTCAAAGACACAATCTTCATACATATGGATTCCTCTTCCTACCAGTTCCTATCTAGAATGGGAAGCATTCCTACATATGTATTTGGTGTATCCTCTTCCCAAGGGGAGAAACATTGTTTGTAGGCATTGGATTATGTTTTGTCTTCAAACATTAACCATATTTGCAAGAGATCATTCATAATGGGGGGGATATATTGTCTCTTTTTCCCTCTTATTGGGGGGTCATTGATTGTATATACATGATGGATATAGTCCTTGGGGGGTTATCATTGAGTCCTCCATACATCATGTTTGTTTTGTTTTGTTTTTCTCTCTGTTGGAGAGGAGTTTTGTCCCATTGGGTTTTCTCGTTTTCTTCGTTTGTGAGAGATTGATTGCATTTACATTTGCATTGTAAATGGGTACCTAACATGGCCTCGTAGTCGGGACCCATCTTCATCTTCATCTTTGCATAGTTTGCATAATAATCTTCTCCCTAAGTTGCACTTAAGGGGGGATGTTGGTGTGAATAAATGTCTTGTACCTAGCTAATTCACTCGCTAGGGAATTAGGGAACATATTCACATGTTAAGTTTACTTAGGATATAAGGTTCTTTCTAGAAGTCTTAGTTGGCTTTTCTAGAACTTATCTTATCTAGCTTGTAATGCTTGATTCCTAGGTAGTTAGGTTGTTAGTTGCCTCACGTTATAGGATTAAGACACTTGTCATGATCCTATCTAATCCTATCTATCACCTTGCCTTTATAAGCAAGGCATCATATGTACATTTGCATATTCAACCATTATTCAATATTGCATTGTTGAAGCAAGCTTTCTTTTCATTTTCTCTCTTGTGGAAGATATTTTAGTCTAGCAACTATTCCTAAGGATGTTGGGGAGTCACCATTAACTCCCACAACAAGCATGTGTTTTCTTTTCTCAATGGAAAGTATTTTCTCAAATGCTTCAATTAGAATTTGTAGATGCAGCTTATTTTGCTGGGGAAGTTGAATACACTCTACTTGATGCTTTAGACACTACTGCATAACAATTTGGCTTTCTATTTACCTTTGAATGTGAGATAAAAGCAGCAAAACACATTGCTAAAGAAGAGCCATATCAGCCCTTTCTTCTTCCACTCTCTGCACAGCACCTTGAATGCTATTATTTATGTTAGCAAGAGAGATGTGTAAGGTGGAAGTGCTGAAGTGCCAAATGTTGGAGGGGTTTTCAATGGTGTGGATGGGTAGCATTAAGAAAGTCTCTTTCTTTCCTGGCAAAACCCAAGGGTTTGATATGTGGGGCTGAATATGTGGCTGTTTTGCTGAAAAAATAAGGAAAAATTTTCATCTCAATTTCATTTTGGACATGAACCAGAAAAGGCTGTTTGTGAAGGATTTATAGGAGAGAATTATGATTAAAATTTAAAAAGATCAATATACTCGGTACTCTTATCAGCCTACTTAGGAGATGTCCCAAGGAGATCATCCACATAACGTTCCAATATCTTATGAATGAGATCATGAAAAAAATGGGTTATGGCTCTTTGATAGTAGCTTTACCATTCTTGAGAATGAATGGCGTGACAGCATAACAATATAACAAAATATATCACACAGGGTAGTGAAAATCATCCTATACTGGTCATAAGGGAATACACAAATCCAATTGTATCCTGCGAAACCATTCATAAGAGAAAGCATATCAAAGCCAACCATATTATCAAAAATAATATCTATACAAGGTACGAGAAAATTATTCTTTGGGAAGGCAAGGTTGAGGTTCCAAAAATCTATGTTCACATAGACTCTCCCATTTTTCTTGAGGATAGGGAGAATATTGGAAACTCATTCGTGGTAATCAATGGATTTAATGAAAACCACACAAATAAGCCTTTCAATTTTTTCCCAAACCTTGATGGAGCACGAGCCATCCAAAAAACTTATGCTTAACTGAAGGCCATGATTTCCAGGTAGTCTGGAAACATTTTTACCATCATACTTTACAATCACTCACTCCATAACACTTGTTCAATTGTAAAATGTCTTCCTTTGCAATGTAATACTAGATTCATGGGTTCTAACTCGGATACATGCGTTAGATTACAGCTATAATTTTCCACAAAATGATTCATTTAATTGGCAAGTCCATGCAATTATGAATCATATCTTGGTAGAAGCTTCAGACTATCCCCACCTGAGCGGAGGGCCTCAACTCATGTTGGGATTGTAAGAAAACTCTATTAAGGAGAAATTCAGGTCTTACATATTTTACTTTTTAGCTTAGAGGATGTTGTGTACCTAGGGACAACATAATATTAGATTTCTGTTTATTGAATATTTTGATCCAAGTCCATGGTTTTAGTATTATTATGAAGTAATGTTATGTTTTGAGTCCTTAGGATTAATTAACGTGTTTATTCCTGAGTTAATTACGATTTCCTTTCCCATTAAATTTAAAATGAAGACAAACCCTACGCAATGTATCTTTTCACATTCTCATTTACTAATGCAATAGACAGAGCTGCCACTATGAACAATATCTTGTGGATTTATGGCTGGATCTGCAGGTGCCTTCCATTTCATGTGAACAGCCACCCTTTATTTCTATGTTAGCTTTGTTCTCTTATATTTTGCAGTTTTGCTTTCTTCTCCTGGTAGTTTATGAATGCAGCAGTGGAAAAACTCTTTGCATCTACAAATATTATCAACTACCAACCACCTAAGCAGTTCATTGCAGAGCCCATGATAGTTGTAACTTATGATAGTTATGCCTCTTCAAGCGCATGAACTTGGTTTCTTCAAGTCCAACATAGCCTTTGTTTAGCAAATAGAAATGATAAAGGAATCTATTTAATGCTGTTAATTCTCATAAATACAGTCTATTGTAGTTAGGACAGCTGCTACCATGAAGCTTGTGAGGATTAAACTTCTCACTAGAACTGGAAATGTGATATGATAGCAATAATAAAATAACAGACAGCTTCAAAGGCCCAAAAAAGAGAGTTTAAATGCAGATGCCAAAATATTTTCTACTAATTCAAAAAATGATTCCACATGATTCAAAAATTGAGTCCAATATACCATGATCCTAATGTCAATGGCCCCAAAATAGAAGTGGCTCTCCTACTAATATAACAATTAATTGATCAAGTAAAGCCTCCCTTCTCCTCTTCTGTGGCTTGCAAAAATCCCCTTCCAAAGAAATGCCTTTCCCCTCAATTACATCCTCATACTCATTTAGATCCATATATCATGTACCAACCAAAATTGCTCTAACCTTCAATGGAGTAAACCCTATTCATTCAGATCCATATATCATGTAGCAACAAAATTTGGTCTGACTCTTGATGAAGTAAACTGTAATCGCAGTTTCAATAGTATAGTAATATGCAAAAAACCAAGCATGCTTCTGAATGCCATCATTCTTCATTTGCATATGAGTAATTTATACGATAATATAAATAAAAACCCAGTGGTAAACAGAGCATTCGAGCACACGGATAGAGTATAAATACCACGCATTGCTCGAAGCTTGTCTGTAAATACTCCAATGCATTGATATCCTCCACTGAGATAAAGGGCTGACCATCTAACAAGCCAACCAAAAGAATATCGTGTGAACTCTGACCGACGTAATTTACGTATACTGTCCTAGACATAATGAAGAGCCCATCTACTCGGGAAAATTGACAGAGAAACATTACCAAATTTGTTGAAGCCGGCGATGTAGAGAAAAATTGCTGTCAATCCGCTGAAAACAGCGAAGGCTAAACCCCAGTGAAGTATCTTCATTCCTCGCCCTCCCCTCTCAAACAACTTCAACTGAGAACAAGAGATCCAGAAAATTTACAACTGTTCATTTGCGAATTTAGGAGTGCGAAATATTCATTAAGTTAAAAGTTATAATGGTTAAATATAGGAAAGCAATTGATTCGATCACCTTTTTCAACACAAATTTATTAAAGTTTGTTCTGGTTCTTGCGAGTAGATCCGAAACTCTCAAAGGTTTGATCTAGCATGTGGGAAGAACTTGGAGGTGGAGTGGTTGAAGTTTGTGATTGTAATGAGAAATTTTTAAATTTATATTTTTTCAATTTATTTTTGTGTTTATTTTAGGAGTCATGGAATTGGAGTTATTCAAGTCATTTTTATTTATTTATTTGTCATTTTTTTGTGTAATAAAGTGGAATTTGATCTAATGACGAAGTTGAATGACTAATAAAGAGTTCATCTCATCTTTACTCTTCTTACCTAAGATCAATTACACACAGGTTTGTATGATATGTTGTTATATTTAAAGACATTCAACGCATTCATTCTAATCATCTGAAATTATAAATTAGGGAATAAATTTGCATCCATACATTTCAATTGGTGTTGTAAAAGGAAATTAGCATTGTACAATTACTCTGGAAGCATTTCCATGACTAGAGAGTTGTTGTTTTCGATATTATTTCAATGATTTAGTCAAGGTGAGTGCCCTCCCAACTAAATCATATGGCAACCAAACAAAGGTATTTATCAATATTGTCAACTCTTATTGACATCAAGAAGTGCAAAATAAATTAAGATATCTCGAGTAAAGTAAAGAAGAATAAACTACAAATTACATAGGTTAAGTTTGCAAGTGAATGACAAGTTTCTAAAAACACATATATGCCGTTGACAATTAAATTCATTTCTACACTGTCAACAAAATATTCTAATTCCAAGACAATTACCAAACTATGATTTATTGTTCCAAATTTTGAGGCACATTAATTTTCTACAACAACTTTGGAGTCATCTTCAATTATTGAGCTAAGTGAATTTATTTGCTACTTACATATCTCATATTCAATTATTAAAAATTAATCAATACACACCTTGTAGTTACCTAGTCTAGGTTAATTGTGATTATGTATGTGCATCTCATTGGTTTAGCCCTGGCTAGATCTAGGGAAAGCTTATTTTTCTTTTCATTTTAGTGAACTTGTTTGATCCTACACTTCCCAACCTCCTTCAAGGGATTCTAATTTAAATTTTTAGATTTATTATTATTCTAACTTTTCACGTATTTTTAACCTTACATGGGGTTTGGTATTTATTTACTTCTCATTGAATGGGAGTTTGAGAATGCATAGTAATTTATCTTTTATTCCACTCTCTCAACCTAGATTTCCTTATCATTATGGCACCTATCAAGGTTTTTGTCATTGCTAATTTATATGCATTTATTTCATGTTTACATGTTTCATATCATATGATACATCTATCATCGATACACTTATGAAATTTTATGTTATAGATACATGTGATTTATGTAATGGGTTGTTTTATCATGTACTACCTTTTCCATCCTCCGTTGAGTTGGTTAGTGTTTATCCTATGTTATTAGAAATGATTAGTTCATTTATTCAAATACATTCCATGTTGATCATGTGACTTCTAACAATTATGATCATATATTAAGCAAAGATGTGTCATGTAATTTAAACCTATGCATAACATTAGTGTAACTAGCAATAATATATCTTTTACATGTCATGATAGTTCTATAGATTAATCTCTTTCACATAAATTGTCCTCTTTCATACGTAATGATCATTCTTCTACATCTCATGATGAGTATATGCCTACTTAACCTTCACATGATCTTCCTTCACATAATGATAGATTGTGCCTTGATGATACTTGATTAGTTCCTCATGTTGATACTTCATTGTCTTATCATACTTTGGGATGGCATTGTGAATCTTAATGAGGTACTTTTTATTATGACTAAATATGTATTTATTTATTTATTTATACACATGCATACATATACATATATAATATATGTATTTATATATAAAAATAAATCAATACATATGTGTATGTATATACATATATATTTATACATACATACACATACACATATACATATATATAAGTACATATTAAAAATAAATAAATAAATATGTATATACATATATATTTATATATACATATGCACATATACATGCATACATATATATATATTTATGCATTTATGTATGTATTTAGTTATTTATTTATTTGTATGTATGTATTTAGTTATTTATATATATGTATTTATTTATTTATTTTGTGGGGTTAAAAATAAAAATTATATTATTAAATACTTAAGTACATGAACCATAGAGACTTCCAGATACCCATAGTCATCTCAATACTCAGCAAAACAAGAACCCACACATGGTTCCTACAAAACCAATCAAAAGAAGACATAAAAGAGCAACCAATCCACATAACACTTCTCCCTACTATTCTTGGCCTATAAATGGCAATCCTTCTTATCCTTATAAAGAACCCGATGAAGAAATTGGACACAATCTTGATCAAGATCTATCCAATTCTCTGCATGTCAACCACTCTCATTCTCCAAAGCTCATTTGGCTAAACAATCAACAACCTTGTTCCTTTCCCTAGGAACATGAACAAAAGATATAACTTCAAAGTTTGTTGCTAAACAAAGATTATGTTTAGCCATTGAGGCTAACCTCTAAGAGTAGTTTTGAAAACTTCCTCTATTCAATAGGTTGACAAGAACCATAGAGTTAGTCTCACAAATAACATTCTTCTAGCTTCCAACACAAGCTCTCTCAAGAGCATAGAGAAGAGCCCAAGCTTCCATCAGATTATTAGAGTGAGTTCCCAAGGAGTAGGAAAAGAAATTTTCAATAGATCCAACATTGTTTCTGCCAATACCACCAATACTCGTAGGGCTTGGGTTACCTCTAGAGGATCCATCCATATTAATTTTAAGGAAATAACCAAGAGGAGGAGACCACTTACCTGAACAGTCCACCTTTCTACCATGCTGCACTCTAAAGTCAGACCTATGATTTAAAGCAAGAATAAAGGATATCTCTAGGATATTGGTAATACATTGGATTAAAGAGGATAAGGGGCCATCCTCAAATAACTTAGCATCAATAGTCTCTTTAATTATACCCTTTATTTTATACCAAACTTGAATGAATTCATTTCACCCATTATGAAATATACGACAATTCCTTTCCAACTAGATTTTCCAAAGGACAAAATAGGGTCCAATATCCCAAGCAGTTAGAAGAAAGGATAGTGAAGGAAGGGATCTACCCAAACTATTCTAGAATTCAACCAAGGATGTGTGATGAGAAGAAAGTATGTTTCAAAGCTACCACCAAAAGGTGACTCATGTCTTCCTCATTCTTACCACAAAGAAAACAAAGGGAAGGCCTATGAAAACCTCTCTTCCAAATATTTTCCCAAATGAGACACTTATTGTGACTGAGTAGACATAAAAAGGAATTACACTTTGTCCAACCAAACTTATTACAGATTCTTTCCCATTTGATAAAATCCACACATCATCCTTTATGCATCTCTAGAGCATGATAACCACACCCAACATAACACTCACCTTTAGAACTCATACCCTAGGCCAAAATATCACAATCCTCCAAAAGACTACATAATCTATTAGCCAAAATTGAAGCAAAGGCTTATGTGTCTTCTACAAAGCCTCCTCTAGGCCAAAATTTTGAATTCTTCCAACCATGAAGCAAGGATTTGTGCATGTGGTGACTAAACTTAAAGTCAACCACCTTAGACCATTTGATTGTTGGAATAGGAAATCAATTTTATTGTTATTCCAATAGTGACAAATAGTCAACACTGAAAATCCTAGGTAGTGCTTCAAGTATGCATTTGACATGACCGAAGGACTTCTATTCAACTGAAGTTTGAAGTGATAAAGGGTCCCAAGAGGGTTTTTGTAGCCCCTTGGATGTTGAAGGCATTTTTTGGTGAAGCTAGACAATTTTTTTGGGGACTTACTATTTATGGTAACTTTGACAAATGTTTGACATGTAGATGCATGAGTTACACTTTTTATTTTTTGAAAGTTTATTCAACAAGGACTCTACAACTCGGATTTCTTATGCATTTTTGAAGTCACATGTTTTTTGCATTGTTTGAGATTGTTGTATTTACAGATTTTTCCAAATTAATAAAATATGAGAGATCTTTGTTAGTGGTTTTTTCCTTGGTATTATTTTACCCAATTTTTCACATAATTTTTGTGTGTTTTTTGTGCTTATTGTTTTTCTATATTTATTCTACACTATGAATTTTCTCACACCAACTACTAAGAAAACATCTAGGAGGGGTTGAAGATGGGGAAGAGAAAAAATAATGGGAGGATAATTGTCCCAAGAATCATTCCAAAATAACACATTGTTGTCTTTATTAATAGTCCAAAAAAGACCTTGCTTAATAATTGTTGCTCATTTTTCCAAAGTGTTCCAAATCATTGACCCTTTTGCACATAACTCTATTTGTAGAACATATGCATCAACCACCCCTCCCAAATATTTTAAATTCAAAATATTGGCCCAAGGTAGTCCAAGATTCATACACCATTTCCAAAATAATTTGGCAACAAGGGCTTGGCAATTAAGCTTAGAATGACGCAGACCAAGACCTTCATCTCTCTTTGAATGACAAACAATGTCCCAACTCACAAGGCTCCATTTTTTAGAATCCAAGTTACTTTCCCAAGGAAATTTCCTTGAAAGAGATTCAAAATATCTAAGAAAACTTTTAGGAGCCCTCAAAATTTGTAGATGGGCAAGGATTGCAAAAATATTTCAAAAGAATCACTCTACCAGTAAAGGATAACTAATGGAAGGTCCAATGGCTCACCCTTGTATGAAATTCATCTAAATTATTTTTCCAATGATCTCTTCTAAGAGTACCTTTGTATCTTTGTATGTATGCATGTATGTATGTATGTATGCATATTTGTATATGTATTTATATATATGTATATGTGTGTGTTTGTGTATGGATAATTTTTATTTATATTGACATATGCATTTATGTGTGTATATATTTGTCTAAATAAATACATACATATGTGTGTGCATGTATTTGTATACAAGTTAATATATATTTATGTGTTTATTTATATATTTCTTTTATTTATTTATAATTATTTACCTATATAAATATAAATATACACAAATATAAAATTATATGTGTGTATGTATTTATTTATTTAAACCTATGTGTGTATTTATATATGTAAATATATATGTATTTATATATGTATATGTGTGTGTATGTGTGTATATTTATATGTATGTATGTATGTATGTATGTATGTATGTACATACATGTGTGTGTGTGTATGCATGCATTTATTTATATATATGTCTGTGCACATTTATTGTTAGGATAGGTGACATTATAATTGGTATCCTAAGTTGATTTATGTGTCTCTAAATTCTTTGGAAAGTGTTCTAAGGGACATGATGGACAAAATATTTAGTATTTATTCTCCTATGACAAATTGTAATTGCATTCAAAGAGGTGGACCCTTTATCGTGGTGGTTACAAAGCATTTTAGGAGGATATTCCTCTTGGGTATCCAACTTTGTGAGTGGGGACCACTTTGGTGTGTATGTCCTTGCATGTTATTTTCATGTTTTGCATGCTTTTGCATGGTTGGGCACCCAAGTTTGCATGTTGGTGCATGCTCTTGCATGTAGTCGTCGGACCGATCAGTGAGTTATGGAGCACTTGGGTTTGAACAATTCTAATTGTTTGTGGGTTAGGCATGGGTGTGAAGGTCATGTGATTGTTTAATATTCTATGCCATGTTTATGGGTTGTCCACTAAGGGGAGCATGGGTTTTTCCAAGTGATTTTGCTTATTTTTTTGGGATGCCATTTGTGGTATTCTCTCCCACAAACTTCTATATATTGGAGCCTTGAGATGGTGGTTTGTAAGAGTTTGTTTGTAGGTTGTCAAAGCAACAAAGTGTTGTATTATAGAGAGGATTGTTGTATTAATGTACTTCCTTGAATATTATTACAAACATTGGATCTCTTTGGGTGTGGATTTTTTTCCCGCAAGGGTTTCTCCACATATATCTTGTGTCACTTGTGTTTGATGACTTGTGGTACTGCAGATTTTTCTTTCATTGTTGTAATTGTTAATCACTTAGTATTTCTATGGTAATCTTTAACATATAATTTCAGATTTGCAACCACTTTAATAAGTTCATATTGTTGCAAGTTATACCTTGATTTCCAACATTTGGTATCACAGCTAACGATTAAGTTAAGAGAGGGACATCTTTCTTTTCAGTGTTGAATGTTTTTTAGTTGTAGTGAGAGCTTATGCAAATGTGCGGGTTTTATAGATTATAGATTTCTGAAGAAGATTGTAAACATGGCTTCTACCTCTCGTCTAGATATTGATAAGTTCAATGGCATTGGCTACAAGATGTGGAAGTTGAATATAGAGGATCTCCTTAAAGAGAGAGATCAGTGGTTGACAGTTTCTAATGAAAAGAAACCAAAATCAATGTCTGATGAAGATTGGAAGAAAATAGACAAGAAGGCATGGGGAACCATTCTATTGTGTCTTACAAATTTTTTCCTCTTAAATGTTTCAAAATAATCTACCTCATTCAAGTTGTGGAGGACGATAGGTGAAATCTATCAATATAAAAGTCTAACAAATAAGTTATATCTCAAAAGACATTTGTATTCTTTGAAAATGAAGCATGTTGATTCTATTATAGAACATTTAAATGTTTTTAATATGATTATAAGTCAACTTGCATCTATAGATGTTAAGATAGAAGAGGAAGATAAATGTATTTTGATGCTTTGTTCTTTACCTAAATCTTGGGTTCAAATCTGATTGGTGGTATAGATCCAAAGATGGATAGTCTCATTTCTATACTTCTTTCAAAACTTCTCTCAAAAGAGATGAGGATAAATTCCATGAATGTGGGCTCCCAAGATGCCTTACATGTGCAAGGAAGGTCCAAAGAAAAAGGAGGGCCTAAAGGGGACAAGAAGAGAGACAAGTCTAAAGGATGTTCTAAAACCCTAGGGAAGAGCAAAGTAAAGTATTGTAATTGTGGTAAGAGAGGGAATGTGAAGGAGCGTAGAAACAAGAAAAATAATTCAAATACTTCCACGGAAAAGTCCTCAGAAGATGGTGATTTTGATGCTTTTTTAATTTTTGCTAACACTATTAGTGGTGGTGCTTGGCTCATTGATTTATGTTGCTCCTACCACATGACTCCTCACAAGGAGTGGTTCACTTCATATTCAACTTATGATGGGGGAGAAGCTTTCCTTGGTGATAACATCACAAAGAAGATTGTTTAAGGGAAAGGTAAAGTTGCGTTTCAGTGATGGAAGGGTTAAAACCCTTGATCATGTTTTACATATTTTAGGACTTGTGAGAAATTTACTTTCAATATCCAAGTTGAATGATTTTGGAATGCATGTGACATTTGACAAGTCGAGTTGTAGGTTGGTAAGAGGGAGTTTGGTGATAGCTAAAGGATCTCATATTGGGACTTTATTTAGGCTTAATGCTTCCACTTTTTGTAACTCTACCAATGTAACTGGCATTGAAAATGCATGTATGTTGTGGCACCATAGATTGGGTCACATAAGTGAAAAGTGTCTTAAGACCATTTTGAATAAAATGTTGGTTGATGGTATTTCTAATTATTTTGTTGGTAAAAAAGATTTTTGTGAGCATTGTGTGTTTGGTAAACATAATAGATCATAATTTCCTAATTGGACTAATAAAGCTAAGAGATTATTAGAGATCATTCATTCAGATGTGTTTGGGCCAATGGTTGGTGACTCTTTTCGAAAATCTCGTAACTATTATGTTACTTTCATTAATGATGCGTCAAGATACACTTGGATTTATTTTGTGCATGCAAAATATAAAGTTTTCACTAAGTTTAAGGAATTTAAAGCCTTAGCTGAGTAGCAAACGAATTATAAGATAAGGGTGTTGAGATCTGACAATGGGGGTGAATATTGTTCTAGGGAATTTGATGTGTTATGTAAGCATGCAGGTATTGTTCAAAAAAAGACTACTCCTTATACACCTCAAAAAAATAGGGTAGCAAAAATAATGAATTGAACCTTGATGAAAAGAGCTAGGAGCATGTTGAGTGGTGCTAAACTTGATAGATGCTTTTGGGCATAAGCTATAAGTACTACATGTTATTTGGTTAATAGATCTCCTTGTTCAACTCTTGTTAATAAAATTCCTTATGAAGTGTGGATAGGTAGAAAGCCTTATGTTTCACATTTAAGGGTCTTTGGTGTTGGAAGAATGAAGAAGAATGGCTAACTATATAGTTTTGTGTTGTCATTGATGTCACCATGTTATACAAGTTGTGACTGCTAGTCCAAGTTGGTGTTTGATTCATTATTTTGGTTTGTTATATGAACCGGTATATAGGTTACACCCTCTGATATTTTGGTCCACAATTCTCCATGGTTGATAGTTGCTGCTTGTGGTTTTGGGAAACAATTTATGGGTGTTGAAAGCATGTATTTTCAAAATCTCTTGTGCTCTAGTGCTTGTATGGTGTATCGACATTATTCCATTGATTACTTTTTGCTATTAAGTCTATTTCTGGCCGACTTCATGAATAAGCAGTGGTATGGTGAATTAATTTTTCTTACATGGATATATGTGCAACCTATCTTAGGTCTATGCCAACATGATAAAGCGTGCTACACATTTTTATTTATTGTTTGGAAAAAAAATTGTGACTGATTGAAGCTGACAGTTGGTATTTTTAGTAAACAATGATTGCATCTAATTAGGCTGACCTAATTGATGCTTGCAAATGGATCAAGTATATATGTTGGACAGGTTTTAAGATTGAGATGCAAAGAATTAGTAGTGATTGTGAAGATGTTAGTGCGAAAAGTGCAAAGATGATGAAGTGCATTAAGTCAATTTATTGAGCATCATCGGAACTGAATCAACACTTAATAGGTGTATATTATCAATTCATTTTGTGGTTGTAAGCCATTTTGTCATTGTAATTTTGTAGGCAGTGAGCCTCCTTGTAAGCAGTGAGCTTTTGTATATAGACAATGAGTCTTATTCTGGGCAGTGGGCCAGCAATGAGCCTTATATATTCGGTTTTGGAACTACTTTATATTGTGAGTTAATCCTCACCGTGGTTTTCTGTTATTGGGTTTTCCATGTAAAATCTGGTGTTCATTATGTTGATTTTGCTTTCTGTTATCTACATTTCATGTTCATACTTAATAACAAAATAGCGTGGTTGTGAAATTGATAAGTGTTGAAGTTTTATGTTTGAATTTGGTGACAACTGATTCACCCCCTCCCTCTCATTTGTCCTACACCTTTTAACAATTGGTATTAGAGCTTTGGTTCCTTGGTGTAGAGCTTAACCGCTTGAGGAGGATCCTAAAGGTTGATCAAATGGATGATAAAGAAGAACTCCATACTGCACTTGAAGATCTTGATAAGGAAAAAAAATGAAAACAGAGACTTGAAAGAAAATCTAGATGAGGCTAATGAATGCATCCGGAAACTGAAAGAACAATTGAAGAAATTCAAGGAAAGACATAGAGAAGTAAGTGAACAACAGAAACAAGAGATCATTGAATTGAAAGTACTTGTAGAAGAAAAGAAGAGAATCAAAGAATGTCTAAATACAATAGTGCAGAACAAGTCCGATGAATGCACTAGACTTGAACAAGAAGTGGTAAACTTGAAAGTAGAATTGGAGAAGGAAAAACTTTGCGAGAACAATTTCAAATCTAGCTCTAAAAAGCTTGAAGAACGGTTTGCATGATAGAAACCAAATAAAGACAAAGGTGGCTTGGGAAATGAATCAGGTGAAAGCTCAAAAGATAGTCAAAAGACTCAAGATAAAGGGAGGTAGAAAATAAATTCAGAGAACTTTGCTAGAAAACCTCCTATCAGACAACCATATGCACAAAGGTATCCATCCTTCAATGGTATTTACTTGTCCTAAAATAAATATGGTCACAAGGCAACAAAATGCAGGAGTAGGATGAATTAGTTTCCCGGTTCCTTCTTTGGACAATGTTTCTCATGTAAGAAATTGGGACATAAAGACACTGAATGCAAATCTCAAGTAAGAATGATCAGTCAAGTGATGATGAATAGGTTTAATGGAGGTGGAGTGAATCATTTTTTTAATGGCCACTGCTATACCTATAAAAAATTTGGACACAAAGCAAATCCATGTAGATTGAAGGGTAATGGAGGTCAAACTAATCAGAAAAGTGTTATCTACTATAATTGTAAAAAACTTGAACATATCTCAAAAGTTTGCAGAAGTAAGAAGGGAAGGCAGTCTACTCCGGTAGAGAAGAATGAACCAGTAAATAAAATTGACAAAGAAGAGGTGAAGCAAGAGATGAATAAGATATGGAGGAAGAAAGAAGAAGAACCTAAAATTGTTGATGTGTTTGTGCCCTCATCTGGTACAGACAATTCCTCTGGGAATTAGACCTAGCATGGTCTTAGGGGGAGCATTATCATAAAGCTGTAAAAAACCCATGTATGAATGGCGTGTTAGAAGTTGGCACGAGGATGTATTGTGAAGAATGAATAAACAAAGGTTTTGGAAAAGAAACTAAAAGAAAACATGTTGGCATGCTAAATTGCGGATCGAATTAGTTTTTTTTTGTGTTGGGAAGAATGGTTTTAGCAGCTTTTTGAAGTCTATCGCATTTAATGGGAATTAGGGCAAACTGATGGTGTATAAAGTAAAATTCATAAGTCTTTTTGATCACTTGATCAATTGAAGAGTTTGAAAGGTTTCTTGGAGCAATCTCGAAGCGATTTGAAGCATTTCTGAGGTAATTTGAAGGAATTATTACAGATACTTTGGAATTATTTCTTAGTTTACAAAGGGGAAGAAGGGAAAAGGAAGGAGTTTTGATTGAACAATAACAAATTCAAGAAAGATAAGCATGAGAATGGACAAAGGATCAAGCGGCGACATTCCACTAAAGTTGAAAGGTGTTGAATTGCAAGAATTTGATCATAGGAAGATGAAGGAAATGGAACTAGGGCTGAAGATAAATGAATTACAGAGCATAAAAACCCTAGGTATGGATTTATGGGGAGAATTTCCCTGGTTTGCAGATAAATAATTCATCTTGTTCTTGTTAAGTCAATTCAAGAATGACAGTATTATGTTGGATAAACCCTACCCGATCATGAAGGAAGCGATCGAAGCAATTACTGGTTTATACAATGTTAGTGATCTCCCTGGGAAGAAAACCATGAACTACAAATATGTGGAGGAACTTACTGGCATTGACAAAGACCCTCGAGCTCTATTGATAAACACTCTTGCAGATTCCGTTGTAAGGTATGTTGTGTACAACGTTTCTTATAAAATCTATTTCAGAAATCGTGAAGGTTCGACTTCAGCTATTGTTGTATATCTTGCATACATGATGGTTAAGGAAAACAAGTAGTTTGATTTGTGTAGCCTATTACTTGAAAACCTAACTGAGAATGCCTGAATGTCATTCATTGAGGGTTATCCTTTTTAGTTTGGATCTTTGTTCGTGTGTTTGACTTTTACTTTTTGAACTCGCTACTAGGAAGAGAAAATGTTGAGTGGGAATCTGATATTCCTGTTGGAAATTTTTTTTACAAATACTTGGAATCATTGGAAAATAATGTAAGCATTGGAAAAATATATTTCACATCCCTAAAGACAAATTTGTGCTCCAGTATGTCAGTACCTAGTCAGTCTGAAGTGGGTTCATCCTCTGGTAAGAAAGAGTTGGAAGTTATCATTGGTGAGTCTCCTCCAGAATCTAAAAAGAGGAAAACTATTGTAACAGATGTCTTGGAAGAAAAGAAGAATGAAGAAGAATTTCTATCTGTATCTAACTCCTTTGATCCAAAGGATATACAAATGGTGCTAGACAAGGGTGAAATGAAGAAGATTGGTGAAATGTGAAATGCATGCTCTCCGATTGAGTGACTTAAAATTGATGATGTATTGGTTGATTATTTTCTCAATAGGGGTATTTCAGTCTCAGATGTATCAGATTCTTTTCCAGATAATCTAGTAGAGATTATTGAAGAGAGAACATTGTTGGAAGGACCCGAAGGTCATAAATTTAATGCTATGATTGAGAGAAGATGTACCAAAGCAAAACAAGTGTTATCTAAACATATTAATGAGACAAAAGAATGCATCAAAGAAATATCTAACATCTACCGATATTGTCTCTGGTGGCTGACAGTTGTTGACAATTTCAAAAGAAAAATTGAAGCCATTGAATTTGAGATGAATAGTATTGGAAAGAATTTTGATTTCTTCAAAGACAAGGATGGAAAACAGAGAATAAGAGTTGGTGAATTGCAAGTGGAGTTGTTGATTGCTTAGAGGCAAAGAGAAGACATGCTTAAAACCTTTTGATTGGTTAAAGAGATTGTTGAGGTCCAGTTGGATCATCTCTCTAGAATTCTCTTTGATGCATAAGATTGTGAATGACAGTGTTTGTCTTCTAATCAGACATCCTCCTTTAGGCGGTTATCTTTATTGGATGGTATGAGTGCAAGTATGAATTCGGTTGTGCTTGCTTGGAAAAGGATTATTTTGATCATAAGAGAGAGGTACAAGAAAATATTTCATGTAAAAATCATCATTTTCACTTGAATGTTTGAAATGGAGTGTTGGAATTCCTTTGTATATACAATGTTGCCCTGTACAAATGTTTACATACTAAATTTTTGGTCGCCCTTTGCCATTAATGTCAAAGGGGGAGAGAATCATGTGAAGAACAATTACAATGATAGGGGAGGGAATGTTGTGTTTTGTAAATTTCAGCACATATTGCCATCAATAACAAAGGGGGATATTGTTGGAAGAATGAAGAAGAATGACTAACTATATAGTTTTGTGTTGTCATTGATGTCGCCATGTTATATAAGTTGTGACTACTATTCTAAGTCAGTGTTTGATCCAATATTTTAGTTTGGTATTTGAATCGGTATACAAGTTACACCCTCTGGTATTTTGGTCTACAATTCTCCGTGATTGATAGTTGCTGCTTGTGATTTTCATAAACAGTTTATGGGTGTTGAGAGCATGTATTTTCAGAATCTCTTGTGCTCCAGTACTCGTATGGTGTATCAACATTATTCTGTTGATTGCTTTTTCTATTAAGTCTATTTCTGGTCGACTTCATGAATAAGCGGTGGTATGGTGAATTAATTTTTGTTACACAAATATATGTGTGACCTATCTTAGGGCTATGTCGACATGATAAAGTGTGCTACACATTTTGATTTATTGTCTGGAAAAAATTTTGTGACTACTTGAAGCCAACAATTGGTATTTTTGGTAAACAAGGATTGCATCTAATTAGGCCAACCTAACTGATGCTTGCAAATGGATCAAGTATTTATGTTGGACAAGTTTGAAGATTGAGATGCGAAGTAGTAGTGATTGGAAGCTATGAGTGTGAAAAGTGTGAAGATGAAGGGAATTAAGTCAGTTTATTGAGCATCACCAGAACTGAATCAACATTTAATAGGTGTATATTATTAGTTCATTTTGTGGCTGTAAGCCATTCTATCATTGTAATTTTGTATGTAGTGAGCTTCCTTGTAAGTAGCGAGCTTTTGTATCTAGTCAATGAGTCCTATTCTGGGTAGTGATCCCTTTGGAAGTGAGCCTTATATATTTGGTTTTGGAACTACTTTATATTGAGTTAATCCTCACCATGGTTTTTCCCTTATTAGGTTTTCCATGTAAAATCTAGTGTTCATTGTGTTGATTTTGCTTTCTGTTATCTGCATTTCATGTTCATACTTAATAACAAAATAGTGTGGTTGTGAAATTGATAAGTGTTGAAGTCTTGTGTTTGAATTTGGTGACAACTGATTCACCTCCCCCTCTCAGTTATCCTACACCTTTTAACATTTGGTTGTGAGGATTGCAAGATGGGGAAAAATCAATCTAGCCTAGATAATAGTGACAATCACAACACTTTAAGCTAATAACCCAATCCAAAACAAAAGAATACAAACAAATGGAGAGATCAAAATGAAAACAAAGAAAACAAAGCACTCCCCATTGCAATTGAATCACTTCCCTTGTCTCTCCTATTTCTTCTTTTGCAAATATGCCCTCAGATTTGTAGTAGAACTTGTGCAAATACTTGCAAATAGTAAGCAAGAAAGTTGGAGATAAGTGGTTGTTAAGGAAAAAATAGAGGATAAAGGCTTCTTTTATAGATAGTCATTCAAACAGATGGTCAAGATCGAGCTTCTAGAAAGATGCCAAGATGAATGGATGAGGATTCATGAGATGGAGGTTACAAAATAAACGGTCAAGATCGAGCTTCTAGAAAGATGCCAAGATCAACAAATGAGGATTCATGAGATGGAGGTTACAAAATGGATGGTCAAGATTAGAAAGAACCCAAAGGTGATCAATGGTCGAGATTTGAAAATGAGATAATGGAGGGGTAATGGTCAAATTAAAAATTGGAAATCAATTAATTCATGAGAAAGGAATCTCTGGACAAGTGGAGGCATAAACAATTTTTCCAAATTATTTATTTGAGGGAAAAAGGCAAGTGGGAGAAAGTAGACATTTAATTAAAAGGATTTATGGAATCAATTTTAATAAAATGGGAAAATGGACATGAGACATAAATAATTAATTTAAGTTAATAATTTAATAGAGGGAAGGAATGTCATGAGATAATTAAATAGTTTCAACAATTATTTAATTATTTGAAGAATTAAAGGATAAGTGAATAGTTAAATAATTAACTTTAATTATTTAACTATAGACGAACGATAATAAGGAAATAATCAAATAAATAGTAATTTATTTAATTATTGAAGAAAGGGGAGGATTAGTGACACAATTAATTTATTTAATTGATCGGGATAGAATAAAGCTAAGAAGTGAATTAACTAAATAATTAAAAATTATTTAATTAATAGAAGAATGTGATCAAGAAAAAATATTTAATTATGTGGAGATGAAGACCAAGAAAAATGACGCTCACAGACTAAGACATTTTTCAGTGTCTACAAGGATTTTGTTCATGTGCCTCAAGAGAAAAGTTCTAAATTGGATCCAAAAGCACATAAATGCATCTTTGTTGGTTACGGTGAGAATGTAATTTAAGGTTACAAGCTTTGGAATCCACTAACATGTAAAATGGTTTTCTCTAGAGATGTGACCTTCAGGGAGTTTAGAGCTTACTCAAGTGAAGAACAACCAAAGGAGATGGATAAGTCAAAAATAGTGCACTTTGAGACAAAGATTGAAAAGTAGGAAGATGCACATGTGGAAGAACAACCAGATGGATTAGAGGATGGAGAAGAAGAAGAGGGTTTAGAGAGTTTAGATGATGTACATAATGCACATGTAGAAGAAGAGCAACAAGAACCCCTTACTCCTACCTTGAGAAGATCCACAAGGCAACAAAATCCAATTGATAAATATAGCCCATCCAATTTTCATTGTGTATTTGCTTTGCTGAGTATTGATGATGAACCTAGATCCTATAGGAAGGATCTTTCTTCAAAAGAGAGTGAGTCTTGGATGCAGGCCAAAGGAACCGACCTTCTCTAGAGATTATTTTCCATCATAGGTGACCCACAAACCTAGAAAGGATCCCATGTTTCACTAGTAGGCTAAGTTTTGCAACTTAGCAAGGGTGCACTTTTAGGTAATAACAAGTAGTTCACACTACATTCCCTTCTATAATAAAATTATGAATTATTTAATTTTGAAATTACAAATTTAACTGACTTCTACTTTATTAGTTGTACCATTTTCCAACTTGATACAACCAACCCATGAAGAACATATATGATATCCTCGAGAAGCTCCATAAAATTTTAGTTTTACCTAGGGAAGAGTAGGAGGGATCCAAGTTACATTATTTTTGTATTCTTTTATTTTTCTCCTAATGATCAAGCTTACTATAGGAGGAGACTTCAAATGTGGCCAGTTCTTTGATAGGATAAAGTTTGAATTTGTAAATGATTTCTATTGTGAGGATTTATTAATTGTTACTCATGTTTCTAATGGTTGTTAATTATTATTAAGCTAACTGGAGATATCCTTGGGTAACATATTTTTTTATATTTTGTATGCACACACAACCATGCATAAAAGGAGAATTAATTTTTTCCTGAACATGTCTTTTAATTTTGTAAAAAAGGTTCATATTTTTCATTCTTTCAAGAATAAAAAGGAAATATTATAACATAGCATGATCATTAAATCTGTATTCTCTAGAATAGAATTCCATAGCCTAATATTTTAAATAGCTACACTCACACACTTACATCAATACTATTTAAATTAACTTTAAATAGTATAAGACTATTTAATAATAAAATAGAGGAAGTAAAAGATTCAAACAACATCACAAAACACATTAGACATAACTTTAACTTGAGAAATTGAGTTGGATAGTAACAACCATTGATGGTGTTCACTTATTTCTATTGAAGTTGTATGCTCCAAGAATTTTTCCACCAATTTTTTTCCTTGTTAAGGGTTTTTAAGTCCGTAAAGGTTGTCTTAGAGTGTTTTGTGGTTGTCTCTTCTCAAGCACAGTCACCATAAGACATGGGACACAAATTTTTCACACTTCCCAAACTATTTTGGTGCAAGATTTCATGACACACAATCTTGTAAGTTTCATATTATTTATTGCAAACTAAATTTGTTCTCTATGTTAGATAGAAAATTTGTTAACATGGGATAGTTCTCAAATTCCTCTTTTTAATGGAGTGAAATTTGACAGAGCATGCTAAATAGAAAATAAGGGACTAACATAGATTACAATTTATGGAGAATTGACTTGGTGTTCAATATCACAATAAGGTATCTTAAGAATATTTCAGATGATATTTTATTAAGAATGTTGTACTCATCTATTAGTTCCATAAAATCACAGATACTTACCATGCTCGACAAAACCACTAACTTCAATATTCACAATTTCAAAATAAAAGAATTCATAATTTTATTATAGAAGGGAAGGTAGTGAGAACGCAATTGTTATAATATCATAATAAAGTATCTTAAGTTCATATATTAGGATGATTTTTTCTTAAGAATTTTGTACTCATCTATTAGCCCCATAAAATTTTCATTGCTTTAGAGAATAAGATATGGAAATCAATGCTCTATCCAATATGGGTGTTGATAAAATTAAATAAAAACTAAATTAAATTGCACATTTCCCTTATTTGATCAAGAAATATATTAAATAAAATTTAGGGGAAATCTACTAGTCATCATATTTCATTCTTTGTCCCTCTTCATCTCATTCTTGATTCTATGTCAACTAGGACAAGGAGAAGGGGTGTAGCCCAAGGCAAGGGATGGAATGAATTGACTGAAAGGGGGGTAGATTAGTTGCACTCACAACCAATGTTGTAAATAGATTGAATAAATAGTTATAAGGAGATTGATTCTGGTTCGCCTAAGAAATTTTTTCTTTGCATAGGGTTTTGTAATATTTTTCCTACAAACTCTGTCCATTTTTTGTATCAAACTCGTTGATAGCATGACACAAATTGTGTAAGATCTCAAGGTAAATCACTTTCCATAATTTTAGTGTGTTTTTTTAGCATCATTGCACAAATGGATCATCTCTTTGTGTTTTATTTCATTCTAAAATATTAAAGTCTTGATATGTTAAATGTAGGCACTGGTACCATGGTTTTATCAATGACTTTTTTCAATTGGGGTTGAAAGTAGTCATGGAGGTAGGTTTGACTATAGGCAAAGAAGTTTTCAAGGTTTTGTTGGTAGTGAAATCCATGAACAATAGCAACAATAATAGTTGGCTTACGTTCTCTCTCACCCCACTCAATGGTAGAGGTTGGGGGTCACATGGATCCTTCCATAAATCCCCTTCTTAGTCAACTTCCAACAACTTCCCTAATTTGTAGGCTTCCTCTTAGATGCCCCTTTCAACTCTTGCTTATCATAGCTATGGAGAAGGTGGAGGGGGGCCATTTTACAATACTATTCCCTTGAGGTGTAATGGAAGAAATAATTATTTTTAGCAACACATTATACCATTGTTTATAGAGAGGGTAGTTTTTTTTTTATAAGTATGTTAGCTGCAGCGGTTCAAAGATTTAATGTTGTAGCATGCTAGATACTTACTTTCAAAATCCTCCATTTGTGGGTGAAAAGGGTAAGGAAATATGAGAGTTTGTAAGTGATGTGCATATCAAATTCAATTTTTTAATGGCAACATAATGTTTAGTAAGATCAATCATGGCAGAGTTGTGGTAGAGATTTGTTTAATGGTCATCGATATAATTTAGTTTGAGGCTATGAAAGTGTCTAGCCTCATTAGTTTTTGTTATCAATCATCTTGTTAATAGATGTACAGTCTTACAATTTAGCTCTCAATCTCTTAGAACAATATGCTTATGTGCTTAGTTTGGTTTCAAAAATGGTATTTCATCTTCTTGTTGTTACTATAATTTATTTCTCAAAAATGAACTTTATACAAATATTTCCTTCAATTCACTATAAGAAAATAATTGTCTATCAGTGTAACCCTTGCACCCCCTCTTGGTGTAAGTGTTAGTTCCATATGTGGGATTAAAGATATATTCCTGCAGTGCTCAAACCGTTTTGAAGTATATCTTGTTTCTTCAGGTAATATATCTATTTTCTTTTGCTTGAAATATCAAATGTTAAGTGTTTTCGTGAAAAATTTAGCTATATTTAATGTGAATTAATTATGACAAATATCATTTTCATTATATTTTTGTTACATTTTTCGTTTATATCAAAATCTTTTTAATGATTTTTTTATATCATTCATGAATTTGTTTTGCTATTTTATATATGAACACAAACTTATACTGATACTTTAAAACATTATTCAAAAAATCTAAAATCTATTAACTTAGATACTTTATTTAAATTAATTGATCCGATTATTTACTTGAAATTTGTGTATTTACCAATTATGATGGATCATACAATGGCAGGAATATTGGGACCCTATAAAACAACAAATGGACAATTCTTGTGCTCTATTGTGAAATTAGAGGAGGAGAAAATTAAAGGATTCTAAATTTGTATTGAGCTTTATATATTGCTTTCTCGGGGGAATTTGTTTTGGATGAGACTAAAGATTTATGTGTCAATTATTTAAGTCATTCTCCGCAGAAGATTGGGATCAACTCCCACCTTTTAAAAGAGGTAATTTTATGAATCTAGAGGTAAAGGTTATTTAAATCAATGTTAAGAAATGAATGGAAAGAAAAAGAAAAAGAAAAAGAAAGAGTGACAGTCAACAACATCTATTAACATCCATGGTCATAATTATTCTACATCTTCTTCAATCTTCAAACACTCAAATCTAATTTATTTTCCAAAATCTGCAAACTGATATTCTACCCTAGGACCATCAAATTCCTTCTTCATCAATGGTTGGGGCTCATTTCACATATTATCAAATATAATTTTATTAACTAAGTTAAGAGAAGTTGTCTTTTCAAAATAAATTATATGTTTCAAATCCTAACCTCTAAACATGCACTAAATGTGATCACACGCTTAAATAATACCAAATTAGGGCTAAACTTCTTCAGATTTATGAAAAATTAGCTAAAGATTAAGCACATCACCATCACATATGATCACCTCATTTCAAACCTAGACTATGCAAGCACCTTCACTCAAAGAATGGAAAAAACAAACATGGGTAACCACAAACATTAGGAAGGAGAGAGCATAAAAAATGTTAGGAAAAAGAAGATGTCTCAACCTTTGATTTTTCCCATATCATTGATTTTTCTAAATATTGAATGCTACTATTTTTATCACATTGTATTGTGAGTTATAACTTGTAGTTTTTTTTTTTATGAGTCAAGTTGGAAAGTTGATTTTACAGATGGAGTTGTGCATGAAGGTATTTTCTATTTTTCATGTTGATTTTGCATGGAATGTGAGTTTTTGAGGTGCAATTATTTTGGCAAGTGCAAGTTTGGTGACAATTGGAAACTTACCATTATGCGTATGCAATGTTTTTGGCACTTTCCATGTTGCATCTTCAGTCTTTGAAAGTCAATTTACTAATTTGTGCATTGTAAGCTCTATAAATATGAGTTTTTGCTTGAGGAATTTAGAGAGGAGAGACTAAATTCACAAGGGGTTATGTTGTCGGATTTTCTCCAGATGGAACAAGATGTAAATCTCCATGTAAATGCTTAGAGCCTGCAATTGTATTGTAACTATGAATTTTGTTGTTGAATAATACAATGAATCTATGCTTTTGGAGTGTGGGATTTTTTACCCGAAAGGGTTTTCCCCATGTAAACCTTTGTTTTCATGCCTTTTGTTCTATCTTTCATGTTTAATGATTTTGTTTATTGAATCTATTTAATGCATTTGTTGAAACTGGTTGATCTTACATGATCTAAAATTGCATGAAATTTTCTCTAAGAATTAATGGTGGGAAATAAACTGTCTGATCTCGCTTTATGACATAGTAGTATATGCCTTTTGAGGTTCTCTGAAGGAATGAATGTTACTGAAGACACATAATGATCTCAGATGTTCATTCTAGGATGAATCAATTTCCCTTCAAAAATCAAGAATGATATAACAATTACATGTATAATTCCATCAACTTTTTCCATCCATAGCATTAATTCAATATTATAGGACTTTTCCAAAGTGAAAGAGCTTGCACTCCATTAAAATTTATAAAACTTGAAATCAAAATGAAGACACACTTTTATGGGTTAAAATTTGTCTTTACATGCATTCAATAACACATTTTCATGTGTAAATTAAACAAAGGATAATGAAAAAAGAAGAAAAGGTTCAATGGATAAATGGTTGAAGATACTAGCTTTTTATTTTTGATTTCTTGCAATTTCAATATGTTTGAAGCTAAAGAAACAAGATTTCTCTAGACAAAACAAAATATGTTTGAATTGAATGTTTGAATTCATGGCATATTCTTATATTTCTAGTTTGGAAGGTTGACATCAGCCACTTGAGTTAGCATGACCCATAACCAATAAATATATCTTTACTTTGTCATATTAATCAAGTTTATACCATGCAAACATAATAAAATAAGTCCGAAAAATCAACAAATAAAGCTATGACTTCCAATTGCAAAAAAAAATTATTACAGCTTGGATAAAGATATTCCCTTCTATATTTCTCCAAATATCAAACTTGAAAGCTGCTAATAGCAAATGTTGAATTCTAAAGGATAAAATATTTTACACCATCACAGATTCTTTAGTCAACAAACCAACATTGCTCAAGAAAAGAGAAAAAATTGTCTAAGGATGCTACCATTAATTAGAAAAATATTATAAGAGAGACATATGTTTATTTAATTGAATTTATCAAACATTACAAGGACTTGCAAAATATGCAGTATATGGATTCTTATAATGTCAACTAAAGAAGGAAGCATTCCCATGGTTCAAAAACAAAGAAATAATAGACGTTAGTTATTGTTCAAGAAACAAGGTATGTTATTAATAGGTTTGTCCACAGAAAAAAAAAATTGTTTATACAAAAAAAGACAAAAAAGTAGTTATGCATAGGTGATCAAAAGGTTTTCATATTTGATAAGATTTCAATCATCTGTCCTCATCATTGTTAAAAAATAAAACAAAACAAAACTATAACTACTCTGAATTTTTCTTCACTTCAAAGAACAAAACCTATAGGCCTTGTTTTCATTATTGTGTCTATACTATATTATATTATAATTATTAATACTATTAATATGAAGGTTATAATTAATATTACTTAAATAATATTAAAATAATAATAATAATTTTTAACTAAATTAGGATTAGCATTATAATTAATAGAATATATTTAATTAATTTAAGATAGATTTAATTTTTAATAGAATTAGAATTAAAATTATATATATTATTTAATTTTAGAGTTAGATCATATATAGAATATAATTTTAACTTATTAATTAATATTTTAATATTTAAAATAACTATAATTTTTTTAATTAAATAGTTATTAATTAGGGTTGTTACAACTAAGATGTTTAATTATACCCCTAATTTTATAATAATTAATTAAATTTTAATTCTAGTTCTAATTATTATAATTTTAAAATCATTACAATTACGATTAGGGTTAGAATTAGGGCCAACCTTAGAATTAGGGTTGACACATCATTATTTATTTTGTGTATAATTTTATCTAGTATTTAGGTTTTTGAATAAATTTCAATGCTAGATATAATGACTTTCTTCATATCTAAGGATTTATGGTTAGGATTAGAATTAGGGTTAGCTTGAGAATTAGGGTTGACACATCATTATTTATTTTGTGTATAATTTTGTCTAGTATTTAGGTTTTTGAATAAATTTCAATTCTAGATATAATGGCTTTCTTCATATCTAAGGATTTATGGTTTATCAACAACACTGCGTTGCTTCCTGCCAAATGTTGTCAGGTCCATATTGATCTTTGATATTTAGACAAGTGGAGAGCATGAATGGTCCAGACATGATATACTATATGATTTTGTAATTTGTTATTAACTTTTTTTTGGTACATGCATTTGTAAGTTTTGTAAAAAATAGAAAAAAACAAGGCTTAAGTGAAAGTTAAATCTATTAGAATTTTAAAATTTTATAATATTAAAAGTCATATAAAAATACAATAGCATAAAACATAAAAACTTAGTAAAGAGCAAATATAGCAACTAATAGAGAGTTTTGGTTAAATCTTTGACAATCAGATCATTCTAAATCTTAACACTCCTAGCCTTATTTTTTATACTATCCTCATGGATAAAAAATAACTTCAAATCCCATCTAGGTATACTAATCCAGTGGACTATTTCTCGATCTCTGCTTGTTCTCCTTGACCAGGGGCCACACTAGTCTTTTTTGTATAGGCATGTGGCTAGCGTACATCATGTTTGACAAACTTTTTTGGGGGCTGAGAATGTCCATTAAAAATTATAAGCATATATTTGTAGCCTAATAATAGGAATTAGGTTCACAATACCACATAGTCTACATATGCGGAAACCACACTGATGATAATGCTCTTGAGAGCTATAATTAATAAATGCTCTTGTTCATAACTACTTCAAAGTATGAATTTGAATTAGAATATTATATGATAGTAAACTTATTTTCCATTTTCATATATTGTTTTTAAATTATATACTATTTAATAAAGAAAAATACAATTGCAATTATTAATAGCATATATTTTAAGATATAATTATATTTTTATTGGCTCTAGGAAAATTCATTGCCACCAATTCACTGATAGAAAATTCACCACTAAAAAAACCCAAAATTGATTCAAGAATGGATTTACTAAAAATGAATGTAACCTTTTGACTTAAAGTAAATGCACGAATACTTTTTCTTCCACCTTCCTTACCTCTGTCTTCCAAACTTGTACAACTCTTTTGAAATCTAAAATATATGGCCGCAAGCATTAAAAAACAATGTTAAATACAACTTTGTAAAGCTATTTTTATCAATCAAAAACACCCAAAATTAATTCAAGAATGTATTTCCTAAAAATGAATGTAATTGTAACACCCCGCCACGCAACCCTAGGGGAAGTTGCAATTAACTACTCAAACGCAATAATTTTTTTGTTTTGTTTAAGTACAAATAACATGAAAGTTCACTACCCATTGCCAACAACCCCTAAGGTTACGAGACTGAGTTTACTTAAACCCAAACAAGAAACATGAATTAAAACCATAACATTTAATTACTTAACAAATTAAATACACATACATTCCATACATGATAAAATTACCTCAAAGCATAAGAGATACCCCATGTTTCCAATAATATAATTTACAATACGATTACAACATTCATTCCCTGAATGAGGTAAATCCAATAAACAAGGTTACAAATTACATCCTCCACCTTGATACAAAGAGGGGTAATAAATTACAATAATAACTGAAAAGAATAAAGCATGAAAGTATAGGATCCCACAAGCTCTCCAACTGGAAATCTCATCCACACAGACAAGAGATGACCCAACGAAATAAGGTGCATGTTCCACCCAACCATGTGATACCCGAAGGCTCACCCCCCATGCTAGGAGATAGTAACAAGGATTCCTAGGCAAGACCATCTACCTCTAGACACAGGCTACACAAAACTGAACTGAATTAAATACAAGTACACCATCACATAACACAAAGGTTACAATGCTTCCAGAGTTAAATAATCAATTGCATCACTGATACAAACATACTGTTGACTTAAGAGAAGTGTCATCACAATGTCACATGGGATATCTTGGTAAGTCTTCCTAGGTCTCGGCCCCCATCTTGGGATATCCTAAAAACCTCTAACGACTCCCGACCCCTCATGTAAACCAATGCAGAATCAGTTATCTCTCGTAGAGACGAGATAACGATCTTGCCATTCCAGGCCTTCTCATCTCATCCCAAGTCTAGACAAGCCCTTGTGTCCATGAGCGAGGAAAAATTAATCTTGCTAAGTGTTTGATGCAACCTAAGCCTCTAATAAGTTTATTACGTTATCACTGAATTAACTAACTTACAATGAGTTTCCCTGACACCACTTTGTGTGTCGACCCTCATTGCAAGCCACTCCTCTAAGACAACACATAGAATAACTCCACACCCAAGGGTACACAAGTGCGACCTAAGGAGAATGACTCCCTATACATGACATAAAGTCCACACATCCTATTCCTGATAACCAGGTACAACATTGGATACATTTAGATGCACTACCCAAGGCAATACGACAACCCCCAACCTTAAAGGAAACCCAAACTGAAAGACTTACATAACAATTGACATAATTTCCCAACACTGAGAATGAACAAGAACATCACTAGAAAGCATTTCAGGTAATTAAATAAACTAATGTTAGGATTTCCTAAATCCAATCAACTCAATCAACACTACTTGCAATTATTGAAAAATAAATAGAATTTAATTTGCAACGTTGAGAAGTTTAAAACCAATGATTTAACTCTGTGTTTCTCAATCATACAAAATAATCAAAATCATTTGATTTAAAAAAAATAAAAATTAATTCAACTACGATAATGAAATAATCACCATAAAAATAAATTATATTTAAATACACATATATATTAAATATATATATGAAAGTATATACTTAATGTATACACAAATTTATATATATATATTTAAATATATAATTATTATTTAAATATTTCTATTTAAAAGCAACCATCTAAATTATTTAAAAATACATAATATATATATATATATATATACATTATATATATATATACACATATGCATATTATATATATATAAATTATATATACATATAAATAATTATAAAAAAACTATTTAAATATTAAAATAATATATATACATATATATATAATATAATATATATATTATAATATATATATATAATATTTAATAATTAAAAAAAACAACCATTAAAAGGTCGCGGGCCCCTCCCAAAGGGAGAGGCTAGGCTGCCCACGACCTCCCCCATTGGGGGTGCATTGTGCCATACCTCCTGGCGCCTCCCATGGTGACTATGAGAGGCGGCTTATGCACTCCCCTCCCTACCCTCCCAGGTCTCCTTTCAGCATTTTTTTGTTTAATAATTTTTTTTTATAAAAACCTTCTCAACAAAATAAACAAAAAAACTAAGCTCTGTTTTCTGGTAAAAATTCCAGAACAGGTAAATTTATTTTTTTGGCAAAGAAAGAGATCTGGGTAAAAAAAATCCCAGCATAAATTCAATACATGAATATATATATATATATATATATATATACATACTATATATATGCATATATATATATATATATATATATATATATATATATATATATATCTATATATATATATATATATATATATCTGAACTATATATATATATATATATATATATATGTATAAATTCATTGTTTTATAGAGAAATTGATGAAATTTTTCCAAAAAAAATTACACTTAATTTGAAAGCCTAAATTCTAATATCTAAATTTGTAATGGAAATTTCTTCTTTTGTTCATCTTTCTATTTTCCATGGTTTGATTCTTTCTTTGTTTTCTTTTCCATGATTTCAACAGAGTTTTTGCAAGTTTTGAAATAAAATTTGACATGGGTTTTCCTTGCAAATCAAATAGAATTTAAATCTTTTCCAACAACATATAAAAATTTGAAAACTCTTTCAAAATGAAAACAAAAATCATAGAAAGAAACCTGGTTTTTTCTCCAAGCTTGAAAGATTGCCAATGGTGCTTTCAAATCTTATTTTGTTTCTAGCTCAACCAATAAATCCAATCTTCTTCTTCAAATCCAAAAAAAATCCAGTAAGAACAAAACCCTCTTTCCCCTTTGTTTTTTTCACAGCAATTTCTCTCCACAATTGAAAATTAAAATTTAAAAATCCAATGGAATGGCTCTCATAGAGTTTCCCCAAATTTAGTCAAACCCCTAAAAATATCCCATCCACCAAATTTATTGCAAATTTGGAGATATTTTCATTTTTAAAATTTAAAACAAAATTGCTTTCAAAATGGATTTTTCATATATTTTTAAAAAAATCTCTTTTCAACAAAAAAGGTATTTAACTTTTTAAAAAGAAAATTCTTTCACACAATATTTTCAAAAAGTGCAATTTAAAACATGATTTTCATTTTTTTTATTTTTTTTAAATTTAAATCAAAATATCCAATAATGCCAAAACAACTAACTTAATTCAATTTATCACCATTAACTTAATCAATCAATAAACTAAATCTAATCGAAGATTAGATTATTTTATTAATTGAATTAAATTAATCAATAAAATAACTAACATTTCAACATTGCAACCAGATATATTTAATCATCATTTTAACTACACAAGCCATTTACTAATCTTTATAATTTGAAATTAAATAAAAAACCAAGGTGAAATGGACAATATTAAAACAACTAAACCTGACTACAATCCGACGACACATTATGACTAGGGTGATGACTTGACATGGAAAACCTAGCTACTATCTCCCAATCGATTACCGTTGGTCAATGGACACGCTCAAACCTGTGAAATCAAGTGGAGTCAATGTCCTGTACCTGTCAACCTGTGAATAAAGAGTATATCGAACATGCATATATATGATATAATAAAACACACCGTGAAGAGGAAATATTAGAATCGTAGGGTGCTCGCAAGCGAGTGATACAATCCTGTCCTCTTCACCAATAGAAACTTTCTAACTGACGAGTCTAACATCAATAATATACTCCAAAGCATAAAACATCATTAACTAAGTATCTGCTAAGCTAATTCAAAACATGCCATAATGATAACATCAGAGTAAAATTCCATCACACTAAAATATCACATATGCAGATCGCTTAATAGTTTGCGATCAAATAGTAACCAAGTACCATAGTCAAAGTGCTAACAGAAATAAAGCATACATAGAAGAACACTGTTCGATCAAAAAGAGAAAAATGGAGGGGTGCTACAGTAATCTTTTGACTTCAAATAAATGAAGGAATAATTTTTCTTTCAGTTGTTATACTAGATGAAGCTCTACCTCCCTTATGTAGTTTTCATTTTAATGTCATCTATGTCTTGCAAGCTTGTACACCTCTCTTGAAAACTAAAATATGTATTTCTTTTTATAGAGTTTTACAACCATCTAAGTGCACTTTTCTTTGTTGTAAATTTTAAAAACTCACGGTGGATGCCTCCCATCAAAGCTATATATTCAAACACAATTTTGCTAAAGCATGCTTCATGAGATGTGACAAATTCGTTATTAGCTTTGCCCAACCACGACCATATTTATGGGCATAAATTAAAAAAAAATCAAATTTATATTCAACATCTATACTGGAGGAAGAAACTACCCCTTCATAAAAGGAGAAAAACCCGTTAAATTTGAGATCATATGTCACTTGATTTGTCTTATTGTAGGTTTTTTTTTGGTCTTTTGAGAAGAATAATTTGTTCAATGAGGATGGAGAAAAATTGTTAATTATCATATTTTCTTAAAAAAATATCAATTTGAATCATTAAAATATTTGAAACTTTGAAACAAATTTTTAATTATAAATTAATATATTTTTAATATTATATTATTATTATTTTTTGGTCAATAATAGAGTTTATTTTATTAAAAATTGAAAATAAAAGATTACAAAGCTATTTCCAAACAACTTCAAATACAGTCCCTTCCAGACCCCACCAAATCCTAAATTAACATCCAAAGATCTACCCCTAATTCCAACTTTAATCCATTCCATAGATACATAAGAGGCTTGATTACATTTAACTATCAAGCTTAAAATCAAACATCCCTAGAGGACCTATTAACAGGTCGAAAGTTTGAAGCTTTATTTGATCTTCCTTTAGTTTGAGATTGGAGGACCATAGCAAAAGTTTTCTTCTTCTCCATCTTTGTTTTCTTTCACGTGACCGTTTGCCACCCATCCTCCACCCTTGCAGCCTCCTTCTACCAATCCAAAGATGTATCCTGGGGACTCCTCCAGGCTCCATTCCCACTACTAATTGTTTGCTGATGTTGATCATCAACCTTCCGTTTTCTAGCATCTTTCTCCTATGGCCTCACACCACCTTTATTTTCCCTACACTCTGGTGTTGCAGCCCCATTTTTGAAGGTTGTCTCCTTGTCACTACCACTAAGAACAACTTTAGCACTGTTTTCAGCCAAAAACCCTTCCTATTTTGAGGTCGCCTTAATCTGTTGCTACTCCTTCCTTCTAGCTTGTTGCAACAACTTCTTCTCTTCCTGAATCAACTCCTCTATTGTCTGACTCTCCTCCTCAATGCCTTTCAGCTGAGAGCACTCTTGCTTCTCCACCTGTTTCTCCATAGTGTAGTGTTGGGTGGATGCATCTTTCCACCAAGAAGCAGATTTATTAGTTATGTGTCTGGCACACTTAGCTGCCAAGTGCCCCATTTGATGACAGATCCTACACCTAAAAGGTACCCCTTCATAGTCCAGGGGCTGCACCCAACAACCCTTCAAAGTTTTTAACCGAATCTCCTTTGGAGGCACCTTGGACACATTCATTTGTACCCAAATCCGGGCATAAGTTGAGTGCAGGAGATTTGAAGAACCCTCATCCACCATTAAGAAATTTCCTAAAGAGTTCCCTATAGCCTCCAAGCATGCATCAAACTAGAACTGTAGGGGGGGTTAGGAAGTCTCACCCAAAGGGGAACCCTATCAAACACTTCAGTGGCTGGGTTGAAAGCTGGATGCCATGGCTTTAATATCAATACATGTTTTTCTTCCCAATCCCAGTGATAATCACGAAGGATCTTATTTCTATCTTGTTCTTTTTCAAAAACAACAATAAAAAAGCCTTTGGCCATTGGGTAAATTTGAACATACCCTTCCAGAAGGGGCTTCCAATAGTTGGAGATCCATTGGTGAAGATTTATCAAGCATGTCCAGAAACCCCTGAATCTCTCGATCAAGCCCAACCCAAAGAAGACTTTTTCATTGAAATTCACTTCTTGCTCCAGCTCTCCATCTATTTCCAAAGTGATTGGAATAGCAGGGTCCCCTCCATTCCACCCTGCGGATCTTCCACTTGGGTGCTCAACTACCCTATCATGCCTAGATTTACTTCCTTCAATCCTAGGCTTCTTAGAATCCTTGAATGCTTCTTCTCCCCCAAAAGTGGCGTCACCCTGTTGAAACTGTACCTAGCCACCATTTTTTGCTGCAAAGTCTCCACCATATTGTTTTGACGTCTTCCTAGCCTTTCCCTTATGGCTATCCCTTCCTACCTTACAATTGGTGTTGTCTCCGTCCGAAGTAGAAACCACATTCTTCCCTTGAGGAGCCTTTCTTAGGAGGCTCCACTCAGGAAAAACCCTAGTCGCGTCTATTGAGAGTAGATGACCATTGGCGGCCATCCTCCAGGGTTTAACATTAACACAGTTATTACCTGATAACAACTTTAAATATTATATTATTAAAAAGATAATATATTACATTATTAAAAATTAAAATATAATATTATAATATTATTAACTAATATATTAAATTATAATTTAGATGTTATATATGTTACACATTGGGTAAACCCACAATAGTGGGTTACAATTTTTCGAACGAAGAAAAATTAGAAATTCTCATAAAAAAAATTAAAATGGTTTACCCCTTCTAATGAAGGGGGTTCGAATGAACCACCCCCCTTCTAATGAACCCTCCCTTCTAATGAACCCTCCCCCCTTCTAATGAACCACCCTCCCTTCTAATGAACCCTCTTTTGCACCATATAAGGGGGGTTCGAATGAACCTCCCTTCTAATGAACCCCCTTCATTAGAAGGGGGGTTCTAATGAACCCCCTTTTTTCACCTTCCCCTCCACCATTTCAAAATTTATGCATTTTTTTGACTATCGAAGCTTCGGAAGGAGGTGCAAATGGAGTCAAATTGATAAACCAGGTTGGATGATTGTAGTGATCGAAATGTGCTTTCCAACAACTATAAATTTAATATATTTTGTTTTTATTTTATATTTTATTTTTTAGTTTTACTGTACATAGGTTTTTCACCGAACCTCAAGTTCGATGAAAAATCATTGTGGAAAAATAGTAAATTTGAGGAAAAAAATTTGAAAAATATATATCCTCTAGGTATTGATGTCCTCGTTCTAACAAAAAAAAAAATTGAATTTCAATACATACCAAAAAAGTTATGCGTGCCGAAGTGCACCTATGTCTAAATTGTAAATGTTTTGACTTCAAAACTTAATTAAAAAAAAATATTCAACAAAACATTATGAAACAAAATGAAACCAATAGATACTAGTGTTAGCAACCTAAATTAAAAAGAATCAAAATTTTATCCTTTGTAGAAAAAAAGTTATGCGTGTCGAAGTACACATCACTTTTAAAAAATGTTGTTTACTATTAAAAACTAGTTATCAAAGGAGACGCAAAAAAAAAACAATTTAATTCCAATTTTTTTAAAATATATTTAAAATCTACAGACAAAATCTCAAATCACTAGTTTACATCATTTTCAAATTCCTAATAGTTTACCTACTATAAGTGTCAGAAAGTGAAGTTTTCTCTGAAAATGTTGATTTCAATGTCAAGTTTGGCCAAAAGTGTAACCCATTATTGTGGGATGACCCCATTATATAGTATATATATTATAATATTATAATATGATATTAAAGTTATATATTAGATATTATATATGTTACATATTATATAGTACATATATTATAATATTATAATATGATGTTAAGTTAATATATTATATTTAATTTAATAATCTAATATAATATATTAAAAATACAATATATATTTGATTTTTTATTAGATTATTTTTGGATAATAATTTTTTTATTATATTTTAAGATATAACAAGTAAATAAATGCATAGAATAAAAATATAACAAGTAAACAACTTTTGAAGAGTTCAATTTTTTTTGTTAAAAATTAACTAAATATTTTTTTTATTATGGTCTTTGTGGTGAAAAAGTGCCTTCAAAAACTCTCAGTAAATTTTTTTATGCTCAACATTCCTAAAAATCCTCCCATATTTTTTTACCCAATAAATTGAAAAAAAAAAAAATTAATTTGAAAAGTTAAAAATCCTGCATTTTACTTTAAGAAAATTAAAATATAATTATAAAAAAAAAAGAGTTTTGATTGGCTGCAAGTAAACCATTTAATCGGGGTTGGGGCCCTAGCTCGGTTGGCTAAATCTTTCTTGTTGCAAGAGGTTGGTCACGAGGTCTAGTCTCCCCCACCCCCGTGGTACCGGAGGGCATGTCGCGCCAGCGCTGCCGGTCATGTCGCGCCGCCGGTCACGTTAAAAAGTTTACCAGGCGCACTGCAGTTTATATGGGTAGCAGTTTATATGGGGTCGTGCTACCCGATTCCTACAGTCTAAAAAAAAAAAAAAAAAAGTAAACCATTTAATCACTAGTTAAAAAACTACCCGTCAACCTATAGTTCCATGTAAGATTTCAATCTTAGGAGAGTTTTCATTGTATTGGAGGAATCAAACATTGGATGGGATGTAGTGGCTTTGTACTTAATTTCTTTAGATTCCCAAAAAAAATTCAAAATAGCCACATCAATATATGTTTTGTTTAACAAATTTTAAGGTTGAAGGTTAGCATATTTGTGAATTTTTACTAAATGCATAAGTATAGGTATAACAAATGTACCCTTTTATAAGTCCCTTTATTATTCATGCACCCTTAATTTTCTATGTGCTTCTCAAATTGAAAATCGCTATATAAAATTGTACAATATTATATTAGAATTTGATCCCTAGGATTTTGTATACCCAAAATAATATGAACTAAAAGCATTGTGTACAACCTTTGTATGTAGGTGGCTAGAACATGGTTTCTTTAAAAAATCATTTTTTAAAACTTCCAAACAAAAAAACACTCATCAATATCCTTTTTGTTTATTGAACAAGTCACCATGTTTATGAGTCTTTATTGAACAAATAGGTATAATGAATGTATGCTTCTCTATTTTCTACTCTAAACTACAACCTTCAACAACTCTATCTAGCAATAACTACACAATAATCATCTAAACTTTGCTTCCACTAATTAAATCTTTAGACTAACTCAAATAACCACACTATTGGTAGGAATTTGATGTAATGCATATCTTGTTTATATATGCATATTTATTTATTAGAATTATTATAATATTCACTTAGATTAGGAATTATAATTTATACATATTTATATGCTAACTACTATGCAATTTTGTTGGATATTATATGCAACAAGTTGAGGAAAGTAATTTGTTTACCATTGAACTCATTACAAGATAAGGATAAAGAAAAAATGGATGATGATATAGATGTGACCTAGGAAAGTTAGATCAAATGCACCCCTAGAAACCAAAAGACCTACTTTTGATTCTATTTCAATTTCTTGCTATATCCATGGTTGTAGTACCTACATGACCATCTTTCTAATGCCTCTTTCACTACCTCAAGTCCTTGGATATATCAAACTCTAATTGCAATAAGATTTCCTTCCAACATATTTTGTTGCTCTCTAAAAGGAATTCTTTGAGGAATAATAAATATAAGAGCAACAAATTATTTAATATTAGTTATTATTTTATATATTAGCCAGATTATATTAAGTTTTATTTGTTTGATAATTTATCCTTAATTTTATTTATTTAATTGATTGATAAGTGTACCAAGGGCGCATCACCGATTATATTGAAAATGAAAAATGATTATATTGGTTCCTTTGAGCGAGATTTCAGTTTGGGGTCCTATGGGACATTAAGGGAAGTATCCCTTCTATGACCTTCACCAGACGCTCGGGTTGAGCAAGGGAGAATATATCTCCATAGTTGCTGATTTGATATGCAAGAGTCTCCATATTCTTCCTTTGCATCCCTTCTCGGAAAAGAATTAGTGCTTGTTTAGTTATTCTCTTTGCTTTTACAACGGTTGCATCAAAAATTCCTCCAATAAACCTGGTTGTAGGAGACAAGTTAGTATTCATGGCCTCTATCATCACAACTTCCCTATATTCTGGTCTGACCAGTCTTCTTCATAATACTGATCTCCAACTACTTGTTCCAAGTAATGGCAGGGCGTTCGAAAAGAAAGCTTCGAAGACTTACCTATCGTGCATATGGTTGTTTTCTCATTTTTCTTTCTTCACAATCTTCATGATTTCCTCTGCCATTTCATTAGACTCCAAGATAAACAGTCGCTTGATCTAGGCATAGTCAAACTCTTTGGTACAGTTGTAGTGGACCCCAAAAATGATTTGATTCGTCATCTTGTATGAAGGAATTGGAGGGGAACCTCTTTATGTAAGTTCGCAGGCCAGCACTTGATATCAAGAAATCTTGCTTGATCCACTTTGAGAGATTCCTTTTAGTTTGCCAAGCCAGAGGAATGATCCATAGGGATCATCATCATGTACCAATTCACATGATCTGCCGCCAAATTTTCATCAAAGCTTGCCCAAGTAGCAGAAGAGGATGAAATCTGTGTTTCGGCCTGATTGTACATCCCTTGGTTGGCAAGGAAATTGATCGCATGGTTGGATTTCCTTAATACATGGGAAGAGAAGTCACATAGCAAGAATAGGCGAGCCCATATTACATCTATCGAACCTTGAAGGTTCAAATTAGTTCATCTTCGTGGTTCTTGATTACACATCTTCTTATGAGATATCATGATTTTTCTTGGATTCTTCATCAAAATTTAATTTTAATTGGTCGTTGGGCACATTAACTATAACACTGATCTAAGGACATCAAGATCTTAAATTAGACCTCACCATTTTTATCATTCACGAGTCAACTCAATCTTCCTAAAATCTCTTATTGATTCATCTCATCGACATTGAGGCTAGGTTGATTAAATATCAAACTAAAATTATCTTTGTTTACAACGAAATATTTTGACCATTATCATATAACTCTATCATAAACATCAAGAAGCCACCAAGGAAGTACATGTGACCTTATAGGACTTACAACTTAGGCATATCTTTGCCTTAAACATGAATACTACACAAACATACCATCGTCCAAAATAACCATAGTACCCTTTCCATAGTTCCCATGATAATTTTCCTATTGGGGTTATTGTACTTAAGAGGTCAATAAACACTATTTAGTCATAGAAAGCCTTTATTCACCACTTTGAAGTGGATTACCAAGAGTATTAAATTGCAACATTAAAAATATGTTTAGTACCAGTGATTCTAGAAACATAAATGAAGTCATCATCTAGGTTATATTATTATGCAACAATAGACCAAATCTCGTATTAAGAAAGTCTATAATTTCCTAGTCCACAATATAAAGAGATCAAGATAGCTATAGTTTCAATCTAAGACTCTATGCCACCTTATTCCATGTAAAATCATAGGGTAAGACTATACATTACCTTCCACTTTTATCTATTAAGAAGTCCAAGCATTGATAAAATAAAATAATTCAACCTTGAAGGATTAGTCTGTTATCATACAAAAATGACATGATTTTTATTGATAGAAAAACACAATTCTAAGTCTATTTATAGACTTCATTTGGTAAACATTTTTAGACTTCCTTTTTTCTAAGAATTGACATGGTTTCAACACATCAAATTGTTCTACTACAACTTAAACACTAGTATAACTCAAACATATTATCCAGATATTTTGATGTCATTGTGACATTCTCATCACTCACTTAGATAATATACAATGAACAGTGTGTCTATCCTCTTATAAGAAATGGTAATTTTAAATCACATTCTATTAAAATGATATCTTTCATAGTTCATGTTCAATTAACATGAAATATATCATAAGTTGCTAAAAATGTCTTAATGTATAAACCAATTACCATTCCTTGATAAATATCATAAATAATTAACCACACAATAATGTGAATTTAAAATAAATTACCAATGAATTTAAAATAAATAGTCAAAAAGAAAACTATAAATATTATATAAGTATTGTAACTCCTTTTAAAACATCTTACAACGAAATGAAATGAACATACTTTTTAATAAAAATAATTAATATGACATTATCTTGGATTTTATTAGGTACTAGTCCTTTCCCAGGGCAGATGAATCAAGAGTATTTAGTTTGAACTAGTAAACAATTAGCTGGGCTGCCCACCAATGGCTATAAAAAAATTGTGCATTTAACTATCTTACCTTTGTAAGTGTTCAAAATTTATTAGAATTTTCATTTATTGTATTGAAGGATATATTGGATCAGTTTTTTACATTGAGAATATCTTAAAAAATTAATCAATCCTCCAATTATCTTTAGCTTTAACAGTCAGCAGTCAGGTCAAACACAAGCTATTAATGTTAGCATACATGATTGATCAAAATAACACTTCTATCATTAAACAGTGGAGACAAGCCATTTGAAATAAGAGAGTTGTCTCTCTTGATCATGCAGGGATAATTTTATGGACCTTAAGTTTATCCATTGGTTATCAAAAGATGATTTTGAGTAGAACAAAAGTATGGCAAAAAAAGTTGCTTCCCTGTCTCTTCCATGGGCTTTTATTTAATGGGTTCTTCTGATTTTGTAAGAAAAACTGATGAGACAATTCTAGTTAGAATGTAGCAGACAACTAGGAGGATATACCGCACCACTCCAACTACCTTGAGCATTATAACACATAGATATTTCATTGCCACCTTTTATGTCCTCATGACTACCATTTACATAAATTAAGTGCACATCCTGGAGGCTAATGTTCAAGCATGGAGCTTTTGCTGTACAAGAAAATTTTACTGCCACCTTTGTTGCTGAAGTTCCCTTTATATTGTTGTATGCAACATTGCTAATCTGAACTGCATTGGTCTACAACAACCAGCATATCAATTTAGTTAGTGTAATTTTAGCTCAAAGCTTAGATCAATAAAACCAAATTAAAACCTTAATTGTATGCCTACCTGGTTAGAACAATGAGAAGAATGAGGGCAATAATACTGATCAATGAGGATGGGATTCTTAACATTACTCATCTCCACATTAGAGAATGTTAGATGTGTAGCTAGGCCTTTTCCACCTTGCCATGTTTTAATTCTCAATCCATTGTCAGTGTTAAACAAACTGACATCACTTACAGTGACATTTCTTACACAAGCTTCCTGATTATGTTTTCCCAGGCTTCCCACACTGAACTAAACAAAGAAGTAATAATTAACATTAAATAGTTGTCTTCAAAAGAGAAAATTACAACAAAAGCTATGAAGTTTGGAGATAAATTATGACCTGATTCCATGCCCTGGTCCACATGTAACATGTTGAATGTGAATGTTGCAGGAGCCATGTCCCACAGAAATGCAATCATCACCTGAATATGATATTTATATTCATTTGAAGTCCCATGCCATAAAGTAATGTTTGCACTGATACTGTTTCATTACTGCTATTGGAGAAATAACTACACATTCACAATATTTCTTTTAAAATGGCAATTGTTTGTACCCACTTCCCACTTTGTAGTAACAAATACTGTAGTTAGCATAAATAATCCTTGGCTTATGTCACCCAAATTTACACTCGCCTATTGCATAAGATAAAGTACTTAAATCATTAGAGAACTGCCAATTGATAACCTTTTAGACTAGAATGATTGGACTTTTGTGTATATGAATTTCTAAGGTTCATCTCAGGCATTCAAAGTGGGCATGGATGTATATATTGATGTTGAATTTTTCTATCATAATAAAAATGCAAGTTTAAAAGCTATAGATATTCTCTTGAATTGTCTAGGAGAGATTAAGGTTTACCTGTCCCTACAATAATATCTTGAATCATCACATTCTTAGATTGTTGTATGTGAATTCCATCAGTGTTTGGACTGTCAGAAGGAGCAAAGATTTTCAGTCCATATGCTTTAACATCATTGCAGAAGTCAAAGTGTATGTGAACTTGTTTGCTGTTGGTCAAGGTCATATTTCTCAGAGTAATATCTGTGCATCTGCTAAATTGCAACGACTGTAAATATACATGATCACAGTTTAGTCATTACATTTTGTTTATGTGCATTGTACTACCACAAAAAACCATTTTCCATAAGAAAGATGAATATCAAAAAAATGAGATTTTCTATTTTTCCTCACAATTTATTCATGTTCTACCACTAAGGTCCATTTTTCAAAAGAAAGGTAAAAATTAAAAAATGGCTTTTCTATTTATTCCATCTTAGAAATATTTAGATGATATTCTGTAAGCAATGGGTAAAAGAATTTTTACGCTGGGTCCTTGTCTGCATGGCTGCACAGACATTACAGGTATAGATTAGTAGCAGCATATAATGCATATTTGAAAAGAAGATGCCAAACCCAGGATTCTGATTAGCTTCTTCTGTATAGAAAGTTAAATTATCAAAGAAATATACCATAGTTTCGTAAATCTACATACATTTTTTTCATTTATTCTGCATGATTCATCCCACCAAGGTTTTCCACTTCCATCTAGAGATCCCCATCCTTCAACTATCAGCCCATTTACATCTGTGAACTGTAGCCAATGATATAGGACTTGATTGTTCCAGAGACTGTGTTCCCTTGGAGCTATAAGATTTCCTACCACCTGTCCAAAATGCATTTTTAGTTTTAAGTTTGAATGAGAACACTAAGTCCAGACCAATTTCTTGATCGATAATGGAGTTTAATTGAACATCAGTATCGTTGGACTACCATCTCTAATCAGTCTAAGAAAGCTCATGATTCGGTTGAACCTAGTTTCTAGGCCTAAATAAGCAAAGATCAAGTTGACATTAATCTCAAAAAATAACATTACCTGCACCCTGATATTTTGAGCTTTACAAGGCCCCTTGAAGGTAATAGGGTTGAGCAAGTATTCTCCTTTGGGTATATAAACTACAGATGGATTGCCAGAAATACATGCTGCATTCCATGCTCCAAGAAATGCCTGCATTTGAGAATTCAAGCAAATGAATTGTAAGATATACGCTGAGAAACAAATGCTAGGCCTTAAGCACATCTTGCTGCAGAGGCGGAGATAGGTAGATATTGATGTTGAGTGAGATCCTCAGCAATGCATATGCCACTATTGTATTGAAGCTTGTGATTTTCAGAACAACATTCACATTAGCAATAAATCACAAGGAAAATGGACTTATAAAGCACACAAATGCTTGTGTTAGCACTAGGGGAGAGGACTCGGTAGTTGAGCACCCTAACTTCAAGCTTCTCAAAATCCTACATGGAAATTTCAAATCACTCCCAATATTTTACAGCAGCTTACTTGGCAAGTCCCCTGCTTGCAACAAATGTTTCAAGGCCACATCATCAAATATGATGCCACATCAGCATGCTTTTTGTCAAGGTGTCCAAAAAGGCCCCAAAAAAAGTGAGACCGATACTTCTGCACTATATCATGTTTTATTGGTGCACTGATGTGACATCACATGATTTGTTACTTTTTATATCTAAGAATATATTTCATTTAATTATGGGTAGTCATCATCAACACTAACAACTTTAAAGTCTCAACTATTGGTCCAATATTGTTAAAATCATTGGACATCAAACCAACAAATGCTATAACAACTATTGGAACATGCTCAGGTACTAGGTCCTCTCCCCTAAAAAGGAAGAAGATGCTAACACATGAACAGGGGAACTTGCAACATGCATCTGGAAGCCTGCTTTCCAATTAGCAAATCTTTCATTACATGCAGTGCCTTATTAAAAAAAACTGTCAGCAATCTGGTATCGTACATATTTCACTAGGCCAATGCAATGTAAGCATATATATATCCGCTTATTACCTGGAGCAAAAGCTTAGACACATAATATCATGAACTTTGATCAGTTGGAATGCAACTTTTTCTGATTCTAGAGATAGTAAAACACACTGGATTACTCACTATTCCCCCTTTTTCTTTGGAAGAATTTACCATCACCTCCTTTATTCTTGGATCCTTATGTTGGGAATTTACAACCATTTCTTTTATTCGTGGGATCCATTTTACACTAATGCCCCTGATTCTTACCAGATTCTTACCAGCAGACTAAAGCAAAAACAGTAATAAAAAAAATACCCTTTTTCCTTCTATGCACTCACTCAATGTGCACCAAATCCCATAGGGAAGAGCTTAAACCGTTTGGCACATTGTGGTTAATGGGTGGTGCCCACTGTAAAGTGTTTGTATGTTGGTATATATTGGGGGTGGTGCTACTGTAAAATGTGGGTATGTTTGTATACATTGGGAGTGGTGCCCACCGTAAAGTGTGGCACATTGTGGTATACATTGGAGGTAGAAACTTCTCTAAAGTGTTGGCACATTGACCACTAACAGTGAGCAGTCCTCAAGATGGTATAAAACACACTAAGTGAACAATGTCTTTGACTTCAATTTCTTACCTGGTTGTCATCTTCATGGCCACTGGCTCTTGCTCCGTAGTGTATAACATCAAACACTTTAAGGCCTATGTCCTGCGAATGTAGGCCACCAGAGCACACCGATTGAAACCTTGACATTCTCATCATCAATACAAGCAAAAATGCAATTTCATGAAGCAATGGCATGTTTCTTCCTTTATGAAATAACATATTATGTGAAAAAAGCAAAGCAAGTGACAAGGCATGAAAATGTTTCATGCAAGCCTGCCATGAAATGTAAGAAGAACACCTTGCTTATAAAAGGAAAGTTCTATCACAGGTTCATATCTATTCTAGAATGAAATCATCTGTTCATTGTGACTCCAATTCTTCTGATTGTTATATGGTAATTTGCATATTAACTATGTTTCATGGCAATTTTAATTGAATTCCTATATGGTCTAATCTGGTTATCCAAGTAGGTGTCGGCAATTAAACAGGTGAATTAGGTACAAGCACCACAAATAAAATTCGTCACCATTTTGATTGAATTCTTGTATGATTTAATACAATCGGCCAATTTGTTGTTGGCAGTTCAGCGAAGATTCATGACCATTTTGATTGAATTCTTTAATGAGTTAACCCAATTGGTCATGCTGGATTTTGGTAATTAAACAAATTTAGCAGGCACAGGCATCCCAAGATTGTGATAATAGCCTTCAATGTAACGGTTTAGTTTGTTTTTATTCATTTTTAACTCTTTTGGGGTTAAGTCTCTTAAATGGGTCATAATTATAATTATTGTATTATAGAAGATTTATTTGTAATGAAAATTTATCTTTCAAGAATCTTATGAGTCTAACTTGATATTTTCACTGATAGTTAAGAATGGAAGGGTATCTATTCTGTCAAAATTGTCAAGAACATAATCTTGGTCTCATTTCTTAAGATTTCAAAGGTCTTGCACGTAACAAGGCTTGATCCTTGGTGCACTTATTCAAAACCATTCAACTTCACTAACAAACTAAGGAGCCTTCCACTTTTTTTCCTTTCTCTTTCTAATATTGAAAGTCCTTATGAATTCAACATAGACTTCCTGGGTCTGATTCTATTCCACTCATATTTTATGTAAATTGTATATTATAGTTTTGATATCTTAATATAAAAGTATAACACTATCATGTCATAAAAAATGAATTCCTTGCTAGCAATGTTTTAATTATTTTTTATTATTTTTAATGGATGATTAATATTTTTTTCTTACAAAGCTAGGAGTTTTTATTCTGAATTGGTTTATCTTGTTTCTCAAATTGGCATAGGTTTACATGTTTTAATCACAAAAGTGGGGCTAGTACATATCCTTTAACCTCAAAATCCATGTGTTGTCTTCCCATCCTGACTTCCATTACAAGCCCTATACTATTTTTATTTTGACTCCTGTTTTGCCACTATTTATATTATACACCTAAGAACATTTTTTCCTTCCCTTGCTTTTATAAAAAATATACACATGAGAAAGCTATTTCATTAGTAAAACAATTTATGGACTACAACAATAAATGTCTTTCCATATTCTAATTCTAGAGCTAGAAATCAACGAGCTTTCATTTGTCAATATTTGCAAACTATTGCACTAAGTGTCTTCCCATACTATATTTATAGAACTAGAATTCAAAGAATTGGTGGGTGCCCTGTGAATAGATGGTTTGATGAAGAATGTAAAAACCTTCATCACACACCCAAAGGCTTCCATAATCACAAACTTATTGATGCTAAGATTCTAAATAAAAATTATCTTGTTACTTCACAAGAAAAAACAAATAAATCATTGTCACCATCATTGCAACATGCTACCACCATGCATGATGACCCTAAACACTTTTGGCATTCCATCCTTCATAGGAATGTTTGCTATATCATAAACCAGTATATTTTGTCCCAACATATGTCTAACTTGCATGACATTCTTGATAAACCTCCAATTACAATTCCTCGCTTCTCATTTCCATCATTTTCTTGTTACTTCTTTATTTACTAAAAAGTGAAAGAGGTCATTTATAATGTATATACTAATAAATAATTGATGTTGATGGATTGTAATATAAATTCTTAAAGTATGGAACTTATGTTATGCCCTTAACCTATAGTGTGCATGGAGATATGTTTAGCCAACTTATGGCTAGCATAACCCTTAATTAAGTTATACAATCACTTATATAGCCTTATATAGGTAGTTAGACGGGCCTAGGTGACATCTATGTTATTATCATCATATTTTGTATTTTGTTCTTAATGAATACAATTAGAGTTAGCCTCCTCAAAGTGGTTTATTATTAATAATTATAATTTGTAGCACATTTCCTATTATATTCTTCTCTTGAGTAATTTATTTCATACAAGTGGTATTACAGCATGATCTTGGCATCTAGAAGGTGAGAAATGAGGCAATTTTTATTTATTTAGGATGCTATATTGTGAAGCACATATTTCTTTTCAATTTGACCTTTTTTTTTGTAATTTGGAGGGTTGATCAAGGACATATTATAGCTATTATAGTCTATATTTGAAAGTATTTGAAGCAATTTTGAAGTAGTTATTATGAAAATAGGGTTCTCACCAAATTAACTCCCAAAGCTTTAAGGTAGTGGATTTCTTGGAGTTTTTTTAGAAAAAATGAGTTCCAAGTAGAGGTAAGTTATAGTAAAATTTTAATCTTATTTTAATTTGTTTTGAGTAAGTTATTATGAAAACTATTTTTTAGCATCATAGTCGGGGCTTCAACAAGTGCCAAAGGAAGGGATTCAGTCACTCTTAGGAAGAATCTTGATAAGGATGATAGAATATTAGAGGAGATGGATTCCATGACCATTGAAGATATAAAGAAAGCAACCAATAGGGTTAAGGAGGAAATCTTACTATAAATAACAAAGAAGATTAAAGGGATCACTATGGAAGAAGATAGTAATATAATGTTCAAATAATTAGCTTATCTCTAGAATTACGTGGTCATGACCTCCCAATGAGAAAATTCACACCACAAGACTTGGGATGTAAATTTATCTTCAAATGAACATGAAGCTTCTTTCTTTGATTCTAATCTAAAGCAAGATTTAATCACACAAATAATTCTATTACCAACTCTAGGCACTTCATTCCAAGGATGGAAATGTGCAAGTTTGATGGGATGATCCAACAAACTAACCATGCTAAATGGAGTAGTTCTTTGATCTTCATTATGTTCTATTTTAACAAAAGGTCATAATGGAATCATTATATTTGGGACCAAATCAAATCATTTGGTATCGTTAGCTATGTGATGAACAAAGTTAAAAAAGGATGAATTTTCACATGGTTTGTTTTACAAGAGGAGCTCATGGAACATTATGGAAATAGTCTTATAGACAACTACTTCATCCAAATCACTAGATTAAAGAAAATAGATGAGCTAGTAAAGAAGAATAAGAAGTCCCCAAGCCAATAATTTCTTGCCATTTACTATCATTAGTTTGAGAGATGCCAAAGGGTCTACTACCTATAAGAGACCGAGACTAGGCCATTTAACTAGTGCTTTGGAACCATCCACCATCAAGCACCTCTTCTTTGAAGATACACAAAAATATTAGACTATTGGAAGAACACGTAGCACCAACATGAGGCACTTTCTAGTCCCAATGGGAACATGGAAAAGGTACATAATAGAATGATGCATCAAGCTAATTGACACTATTTCAATATAGACATAGTTACAACAACTTGATAAGGAGGGAATAATAATTTTGGAACATGATGGAATCCTTTTGATAGACATTTAGAGGTTCCAACTTAGAATGATTACAAAGTATCTAATCAAGTGGAAGAATCTAGCTAGTGAAGAAGTTAAATGAAAAGATAAAGTGTTCTTAAAAAACATACAAAGTCCATCAACATTGGGGATAATGTTAGCTTTAATGGGAGGTATATGCCACACCCTTAACCTATAATGTGCATGGGGTTACATTTAACCAATTCATGGCTAGCCTAACCCTGAATTAAGGTATATAATCATTTATATAGTTTTATATAAGTAGTTAGGTGGGCTTGGGTGGCATCCATGAAAAAGTATGGTATATATAAGAGGTAGTGAATAGTATATTATCATTATATTGTGTATTATATTCTTATTGAATACTATTAAAGGTAGATCCCTCAAATTTCATTTCTTTCAAATGGAGATTTCCCTTAAAAGTGGCTTATATTGTCAAGTCTTTGAAATATATTTTATTACATTATTAACTTATGCAGGTTATTTCATTGCAACTTGTGTACTTTGTTCTTCCATTACTAATTTTCTTAAAATGAATTGATAATCCATGGATTCCTTTTATTCTTTTCTTCTCCTTTGATTCATCCTATCTAGATGTATGGGGACCCTTTAAATCTATAATTATAGGATTTCCATTATTGGGCATACACATTTCAAAATTCAAGCTACCACTCTAGATGCCACATATGTTCCTTTGTGGATAACTTTAAGCTTCAAGCTCATGACCAAGTTGTACTTAGATGTTATCATTAGACAAGTGATCAAATTTTCACTTTGTGATCCATTATTGAGGAATATTGTTGTAAGGTCAACCTTTATATTGTTACTTTATCAATTTTTGGAAAGCCTTTGATAATATTTTAAAACATCTCCTCTTTGAAGATTAAGATATTTTGGTTTTGTTGGTAAATGGATTTGTCGATTGAAGTTTTCATGTGACTCGCCCAATAGAGAGTGAAAAAACATTCCAATATTTGGAGAGATTTCCATGAAAAATGCAATCTTCCTCTACGTTTGAGAGGAGAAACTCCCTCATAGGATAGATATTTTTTACTTTTAGGAGTACAATTTACCAAAATGTATATAGAAATGCCAAATTAATGGAAATATTTAAAGAAACTCCAAATAATAGATATGCAAATTCTATTACAAGCTTCATGAATTTATTCAAAAATAGACAAAATTCACCAAAAAATATCAAAGACTACACATGATAATTTTGTGATGAATACAAAATACGACTATTAACAAATCTAAAACAAGTTTCCAAGAACATATATGCTTTTAGAAAATGATTTAAGAACACGACTAATTGCTTTCACAAATAATATTTGAGATAGCGAAGATCCTTATTAACAAGAAATAAACACATTAACAATGACATTTAGAGAACAAGTTGAATCCACATCCCAAAAAAAATTATATTACTTTGTTGAAGTGTGTCATTCAAAATCCCTTATACAAATTTTGTGAGAATCAAATCCCCTTTACAATGACAGTAAGCCTTGTATATATCTAGGATTTTTCCCAATAACTAACTTATAATTACTTCATAACTACCTCTTGCAAATATTGAGAAAAAAAAACTTTATTTCACTTAGAATTTGCTCAATATTCCTAAAAATAAAGCTCATTTTCCAACTCTTATTACAACATGTGACATAAGCCACTTTACATCATCATCAACTTAGAACTAAGAGTTATGACTTATCCTTGACCTTTTGATAACCTGTCTAATTAATTCTACATCACTGGGATACCCCTATCCTTTGTTTGTATAATTGTCGGTTCCTCTTGGAGAAGCTCTCTACATCATAACCTAGTTTTGTTGGAGTGAATTTTTTGTTTTGTATGCTCTGAATAGCTTGATAGTTGGAGCGATGAATTTGTTTTTAGTAACAATGTTAGTCACCCTTAGTCTCCAAATATATTGGATCTTCTAAACACCATCCAAATCATGAAAAAAAGTTGGGTAAATAACTAAGTTACATGCATGAAGAGCCACACAAATACCACTCAACTTCTTCATTGTTTTTGTATTGAGAACTTGCCTATTGAACAATTTTGCATCAACCATATCTTGCAAATTCCTTTTGATAGTTTGAACTTCATCCCGTATCAAAATATTTGGGTTGATCGATAGGAGATCATTTAAAACCTTTTTTTTTTTACTTATTCACAAATTGCTAAATATTTTTCTTGCTATGTTGAGATTTAATTGATGATCACTAGTTTCTATTATACACTTTGGAACCAAGAATCAAATTGATTCTCTTCTATAGTTAAAAAGATCTTTTCAACAACTAGGATGTTAACATCTATCTCTATCATTTCTGTAAGGTCTTTCAAAACTCCTTGCCAAATTGATTCCTCATTTTTGACATTTTGCAGCTCATTTTCAATTGCCTCTTTTTTACTTCTACTTCATCGTATATTTCCTTGACATTCCACTTTAATTTGCTCGACCCATTTTTCTCACTTTTTCATATGAATGATACTTGTGGATGCTCTCTATGATTCCCTTTTTGATACTTTCCTAAAAAATAGGATTTGTTAAAGTAGGGATTGCATAGATATAGGAAAATTAAGTGTGTCTATAATAAATGTGAGATACAAAGTCAAAAATTACACTTGTTTCTTCAACTAATCTTTTATGTGCTTTTATTTTTCTATTTGTTGTACCAATATAGCACTTGACATTTGGAAATTGTAAATATTGCCCTCGTGAGTTGAATGACCAAGGTCTACCTTAGTGATATCAAAATCAACCTTAGTAGCTTCATTCACATATTTCTCTAAAATAGACTATGCAATTTCAACACACATGTTTCCTAATGTAGAATCCATTGTCAATCTATAGGTAACCTTTATCTTGTTCAATCTCTCTGGCTTTCGAAATAGGTTAGCAACTAAATCAAATTTTGGAACAATCAATTTGACAACTTTCCTCTTCTTTGAAAAACTTTATTTTAGCCAGGATGATGTACGACATTGTGAATATTTTGGGATATCAATAGATGATGGATGAGATGCTATAGGTGAAGGAAGAATAGATGGCTCAAGAACATCCTTCGACAAAGCACTTATATCCATCAAAGATGTAGGATGTGCAATAAGAAGGGAATGGGGTATCTCTTGTGAATGAGATATTCAATAAGAATAGAAAGGGACATCGTTGGGATTTTCTCCTCAAATTTGAGATTACTTTTAGATTCTATTAAATTCTTTGCTCCCACTTCCTCTTGAATAGGTTCGAATGACCCTTCTTTGACCTTTGATCTTTTCTTCTTTGGATTTAGATCATCTCTACATGTGATTTTTAAACTACTCCTCTTGGATGGATCCCCAATCATCACCACCTCTTTGACTACTTTGTTGAGAACTAAGAGTTGAAGGTGAAGCTTGAGTAAAGGTGGAAGAAGAAGAACCTACTTTATCATCATTTTTCTTCCTTAAAGAATCTCCTTTACTCGAGGGCTTAGTAGATGTTGACTCAATAATTTTCTTTCTAGCCCAATTGTTTGATCTTTTGAGCACATAAGCAATTCTTTCACTGATATCTTTGATTTCTTGGTTCACCCAATTGATAGGTGGCAAGGGTTGAGCCTAGATCTTTTCAAAATATAAGGGATTGATTAAATATGATTCATCATCCATGATCCTCTTTACATACCAATCTAATTTGAACTTCTTGATCTATTTTAATGTCAACCTAATCGAACGTCTTCTTTGGACTTCATAATCATCTTCACAATCTTCTCATAAATCTTCAATGCTTGGAAAATTTTAGTATCCTGGACCCAGGTTTATATTATTTCTAATATATCCATTGCTATAAAATGAAAATCTCATGGTGTAGAAGAATAGACTGATCTTTACTAGTGATCTCTTAATGTTCTAAGCATCATAAGAAGACTTGCAACTATAATGATTGAGGCTGATGGGAAAGGGAACCCCATTTTTCTTCCTGTCTCTACACTTCTTGTTGACCACATTGAGTTACCTACAAATTTCTATTAGAATGAGTTTATCATCTACGTACCTAGATAGTATATATGGATATCCATCAAACCCGCAAATAGGTGAACCTTAGAATATGTAGTTGGGAATCTGAATGTGATCCATTTTGGATTTGGCCTTCAATTGTTATCAATAAATACATGTGCAAGTTTTAGTTGGTGCCTCATTTGGTCCTTGTGATGTTTAATTTTTCTTAATTCATCTTCTTTCAAATCTATTGATTCCCAATGCAGTCCTTGAAACAGACCTTGTGATCGTTCACGATCTCCTGATTTAGGCATTATGTGCCTATTAGTCATCATTTCAAGCTTCATTAACTTTTATCAAACCTATCCTGATAATCTTGTCTAGATATCCCAAATCCTTGATTTTGTTAGATATATTGGAGCTATTAGTTTGATCAATCACCAAGTTGGATAAGTAATTTGTTCTCTATATATGTTTCTTATTGTGTACTCACCGATTATGCCCACATTACCAGTCTCTAGTTTAGTACCTTCTTGGTAGCTACCACTCGTATGTTCTATGTTGATGGATTCTAGACTCATATTGGCACTCATTTTGAGGCCTTTGTGAAGTGCAATGAAGAAGAAAATAAATTATAAACAAGAGTTGTGCGCTAGCTGGAGTCCCTACCTTAAGAAATATTGGGTGTTTTGGAATTTGCTTTGTTTTTCAAGTTGTGTAGCATGATTCTTGGATTGCTTGAATCAAAAATGTTGTTGGCACCTAGAGACATGATGGCTATGCTTAATAGCATCTACAGACTAGAACATAAACATTGTATTAGCTGCACAAATAAATAATCTAAAAAGGCGATTAAGAAGTTGAACCTAATAGTCACCAAGCAATTGAATGCCTTTGATGAGTTGTACAACAAAAGGAAAGGAAAGGAAATAATGAAATATAGAAAATCATACACAAAAAGCAACACCTAAAATGAATTGGTTCCAAGAAGAATCTAGACTAGAGGATTTCCAATGTTGTTTGTAGCTATTGTTGTAGATCTTTTTAAAATCAAGGCTATTATCTAGCTAGATGTTCCTAATATGACCAAGACCCTCCTTCATGCTCTCAATTGTTTTGCATTAATTCATCATATAATTTAATAGTTGGTGAACACAAAATAGACCATAGATACTCAAAAAAATTGATGGAATTTCCAAGACAATTACACAATTTGTAGCTTGCCTTTGTACCATAGAAGTTTCTCATCATAACCCTAATGATGTAGATATATCACTAGATCCAACCACATTACAAAAATCTGAAGCACATGACACATTCCATCAGTTAATATTGTGATAGATTCCAAATATTTCAAATGAATCAAAGTTACATAAAGTGCATCATTTCATTAGTTAATTTGTGATAGATGTCAAATATTTCAAATTGTAGTGATGGAAATTGTACTCCCTTCTTGTAGATAGTACAATTTCTCATTTGATGACCTACTTAGCACCCTTGCATTAAATACCCTTTAAATCATCATTAATAGGCCCCTAAGACCCTTTATTTCAAATCTCGAGGCCTATTTCGACTAAAAACTTGACAAAATAATCAAAAAAATTAAGATTTCTAACAACCCACCTCAAAAAACTAGGGTGAGACTCATACTCCACCTTGGGCGTATGAGTCCCCCTAGGTGGGACCCATATGTCAGAAGTGGCGTATGACTCCCATTTGGCCCCTTTTTAGGGTTTGAGCGGGAAATTCAAGTTTTTAATTTAAATTTTTGGTTGATGTCGGGTTTTAAGACCTAAATAATGGTAAATTAGGTGTTATTCCTATATAAACAAGCTTCTAAGTCATTATTTTCAATCTAGAAAAGCAATTCAAGGTCTAAGCACTTTCAAGCACTCAAGAATTCTTTCACAAGAGCATTTAAATTTTCAACAGAAAGCAAAGTTGAAGTCTTGGAGCAACATTATAATGTTTTTGCAAGTCTTCAAGCTCACTTTTATTCAAGATCTAACATTTTCAAGGATTGATTATTGTTACCTATGGTGAATCATGATGGGTTCTAGGTTGGGGAGATGCAACTAGCCATCAAGCCAAGCCTAAGGACTTGTTCCTAAGTGATTCCATCCTCCATTATCATCCTACTTTCAACCTAACGAAGGTACACACATCATTGTGGCTTATTAGTGTGATTAGACATCTCCCCGAAGTGAGTCATTCATATTTATGTTGCATTTATGCATCTCTTTCTAGCACATTAGAATAGTGTTGCATTGCATTTCTTATTTCCTAATCTTAGACACACTTAAGATTAGGGTTCATATTCACATTACATTCAAGATCCATTGTTTCTATCAAGGTTTAACTACCAAACTATGGGTTTGACTGAGGCAAACCCCCCATAAGCAAATCAATACTATATTTTGTTTTGTAGGTCTTTTACAGGTTCAGATCCGAAAATCAGTTTGGGAAGGAAGAGCAAAGATTGAAGCACAAATATGGACTTTGACTTTTTAAAAAAGCAAAATGGGTTTGATACGCCAGAAGTGGCATATGAGTCCCACTACAACCAATTTTCCAGATTTTAGAAGATTCTTGATCAACATTACCAAATTCTTGTTCCTACTCAAAAGCCCTAATCTAGGACTAAATCGCCCAGATTGGCACGTATGAGTCCCAACAGACATTAATTTCAGTATTTTCAGCATTTCAAATCTCCTTTCAAGCTTCAACAGGTTTCTAGGTGCCCCTCTATACTTTTCCAGTTTGATGTTTTGTTTTACATTCATTTTTAGGTCTTTTATTCAAGTCTTGCATATCATTAAGTTTCATAATTAGGTCTTGCATATTACTTATCTTTCCAAGCCCTAGCTTGGTGGTGAACCCCTCTTTAGTTCTCAATCATACCCTAGGATACCCTATTGCAAGATCTCTTTCCCCATCTCTACATTTAGATTGAAATCTCCAGGGTTTCCTTGAGTGAAACTTGAGGGAAATAGGTCTAGATCCTAGAAACCCTAGCTCGATCCTAGGGGGATAGGGTGGCCCATTTTTTGTCATTTCACAAATGAATCTATGTTCCATAAAGTGTTTTACATTATCAATCCAACTTGAACAAGGGGTGGAAGAAGGCAAGCATAATGGTAAAAGTAAAGCTAGTTTTCCATCTTTTAAACCACCACAACATAAAGTGACCACAAAATGAGATGAGGAATCAAATAATAAGACATCAAATACAATAGACACATCATGTGATTCCCAACTGTATGCCCTTATTTCCTTGCTCTGAAGGATGCAGTGTAATAACAAACACATTCCTCCATATGTGCCCACTAACGAACCCTAGAAAGACTCCTAGCCGATAACAAAGACATGTCCATTGCTCGCTTTTCATTGGCCACCATATTTTTTCCTTCAAATATGTAAATAGAAAAAGCTAAAACCCCAACAAATATATGATTCGCCAATAAGCCAAAAAGGAAAACCTATGTTCAAATTAGATTTGAAAATTCATAGTGCTAAAAACCATAAGAAAAAGGCTTGTATTTATCTACTAGCACACTTCTTGAGGACCAAATTATTTGCATTTAGCCAATGGAAAACATTAGTCTCGGTCTATATAGGCAAGGGCTGATAATTTTCCTGAAATAGATGGTACCTAAGTGTTTTAGATCTTCTCATACATTTGAAAGAAAATCGATCAAAAACTCAAACTTGAGTATCTTCTTATCTCCAAGATGCAATCCAAAAAGTACTAAAAATTAGGATTCAAAAACATGATTACTAAGGAAGCAAATGCTACTATAGATTTCCAAGCCAATATGTTATTACATAGTTGCAAGTGTTCTATAGATATTTTGATTTCTTCATTTTGTTATGAAGTGAACTGGAAGTGTATAGAACACTTATAATTATTCACTGACATTTGTTTATAAATCTAGTTTAAGTTTTTAGTAAAATCAAACATTTGTTCTTCAAATTCCATGTGCCTAAAGAAAATGTTAGTCATTTGAGCCATCATACCCCTTTTTGTATCCTAATTTATCAGGATCTTTTTTCAACACATGAAGAATATAAGTATTTTAAAAGAAATCATAATATCACACATGGAAACTTTCATCAGTTCATGGCATACTTCATCCAGACCCATTCACTATGTTGTTGTCCATCAACACCACCACTGCCCTCTTTAACTTGGCCTTACAAGGACTATACACTAACAATTTTTTCCCCTATTTTGGACTTTTCAAGGCAACACATTTGTTGACAAGTGCGGATGAAGCTGCAATGTTGCAATTGCCCTCTGTTTGCAGCCCCTAGGCATATATACAAAATGTGGAAGCATGGAAAGGGCACATGAAGCCAGACCAGACAAGAGGAAACAACACAATAGGTTGTAAAACATTAATTATTTAGAACTGCCCATGAAATTTCCTTTCAAGATTGTGAAGTGCATATAAACAATTGTAAATTTAATTACTTACATAGTCCAACATAGATAACTGGGAGTAAGTTGTCCCAAAAAAATCTACAATATTTACCTTCAAATACTCATCTACAAGAATAATTGTGGTCTTCACACATAATCATAATACAGGTGGCTCGATGTTTTCCAATTTAATCTTTTCCCTTTCTTTTATCTATGGAGATGATCTACCACGGTACCATTTTTCACATATTTATAAACAAGAACCAGGTATTTTCCCTCTAGAGAAGTGCAAACATAGAGTCGTATTGAATTTTCTATAATATAAAGATGATCAAATATCTACCTCGCTGATAAATTGGCCATCTATATGACCTTATTTCCTTGTTTTGAAGCATGTATCAGACACATTCCTTCATACGTGTCCACGAGGGAACCCTAGAGATAGACTCCTAGCTAACAAAAAAGACACACCCATAGTTCGTAAAACATTAGAAAACCTTCAAAATATTTTTCTATGACTTGCTTTTGATTGGCCACCAGATTTTTCCTTCAAATCTCTAATCAAAAAATCCAATAAACCCCACCAAAAATGTAATCCACCAATCAACAAAGGTGGAAAACCAATGAAAATTAGGTTTGAAAAATAAACAACCTTGTAAGCCATAGTAAATGTCTTTTATTTCTCTACTGGCATAGTTTCTAAGGAGAACTAATTGCAAAAAAACAACCAATCGAAAATATTAGTCTCCACCTATATAGGAAGGGACTAATAAAATGAAACTATACTTTCTTCATGTTTGCTCTTTCTCAAACATAGTGTTTACACGTAGTGGTTGGTTTATGTTTATATATATATATATAGTTGGAAACAAGCAACACTAAGAGGGGGGGGTGAATCAGTGTTGTGCAAAAATTAATTTTATTATTTTGATCTTTAACTCACTTAAGCATTCAACAAAAGAAATATGCACATGAACAAAAAGAAAACAATCACAACACCATAACACCAAGATTTTTACATGGAAACCCTGTTAGGGGAAAAACCACAGTGGATAGCCAATCCACAATATAATATGAGTATACCCAAAAGAGATTACAAAATGGGAATGCACTTGCATTCAGGCACACTACCTAGAGCTCACTGCTCAAATTAGATAGGCTCACTACCTACCAATGATTTGGATTAGATCTAAAAGAGTGAATTGATAGAATAGCATCTATAATGCTTGATTACAGTTCTGGTTAAGCTCTATAGTCAATCTTTTGTCCTTCTGACTGATTCAACAATTTTGCTCTGCTCTGCACAAACTCGCACTGCAAAAACCTTAATGCACAAGTGAAATTGTGCATAATCACCTAATCACCCTTCTGATGATCGCAACACACTTCTACACTTGCTACATACACACAAAATGATACAACTAATGACTTATATATATATGCATCTGGGAATTAAGTCACTACAAGTCAACTTCAATAAAACTTGGAAATATTAGCAACTGTCGGCTCAAATCTTGAGTAATTTTTGATGCGCACCCATACAAGTAGGCCACGGCATAGCTTCGACCCAAAACAAAATTCTTAAACATAAAGTCATTTAAATAATTACTCCTTATACATCCACAATACGCCACATTCATTAAGTCGACCACAATGAGCAAATAAACAGAAAAACATCCTGTCGGATCTCCTAACTCGTACACCGATTAATGCAACATTACAAAACTTAATAATAAGATAACATGTATGCTTAACTAACTATCCCGGGGATCCACAACTCAAAAAGATGATCCGGTGAAGCATACAGATCGACGTAGTGACTGGATACCCTATTCTTCATGCATTCTGTCGGTAATACTATGTTCTCAACTCCATCTGTCGGTATGACCAAATTCTAATATGCGAACCACAATAACGACTCTAGTTTCCATCAATGAAAACACTAGAAGCCATGTGCCAACAATCTCCCCCTTTGGCATTGATGGCAACACTTAATGAAAAATGACTAAGTTTCGAGACTAGTAAGTACATTGCCAAAATTTCAAAGCACAACTTCTATTCAAAACACTGACCCCCTTAGAATGTCAAGGAATTTTTCACTGCACTCTCTTCCCCTTTGACATCAATGACAAAATTGGCTTGCGCTGGCTGGGCTACAGGGGAACTCCTGTTAGATCTAGTGTAGGAGAAGATGTTTCCGAACTAGCAGATTATGTTTTTGCTTTCTCTTTTGTTGCTTCAGCCTCATCTCTCTTCCTTCTCACTTCTTTCAATTTTTCCATAGGTATGCCCATGTTTTCTGCAAAAACTTCTACCTCTTTTCTTACTCTCCTGGCTATCACTAGCTTTTTCAAGTCAATATGAACCTACATACTTTTCTCTGCATATGTTCCAAATCTTTCTTCTCCCAAATCCAAAGGTGAACTCAACAAGTGTTCTGCATACATCTTCAAAATCTTCTCCTCTACTTCATATCCCATAGGCATGATCCAAATTGTTCTAGGATCAACAACTTCCATATGGCATTGATCAATGTCTACCATGAAGCAAATAATGTCTTTGTACTATTCCACAATTGAGGTAGGAATTCTCTCCCTGGCATGCATCATATTTTGGAAATTTTTAAAGTACCCCCAAAGGGTAGTATTCTGAGTCTGTCAATCACCAATTCCAAACAACATGTTCCTTATCTGAATAGCTACCTACTCATCAATTTGCCAACAAACTTTTCCAACTCCCAGAACCTCATCCAAGAAGTAGAAAAACATACATAGCAACAAAGTACCATATTTGAATGTATTCTTCTTATCTTTCTTGATTTTCCCCAGATTCTCCATTAACTGACTTCTGAGCAATTCACACAAATCATAGTCTGCATTTTGTTTCACCATCTCATAAGTTGCATAGATAGTTGTACCGGATATAGAATTCTCCCAGCTTGAGTGATAGATCTTATAACCAATAACCATTGATGTGAATTTCACATCTACTGCAGCAATATCCTCTATTGCCATTGCCCTTCTATCCCATTGTGCACCTGTTGCCTCAATAACCTTATCATTCTTCACGAACTTCAAAACTGGAAGTCTACCAATGGAATTCAGACCTGTGACTACACATATAGCCTCTTTCATGATTTTAAATGGTACATCCAACCACATGAATTCATCATGAACACGACTCAACGAATATCAGACCCATTCATTTTCCTCAAATATTGGAAATTTTGCAAACTGCGTGAACTTCTTTTCCTCTAGGGTTTTAAATTTTGTCTTTACAGTAAAATTTTCTTGAATTATATGATGGGAGTATAGATTCATCAAATGAGAGCTTCCCAATTCTTCAATATTTGCATGTATGTAATCCCTAATATCTTCAATGTGCAGGACTCTGTACGACACAGATGGGAACGCACCTAAGGGCTTGGTCTCTACAGACTTATAAGGATGCCATTTAAACTTTGGACACGGCCTATCCTTTACTTCGACTACCAAAGGAATCGACATGATTACAATTTCACAAATTCACGAAATTTTTGATAAATACCTTTCGGTTGGATCGAAGTTTGATGATAGATCCTTCTTTAATTGCTTTCCTCCAAAATGCAAAGTGACAAATGAGGGATGAAAATGTTTTTTTATCATCTGCACACCTAACCCCTTTTGTCACAATTAATGCCTTTGCCCTAATTCATCTGGTTTCCTATCTTTCATGTACAAAGACAGATGATTCTCCTACGAATCTCCAAAATTCTTCAATACTGCCTCCAATTCATTGAACAACATCTAAAAAGCATCAAAGCACTTACTGGACTCATCTGGATTCTAGTACCAATCACTGGCAGGGGGTTGAAATATTTTCTTAACTCCCCCTAGGCCAGAGGCCTAAAACTAATTCCTAGAGGAATTACTAGAAGTTTCTTCTAGTGCTGACGCATTTCCTTCAACAGAGGGATTCTTCTTCACCCATTTATTTTGCATTTTCCTTCCAATCACATCCATAGTGACTTTACCTTTTCCCTTAACATCCTGTTGCATGTTCTATTTTACCAGACCTCTTTTGTTCCAACAGAATCTAGCAGTGTGGCCAATTTTTTTTCAGTTGTAGCACACAACACCTCTTTGTCCAGGCTAACTATTCCACTAATTTTGTCTTGATCTACATTAGTTATCAATATGCCCAAATCTATTGCATGCATATATCATCTGACATCTATATGAAAATTATTCATCACAACTCTACATTCACTTGACTTATGACCATACTTATAGCAATTAAAGCACTGACCTAAGAATGATGACCCACTTGTGTTCATCCTGCTCCTACACTGAGAAGCCATATGACCAAATTTGTTGCAAGCAAAATAGTAGCCATTAAATCTTTGAGCATTTGGTTGTCTTACTGGATTCCTTCTAGCTCCATTCATTTGTTTTCTTTTCCTGAATCTCCCTTGTCCAGTTTTCTTTTGTCCAGATCCGAAACTTTATCCTTCTTCAAATCCAAGACCTCGCCTATCACCATTAGTACTTTGTCCTTTAATCAGTTCATCAAGTTTGGCTGAGCTTGCTTTGAATTTCTCCTTGTACTCATTTGTAGTAGCAAGTTCATTTCTGAGATCATCAAGTTGTTTTTCAAGCACTTCTTCATTGTTTTTAGATTACTCCAGTTCATTGTCCAATTGGCTACATTGTTCAATTTTTTCTTTCAAGGATTGTGCAAGCTTTTCTTCATTCTTCTTTCTATCCTCAATCTCCTTGGACATTTTCATCATGATGGATTCCATCTCACGCTTCAAGGCAACATTCTCTCTGGAAAAAATTTCACATTCTTTTGTTTTCTCTTTTAGGGCATGATTGAGTTGTTCATCTTCCATGCTTCTATTATTTTGCTTAAGTTGATCACGCAATTCCTTTCTTTTCTCCTTTGATTCATTAATTTTGTCTTTCAATGACTGAATGAATTTCTCTGCACTCTCAAAATTTTCTTGCAACACCCGGTTCTCAGACTTTGACTGGTCAAGATCATCTAGGGCCACCATAAGTTTTTGTTGAAGACTACTTGTATCCATTGAAAAACACCTTCCAATATCTCCCCAAGTTGTTAGACTTCTTCCAAGGAACTAGCTCTGATACCAATTGTTGGAAACAAGCAACACTAAGAGGGGGGTGAATCGGTGTTGTGCAAAAATTAATTTTATTATTCTGATCTTTAACTCACTTAAAAGCATTCAACAAAACAAATATGCATGAATAGAAAGAAAACAATCACAACACCATAACACCAAGATTTTTATGTGGAAACCTTGTTAGGGGAAAAACCACGGTGGATGGCCAATCCACAATATAATATGAGTATACCCAAAAGAGAGATTGCAAAATGGGAATGCATTTGCATTCAGGCACACTGCCTAGAGCTCATTGCTCAAATTAGATAGGCTTACTACCTTACAATGATTTGGATTAAATCCAAAAGAGTGAACTGATAGAATTATAGCATCTACAATGCTTGATTATAGTTTTGGTTAAGCTCTGTAGTCAATCTTCTGTCCTTCTGACTGATTCAACAATTCGGCTCTGCTCTGCACAAAATCGCACTACAAAAACCTTAATGCATAAGTGAAACTATGCATAATTGCCTAATCGCCCTTCTAATGATCGCAACACACTTCTACACTCGCTACACACACAAAATGATACAACTGATGACTTATATATATTCACGTCTAGGAATTAAGTCGCTACAAGTTAGCTTCAATAAAACTTGGAAATATTAGCAACTATCAGCTCAAATCTTGAGTAATTTTTGATGCACACCCATACAAGTCGGCCACAACATAGCTTGGACCCAAAAAAAATGCTTAAACATAAAGTCATTTAAATAATTACTCCTTATACATCCATAATACACCACATTCATTAAGTCAGCCACAATGAGCAAATAAACAGAAAAAACATCTTGTTGGATCTCCTAACTCGTACACCAATTAATGCAACATTAAAAAACTTAATAATAAGATAACATGTATGATTAACTAACTATCCCAGGGATCCACAACTCAAAAAGATGATCCGGTGAAGCATACAGATCGACGTAGTGACCGGATACCCTGTTCTTCATGCATTCTGTCGATATATATATATATATATTAAGTCCAATCTTATACCTCGAGTTAATGAAGCAGGCCATTGGCACACTTATAACTGACCCCATTAGCACTTACACTATGAAGCGGGAGTCGAACCAGATACCTCAAGGAAACAAACCTTGAGCCCCAACCAACTCTGCTACAAGTAGTTGGTTTGTGTTGTAAATGATCTTGATATGTCTTTCAATTATATATAAATTTTTAAGAATGTAAAAAAAACATGTTGTGTTCTAAGTAATAAGTTTTATTAATACGTTTTTCAATTATATTTAGATTTTTTAATGGATTTTTATATTTTTTACTAATCATATTTTGCTATGGAACTCTTATTAATTCTAAAATGTCTCAATAGTGATGTAACATCATAATTAAATAATAGATCTATTAGAGTACTATATGCATAAATAAAGTCTTAAATTGACATTCATCATACTTTTATGTCGATATCTAAAACTAGTTTTTAGTAGGTATGAGCTACATGTTAATTATTGGGATGTTTTAAAAAGTGTGTTATCTTTTCTTTGGGGCACTCTTGCAAAAATTTACTAGATCCTCCAAGTGACATATCTTTGGAAAGCATTGTTACCAATTCAAATGTATTTTTCTCATTTGAATTTTACATACAATATTTGTGATGTTTTTTATTCGATTGCATAATTACATTACCTCTTATACTCTACTTTCAAAAAATTTCTAATGCTCCATATATATTTATAGATTTATGAAAATCCCATATCCTTAGTTTATCTCACAATTATTTAACCATCAAGTAACACTTTTGACCTAGTAACAGTTGTTGCTATGAGAAGATTTTCTATATAATTTATAGATATTTTTACAACTAGCAAGATATATTTATATTTGTTGGATGTCTATTCATTAGGCTTCACATTTTTAAAATCTATTTCATTTTTTGTTTTATGTTAGTGGGGCTAGATTTTTCACAAAAATATATTCATTGTTTTTATATATGATGATGTAAATTGGAATTTAATAGTAAATCTAGAGTAACAATAAGCATTCTATACCAATATGTGATGTTTGTTCAATGTGAATTTGGTGAGATAGGATGCTCTAACAAGAATGTTCTTTCGAAGTATAATTTTTTTTTAATTCTAAATTCAATCTACTCCAGGGTATTCTAAATTTCCAAATAATTTTTAAAATCAACATTACCATAGTAAAGATAAAGATAATCAAAATTTAATTCAAATTTACATCCATAACCATTGGAAAAACCATGATGATTATGTGTACTTGCTAGCCATGAAATCCAAAATATTTCTTATAAATAAATGATGGAGAAGAAACATCATAATTTATTTTAAGAAATAAAGTATACGATTATGAGCATTAGACTCTTTACATCACGTTTATAAATGAACTCATTTTTACATTGAAATGATGATGAGTGAATGTTTTTTACTTGATAAAGCTAAATTTATGAAATATTCAAATCCTAAATTAAAATATTCAAATCCTAAAAAAAAAATTCTAATTCTAATAGTGAGTAGGAATCTTTCACGAAATTATTTTTCATTTCTATAAATTCTAATGTTGTAGGAGGAACACAATCCTTGCAAATAATGATATTTTTCTAATGCTCTCCAACCTAGAGTTTTATGAGAAAATAATGATTTTAGTTCTTGTACTTCAACTTTAAAAATATAAATTTATTTACCTTATAATGAATATATGTAATTAAAATAAGACTTACATTTTTCCATTATACAAAATTATTAAATCATTAATCTATTCATCCATTTCAATATTTTTTCTTATTTCAAAAAATATCTAATTTTATTTTATTAATAAAATTTTACAATAAAAATTATTTATCAAAAATATCAAATGAAACTTTTGGAGGATGAGTTTATCATTTTCATCTTGATATTTGGAATCCACTCTCATTTCCCTAATTGATGAATATGTCTCCACCTTCAAAATGGAATGTCATGTATAAAATTTATCTTGAAATTTAATATCTAATCAATATTATAAACCCTGTAATATTTTCTATCGAAACTATCAAACATTAAAAGTCTAAGTAATAAAATTACTAAAAAATAAACATAAAAATATACTTGAAGGAAATTGTGTCTTGAGACAATCTACATTCTATTTTTTCTTCATTTCCATGATGTACTCTTTTGTCCCACTTGAAGATTTATAAAAATGTGAGAAATCTATCTAAAGGTGATTGAATAATATATATTTTTAATTCTCCAAATTGGTATGACTATACTAATGTAGACATGATTTCTTCCATTTAATTTCATACCTTCTTGTAACTCCACAAAACTCTTCTAGCAATAAGAAGTACGGTTGAAGGATTTAAATTTGGTCATCCAAGTGAATTAAGCATTAATAAATAAATCTCTTCAATTTTTCTATATGTTGTTATAGTTCTTGGAAGAATATATGTATATTTATAAAACCATATCCCTTGTTTCATAACCATCTGGAGTCCTTTCCAACATAAGGAGTGTATTTAATTCCAAAATAAATATCTGGGAAGGTGCTTATAATTGATTCAATGGTTCTCATTTCCTCCCAATTTGAAATATGTGAGTAGATAACAAGAAATGCTCATTACAAGTTAAAAAAGAATTTAACACAAAAAAATGGCATTAGAATAAAATAAATAATTTAAAAAGTGTTCTAATTTTATTAAAAAATATTTTTGACTCGAAGTTGGAGATAATTTGAAGGAAGTCTACTTTATCAAGATCTCTTTCCTATCATGGGCATGCAATTTAAACCTTTCACACCTTACCACCTAGGCTTGTCACAAAATCTTTGATCATTCATTTTGGTGTGAATGGAGTTATTTCATAACTAGTTATTAGTGAGGACCTATTCACATTATTATAAGTTTACTTAGGAGTTAAGTTTCCTAGTTGTCATTTCTAGAAGTTAGTTATATTGGTGCCATGTCTCATCGTTTACTTTTAGTTATCTAGGAATTTAATAATTCTCTCATACATTTAATATTTGCATTGAGAATTTAATGTGTGTATCCTAGGTTGCTATGACTTAGTTGTCTCATGTGATAGGATTAAGACACTTTTCAAGATCTTGTCTAATCCTATCTCACTCCTTTCCTATATAAGCAAGACTTCACATGTACATTACATCAATCCAAGCAACACAACTGAGATTTTTTTTAGTTGTGTAAGTCCAATATATTATTAAAATCTTGAGTATTGCATATTGGCCATGTCTTGCATACATTGTTACAATTTCATGTTCTTGTTTTTCCCTTGTGCAAGGTTGTTGTTGGTTTTTGCATATGGTCCTGGAGGCTTGAGTCCTTGAGTGACTCAAACATGTTCTATGAGATACATCTCAACTCCTACAAACAATACATAATTTTTTTTCATAAAAGACATAAAATTATATATATATATATATATATATATATATATAAAAATTTGAGCAAGACAACATAGAACAACCTTTAACAAAAATAAACAAAAAATTGTAGATTATATATGAGAGCCATTAAAATAGACAAAACAAGACCTAGAAAGACTCATGTCCATGAACAATAGAAAAACATATAAATATACAAGAGCAAATCCAAAATATGCATATCACCAACACCCATAACCAATATCAACTCTCATCAACACCCCAAACATCATTGAAATCAAGGGCATCACTAGGAGGATGAGGGACATGCACAAGTAGAAAGTGGAGGGATTGAAACACATGCATGATCTGCTAGCAAGTTGGGGACCAAGCTCATAATGATAAAACCTGATAGAATTTTCCACTGTAAACATACTTGAGACCTTTGCAGACACAAATTCATCAAAGATGATTTTTTCTTTAAAGGTATTTGTCATGAAACAAACCCCCAACCAGAGCTTTCCTTTTGAACAAACTATAACCTTTCAAAGTCTCATTAATATTTTTCCTAGGAATATGAATACCTTAAACATAATCAATAATTAATTAGAGAAGAAGGCCATAGGACTGGAGAAACTCCATACAATTTGATAGAAAAATTAAATTACTTGAGAGGGGTAAATCATTTTTGGTGTACTTTGCAAGAGCTCCAGACCTGTGGGACATTGGATTGCCTCCTCAACCAGGTGACAATATATCTTGAAATTTTTTCCAGCATCTCTAAACTGAAAGCTTTGTTCTCTGGGAAATCCCATTTTTTTTGTATTGAATCAAAGCAAATAAAATACAATAAGAATAAGACAACTAGAAGGTTGCAAAGAGTGAAAATTTAGATAATAATTGTAACATGCCAATTGTTCAATGAAAGTAAATTCACTATATTTTAACCTCAAGTAAATAATCTATGTTCAAAAACTCAGCAATAATTTTTTTCTTGTAATTCAAAGACTACATGCACATATGAAATAACATATATTCCAAATTTTCCATTTGCATTATAATTGAATATTACAATCCTTCCAAAACAATGTCATATATACAATCTCAAGATATCATTTCTTTCATTACAATTTCCATAGAAATGGATATAAGAAAACATACATATAGCTCCTTTGAGCTTCATTAGAAATAGTTACAAATGGTCCAGGAAATCCCCCTAAAATCTCTGTCACCAACTAATGAGAAGAAACATCACTCAAGCACTTTTTCGCCAACCACAGACTCAAATATGGTCCCTCGCACATCTGCCACATATGGCAAGATGGCCCTACACTTCGACAAAGAGATTGGTTGGAAAACCCCATAAAAAATAGCCTTCCTGAGCTTGGTGTTGTGTCCTATAAACTAGAACTTAATCATACTATAGCTACTACTATGAGTATGAAAATCCTAGATTAGAATGTTATACTAGATCACAGTGAACTGACAGTGTAAACAGTGGCTACTTACACTACTTTGGCCAAAGTTTTATTAAAAGTGTCATCTCTTCACCCACTACCCTAGCACGATTTGGTTATTGACCATTCATATATTATGCATAGGCAATTCCCTTCTTAGGGTAATCTTTAACCCTAGGAGCATCCTATTTCATTTATAATAAACTACGTATAGGAAATTCCCTTCTTAAGGTAATCTTTAACCCCAAGAAAAGCCTATTTCCTTTATATGACTATAACATTCCTACTAAGAAAATGCTATACATAAGCTACTTCCTTCATTAGATAATCTAATTCCAAAGTAATCTATGAACTCTTTATAGTTTGGATTACACAAATAACTTGAAACAATTACTTCATAAGCTACTCTAAGCTTCCTTTTTCCCTAGTATATAATACTAATGAATGCTATCACTCCTTAATATGGAGTATGTACAAACACTCAAAAAGGTTCATAAGATTTAAATAAGATTCTTTCAATCCTATAGAATCAAACATAATACTTCCCTAATCTAGAAAATCAATACATTTTACCACACAAGACAACATCACTCAAATTTTACAAAACAAATAAATCATAAAAGAGCAAAAATAATGCCTGTTAAATGCTAATCCCAAATGAAATAAACTGAATTTCAAGCTCCATCCACTCCAAGACTCTTCAGTAATTCTCCAAATCCACTCATAGAAACTCTCACAATAAGTCTCTTAACTATTCTCACAAACAAACTCTCAGCATAAACAAGAATAACTCAAATAAAAAGCAGCTAAATGCAATTGAATAGTGTGTCCAAATGAGGCAATCCTCTCCCCTATTTATATAGAAATATAAGACTTAGTTGCCTACAAAAAAGCTATTTTAAATGACACTTCTCAACTCTTAAGATCGACTCACCAACTAATCTCCATGGGTGACAACATTTAAAATTAATACTCATCAAAATAGAGCAACATGTCGCTTAAAACAAAGACAACAAGAATGTGTTCTATAAATGCAAGGTAAAAGATCAAACAGGTCGACTCATAACATGCTAGCTTCTACTTGACTTGTTCTCCATATTACTTTATCTTCCATTGTTGGATAGATATTACAATTTAGACTTCTATTGTAGTGCAACTTTTATAATTTGGCATCACCTAAAACCTTCTTTCATGCTTTTGGTGTTTGTTTTTTATTGACCAAGTCAATTCATTTAAATGCACTTCAAATATCTTTTATAAAATTTTGACTGAGTCATATATATTGTGTTGTATTTGCAAGCTTGTTGATTCATATTAAATGACTATAGCGCTGCCATAGAGCGTGCATTATTGTTGCATCAATACTCATAATCATTGTGCACTATATAACATATAATATGTGCTTTGTTATTTAAAAATAACAACACTTTATTTACAAACATCGTTTCATTTAAACACAACTCTTTATTAATAATATATATATATATATATCCACACACACACACACACACACACACATATATATATATATCAATCAACTCATACAATAATAAATATACATCATTCGGTGGGGTTGGGGCCCTAGCTCGGTTGGCTAAATCTTTCATGTTGCAGGAGGTTGGTCACGAGGTCTAGTCTCCCCCACCCCCGTGGTACCGGAGGGCGTGTCGCACTAGCGCCGCCGGTCACGTTAAAAAGTTTACCAGGCGCACTGCAGTTTATAGGGGGTCGTGCTACCCGATTCCTGCAGCCTAATATATATATATATATATGGGTGATCCCACAATAGTGGTTTACAATTTTTGGCCAAATTGGACACTGAAATAATTTTTTTAAACTAAATCTTCACTTTCAGGCACCTATAGTGGCTAAACCATGAGGAATTTGAAGATGATGCAAACTAGAGTTTCGTGAAATTTTGTCTATAGATTCTAAAAATATTTTTTTCAAAAATTTTGGAATCAAATTGCACTTCTTTTTCTATCTCCCTCAAAAACTAGTTTTTTTTAGAAATCAACATTTTTAAAAAGTGACGCTCACCGTATAATGCATAAATTCTTTTCCATGAAGGATAAAATTCTAATTCTTTCATATTTAGATTTTTAACTTTGATATCTAGTGCTTCGACTTGGTTAGATAGTTTTTATTGAATATTTTTTCTTTAATTAAGTTTTGAATTCAAACCAATTATAATTCAAACATAGCGCGACTATATAACGCGTAACATTTTTTGTATTTATCAAAATTCAAATTTTTTTCTTTGTTGGATCAAGGACTTCAATATCTGGTGCACTAATATTTTTAATTTTTTTTATTTAATAATCTACTATTTTTCCACATGTGTAGAACAGAGAGCTTGATTTTCAGTGAAAAACCTATATTCACGAGAAATAAAAAATAAATATAATAATTAAATTAAATTTATTTAAAATTATAATTTTTGGGAAGCTTATAACAAGGACTACATAATTAAAATAAATAAATTTTAATGAATTCATTTGATCCCCCAAAAGGTAAATCAAAAGTGGTTTTTTATCAGCATTTTGATAGGTGTAAATGAGACTCTGTTATAGGTATGGTTTAAAACTAGTGGGCTTCTATCCAAGGGGGTTTGATTTAAGGTAGTTTGATCAAACCCTCTTCAATTGGAATTCTTTAAATGGAACCTTTTAAGTCTTAAATCATTATATTTTCTAAAAATATGTGATTTCAACAAAAATCAATTCCTCCCAGAAATTGCAAACCAGCTTTGTGGGATCACCCATATATATATATATATAAAATATACATCATTCGGTATTTTGAATGCATCTATCCATGTTAACATTTTATAATTAAAGTCATGTGTATATACCTAGATACATATATACGTATATATACATATATCGATATACTCAATATGTGTGTATATATGTATATATGCATATATCCCATATACATTTGCTTATACAATCAATAGCATATATTTACAAACTTATCGATAGATATATATGCATGCAGTGTGTAGACACTTAAAAATGTCTTGAATGATACTACACACTTGAATCTGATCACTAACATCGTTTCATCCTGAATTTCATCGTCTTTTTTCCTATTTAATTAAATAAGCCTAGTTATTTAGTTGAATGCATTAATTCCATCTATAATCTAATTAGGTTAATTCACCCCCTTTCACCTTCACTTCTCATCTTGTTTAATTGAATAAATTAAATTATTTAATTTAAACCCCCTCAGTCCTCTCATTTAATTAAATAACCCTAAACTATTTAATTAAATGTCATTTGCAACCCCTGCTCATTAAATAAATTAATTATTTAATGAACATCCTCACAGTCCTCATCTCACACAATTAAAACTTAGTTAATTAGCTAATTGCTAATTTTCCTCATCCATCCACTTGCATAGGGAATATTCCAAAGTAATATTCTTCTATTTGGCTCCAAAAATTGAATATTCTTTCCTAAAAAACTTTGTAACGAAATTTCAAAGTTGTTACAAAGTGTCTTTGTTTTATTAATTCTCATCCATTGATGCTTTCCTTGGTCCATGTGATCTTTGATTCTCATCCATTAATGAGAATCCTTGATCCATGTTTCACCCTTGATACAATATTGACCAGTGATTGATCAAATTGATCTGAGCCCTTGATTCTTCATTTTCTCTCTTATAAATATTTCACTATTTGGAGAGAAATGGATCCACGTTTTCAGAGGAAAGTTATGCTATTGAAATTCATACTCACTTGCATCTACATTTAGCACTTGTTATTGTTTTGGCTTAATCTTCATCCATATTAGCTTAAGCATCCATTAATGGCTTCCATTTTAACTTAGTTTGCATCCATTTTAGCATAAGTTTGCATCCATGACTTGCATCTTTGAATTTCATTTCCATTTAGCATAGCTTGCATTCATCTCCATCAAGCATTTGAGCATTTAGTACTCATTTTCATCATGTTAAACTAGTTTTGCATCCATGTTCCGTTCATATTTCATCAGTTTCATCGGTTTTCATCAATAAAATCAATTGGAACATCTCATATTATCCAAGGGATTGGGAAAGGGTCGCCATTTCACATTAATGTGACACCACTCTTCCAATGGGCGAAGATTTAAAGTCTTAGAATAGGTTCCATTTATCTTTTTGTGTTCTTTTCATGTTTAGTTTAATGGGTTCTTAGTCTTTGATGCTTTTGAATATCTCATTGGGATCATGGCTTAGGGGTTTAAATATAGTTTAAACTCATTTGGATCTAGTATATTTAGTTTGTACTATGACTACGATCACATTTTGGTGCTAGAAGGATGGCTGTACTAATCGAATCTAATGAATTTATCTTTAGATTCATGTGTTTTTTTATGTTTGTAGATACAATGATGCTTTTGAAGGCTACAACGATGCCATTGTAACACATTGGCATATAGTGATGCCTTTGTTTACATTATAGCAATGATATTAAATTTAGTGATGCATATTAAATATAGTGAAGCATATTACTTTTTGGATTTATCGTGAATTTAAATATGATGACACCATTTATATAGAGACACATTTGTCATCACTGCTTTGGTGCAAAGTGACGCCTTCAGAATTCACTTGAGAGACAGACCTGAATTATAACGACACTTTTGTCAATTTCAATGATACAATTGATTTCAGTGACGCTTTTTACTAGTAAAGAAAACAAAGAGTTAATTTGCACATGTGCTTTAAATTTTTTTATTTCGTACACTCTCAAATACTTCACTGACTTTTGGTTTTTGTTTTTGAGGCTAACCGGTTTTGCAAATTTGAAAAGAAAATCTTGAAGTGAAGGAGCATACAGTCATTTTTCCATGCATTGTAGAAAGTGTTTTTACACTTATGGTACAATTATAACCCATTATATACTGCTTTGTTTTATGTTTTAGGACACTAAATTTCCATTGGGCTTGAAATTCACTTTCAAAGTTGGTTAAAATTGGACCCATACATCCTCATTTTGCAATATCAGTTAAAATTGGACAAAACAAACAAACACTTCCATTGGTGCTTAAAATGAATTCATTTTTCTTTATGGGATTAAAATGAGTGCTTTCTTTACTTGTATACACTTGTAGTGTGTATCCACTCCCTTTTCGCTTCATGTGATCTTGGGTGAAGAGAAACAATCAAGTGTACTTTCGTTGCTTGTGTACACTTGTAGTATGTATCCACTCCCCTTGCGCTTCATGTGAGAAGAGAAATAGTCAAGTGTACTTTCATGCTTTGAGTCACCCTTAAGAGAGGACTTGCTATGAGATACATCCTGCAATGGAGAACTCATAGTCAAGTTCTTGCAAGCACGTTTATTGGCAGGCTATATCAAAGGAAGCAAAATCATGAGAAAGTAGCTTCAATTTGGGCTTACAACTTTTGTACCTAATCCCATGCCTTAAGTGGAATGGGAATGGTTAAAGAGCCTTAAGTGGTCAATTAGATGCATGTCGATTTGTTGTTCATGGTTTGTTGTCATTAAGAACCCTTGTTTAGTAGTGGCCAACCAAGTCCATTTCTGAAGTGTATTTTAAAGTAGTGCATTGGAATAGCACCATTCCAAGAAGTTACCATATTCGGTTTTTGGTTAAGGCAATAAAGAAAATAAGGAACAAACTCTTTTGCTTGGAATTTCAAGACGATACATTTTTGTGACATATCCTATTTTCCCATTTCATCTTTATGGATTAATCATCTCTTAGGGGATGATGGTATGCCTACCAAGAAATATGTGCCCACTTGAGCTAGGATTGTTATTACTTGTGAGTCAATTTGACACATTGTTTGGTTCCAAAACAACTTAAACACACATCAACAAGTTCATCAAATTTCAACCCTTTGGATCAAGTATGGATACCTTTTGAAAAGTCTTAATATTGCTTCTTGTCCCTAAGGATGTTATCCTTAGAGGCTCCTAAATATTTGGACTTACATATAAATCCACTCTTTCCAAAGTTAACATAGGGAACTATGGCCTTAGCTTCATGATTTTAAAATAATGGAATTTGTGAAATGAAGGTTGCTTTGACATAGAAATTTTAGTTTGAACATTAATTAAGAGTTTCTTAATGTGGTAATGAAACAATCTCACTTAAGCAAAGATTAAATTAAATGAACACCCCACATTGATGTATGTTCAAACAATGACTCGCCAAAACAAGAAAATTGAGACAAGGAAAGTATTGAAAAGACAATGAGTCCAAGTTCTATTGTCAAAATCATTGAGTTCTTAAGGTTTTATCACTTTATAGGTATAGCATGTTTCTCACTATCTTGGTCTTGCAAAATAAAGGTCCCTTTTAGGTTAACACATTTTGGGTCAAAACATTTCATCCATCTTCACACATTTTACATCCCACTTCACCAAACAACTTTACAAACTCTTGGACACATCAACACTCTTTGGACTTAGAAAGTTATCAAACCAATCCCCTAACTTAGCTATGTTGTGTGTGAAATGGATCCTTTTCCATACACTTAGTTGAGTTAGTCATCACTTTTCTGTACTAGTTTATCTTAAAGGTCACAAGTCTACCTTAAAGATTTACAAGTTCATTAACACCTTTTATCTAAAACATCAAACCTTTTTGTGTAAATTTTTTTTTCAAAAGTTAGAAAGTTCATCCCCCATATCATTCACCCTTTTCACCATCCATTCACACCATTGGTCCAAAACAACTTAGAGGTTCCCTTTTACCAAAATTTGAGTCAACTAGAGAGTTTCAACACTATAAATCTCAACACAATTCTCCCATATTTGACCCACAATTTATGGTTACAACAAGATCACATCACAAGAGAATCATGGAACAAACTAAAGTCATATCCACCACAAGTGATACTAACCCACAAGAATTTTATCCAAGGAGCCATTCTACTTCCTCACAACAACCACAAAAAGCTTTAGGGTATGAGGTAGAAGATGTCACAAACAACCCACTTGAGCTCACTAAGGATGAACTCCTTGAGTATAAACAAGAACATCAAACCTTAGAAAATGTGGCTCCAAATTTTCTTGCACAAACCTTGACACAAGGGTTAACCCAATCTATGAATCAATGAAATCCATCACTTGTGCCAAGTCAAAATATTAACTCCTAGTCTTACAACTAGGATTGCCACTGATCTTGGTCACACTCTCCCTTTAGGAGGAAACACACTTTTGGGTACCCAAAACACCAATATTCCCCAAGACACAACTTGGACACCAACATTTGGTAACTTATCTCATTCTTCCACCACCATTACAGAACATCCCCTCCATCCATACAAACCACTTACATTCCATAACACCAATGACCTCAACATTATAAGTGCAACCATCTTCATCCATCCCCACAAATACCCAAAGTGTGCCCAAAATTACACAAGGTAATTTGAACCAATTGCCCCAAATAGGACAACAAGGTCAAGTTATCACCCTCATGCAAAGTCAACCCCCAACAAGTGGTTCCAACAATCCCATTAACACATCGAAACAAGTGGTTACCCAAACTACTCAAGTCAATCCACCATCCACATCATCCTTGTTTATCATCAATCCAAATCAAAGAAACATGTTGATTACAAACCCCATCAACCAAGGTAATGCCTTGGTCCCACATCAAACACAACAAGGGAACCCTCAACACATCAGTCAAGGGAACCCTTCTAATCAATTGATCCTAGGTCAGAATGTGCCATTGACATCGCAATACTAAATGACACCATCATCGTCTTTACCATTGGTCCCCCAAATAATGCAAAATCAAATGGGGTCCCAAACCTACATTCCTCCCTCCCCATCAAAAATCTTACAATGAATGGTAGCACAAAACAACCCACAATTCACTCACACTATGATCAACCAAAACCCATCTCACATATCCCAACAACAAAACACTTCCACGTTGTAAGCACAACAAGCTCACACTCTAGCTTTCTAACAAGAACAAAAAGCTTATCAACAAGTGTTGCAACAAAAAAAAGCTTATCAACAAGCATTGTAACAACAACAAGCTTATCAACAAGCATTGCAACAACAACAATACTTAGTCACACAACAACAACAACAAGCTCAACAACAAGCCTTAGTCGCACACCAAGAAAAACAAGCTCAACAAAAAGCCTTAGTCACACAAAAGCAACAACAAGCCTTAGTCACACAACAACATCAAGCTCAACAACAATCCCTATTCACACAACAACAAAAATAAGCACAACAACAAGCATTGCTAGCCCAACAATATTCCCAACAACAAGTGCTTCCATAACAACAAGAACAACAACAAGGTTTATACTATAATCCCCAAAAAAATATCATCAATCCAAATATGTTAGGAGCATATACATCTCTACCACCATCACCTTCACAGTATCAAACTCCACCCTATACACCATACAACACCTCGTCATATCAAAATCCCACTTACAACTCATCTACCATCCCACAATACACAACATATGCTCCTTCACCTAATTCACAAGACGATATGTCATCGCAACTCAAGGTACTCATGCAAAAAATCCAGGACATTCAAATAGGAAAAACAAAGAAGTCACATACACAACAAAACTTGTGTCTATACCTATTTGATAGGAACATCACAATGGTACCTTTCCCACTTGGTTTTGAGGTCCTTAAGTTTGATAAATATAAAGGGAGGGTAAATCCTGTGGACCACATCAAATAATTCCATGTCATGTGTATGGAGGTCACCTACAATGATTCCTACTTGATGCGTCTCTTTCCATAGATTTTGACAGGCCCCATCATTGATTGGTTCTCATAGTTGCCATCGGGTATTAGATACTTCCATGAAATCATCGATAGATTGATAAACCATTTCTCCTTTAACCTAGATATGGATGTAAGCTTGTAAGATTTGTACACACTCAAGCAAAATAAAGGAGAATCCTTTGCTAATTTCTTGAAAAGGTGGAGGCAAAGAGCTAGTAAGAGCAAGTGGCCCATTCCTGATGAGCAACAGGTGGGGATTATTATAGCAAATGTTGATCTAGATCTATCCTTCCACTTAAAGATGCAATGTATCACCACCTATGATGACCTTGTACCTAGGGCCCTCAACATAGAGAGAGCCCTAATCTCACAAGGAAACACACAAGTGTATAGAGATAACCACCCGTCAACCAGTGCTAATGACAAGACCCACATATGGGCTAAGAACAAGAATGTAACAAATGATGGTGTAATTGATACTAAAGTTGTCATAAGTGCTCCTAGGAAAAACACTAGTCAACCAACCAATGCACGACAAACAGTTCAACAAACCACACCACCATTGTAGGATAACCAAATCAATAACACCAACACCCAACAAAGAGGACCCCCTAATTGGAATAACTAGGTCCTAAACAAAAATACACACCATTGAGGGAACCTTTTAAATTTTTCATGCATAATTTGGTACATTCCAACTTGATTACGCTCCCCAATTTTAAGAACTATCAAGAACCTCAAGATAAACCTCCTTGGTATAACGAAAAGGATCTTTGTGACTTTTAGAAGATCAAAGGACATAAAACGTCAAACTGTATGAAACTAAAGAACATTCTCCAAGACCTCATAAAAAATGGAGAACTACCAACAAGTAACTAGGACCTCAAGATATACAAGACCCCACTACCAGATCATAATAGAGGGAATGACAATGGAAAAGGGAAAAATTACACTAATGTGGTACATGTCTATTCCAATGTGATCACCTCTTGTGATAATTTCGTAATAGTCGTCATTGTCTAAAGACCTAGTGCAGAGTGTGGAGTCACCACACAACATGGAAAGGTTAAAATCCAAGGAGCTTCATCTCAACCCAAGGCACAACCTACATTGACAACACCCAACCCTAGCAACTATAATCTCCTAGACCAGGTAAATCAGACTCCCACACAAATCTCTATTCTAGAATTATTGAAGCTATTTCCCGCACATAGGGATATACTAGAAAAGGCTTTATCAACTTCCTCCATCCCTAATAATATTGATACAAAGTAGTTTCAAGCTATGGTAGGGAATATCACTACCCCTCGTCTTCTCACCTTCTCAGAACAAGATCTCCCAATGCAACCATCTCACAATTGTGCTTTACACCTAGAGTTGATTGTTCATAAGAATAAGGTTAAAAGAGTCTTAGTAGATGGAGGTGTTGGTCTAAACATTTGCACCTTTTAGTTGGTCAAGAAATTTGGTTACTCGGAGGATGATATTGAAAAGACAAAGAGTACAACCATAAGGGCATATGATGATCAAGAATGAATGTTACAAGGCATCATCAAGCTACCTATCCAAGTGGGGCTTGCCATTGCTTAAACCACATGCCAAGTGCTAAATATTGATCTCCCATATAACATATTTCTTGGTTGACCATGGATTCATGCCATGCAAGTTGTAGCTTCCACCTATCACCAATGTGTCAATTTTCCTTTTGAGGATAAAGAAGTGACTATCCATGGAGACCCTGAGCCTTTTACTATTGCAATAACCTTGAGGCGAAGTTCTACAAGATCCCCCAAATACCCAAGAATGATGAAGGCCCTACATCCTCATCCTCATTTGTTGATCCATCTTCCTTTGCATCCACCTTAGAATCCAAGGTACCCATTGTGCACAATATACTCGATATCAAGGAAATTATCAAGGATAATGGTTGTGGGGATTATAATCTAAAGAAGGACACTTTTGTGTTGGGTGAGTTACCTCTTTCCCCCAAATCTCATGGAAAACCCACACCTATCAACAAAGTGAATGAAACATTAAAGCTTGCATCTACCACCTTCACCAAGTGGGTGGACTTGAAAAAAGAGGATGTCAATGAAGAAGATGTATCTAAATTTCTCTATCAAGACAACCTACCCATGCCCGTTCTTCCCATGGAAGATGATAATGAAGGTTTACAATTAATGATGGGATGGGGCTACAAAAAGAATGAAAAGCTGGGACAAAATGATAACAATTTAGAACCCATCGTTTCTAAGAGACATCCAAAGAATCTTGGCTTAGGATGTACTACTAGTAAGCTTACCCTTCTTGGTAAGGGTACTTCTAATAAATGGGCTAAGGCTTCCTCTTGGTTACCAACATCACGTGACACTACCCTACATGAATTCCCCATTGATGTCGCCAAACCATTTGAGGATAACTCTCTCTTTATGATATCTACAACATCTTTCACCTCAAATGGCCAAACCATTGAATTAAGCCTAGTATACCCCCGACTCATTGATTGGGACCAACAAGGACCACCAGTTCTAGATATATTCTAAAATGATGAAGTGATCTTAGAATTCATGGGACTTCGCGTCAACTTACCATGTGTGGATCACAAAGTAGGATTTGATATAGAGCTAGACACACAAGCGTAATATCGGAAGACGATTGAATCCCTTAGTCGCAAAATTAATGACATGAGAACCACATGCAAGTCTTTACATGAAAACCACACTGTGGCACTTTTAGATCACAAAATAGTAAAAAGAAAGGATGGATATGAAGGTGAAAACCTCTTTGAAGCGCCCAAGGATGAGGGATTCAATCTCCCCCTTAGCACAATGCATCCAGAAAAATCAGCAGTACTAGTTACAGAGAAGGCTACTCCAATGAATGTAGGAACAAAAGAAGCACCTAAGATAACCTTTTATGCTAAATCATTGTTGGATGAAGGACAAAAAAACTTAGTAGCATTCTTGAAAGAGAGAAGAGAAAACTTTGCATGGTCATACACAAATATGTCGAGGCTTGATCCTAAAGTGGTTGTACATCACTTAGTAGTATATCCTGAAGCCAAACCAATGAAATAGAAATTGAGAAAAATGCACCCTCGAATTGCATTATTGGTTAAACTAGAGTTACATAATCTCCTCGACGTTAGATTTATCTGACCAATTGACTATCTAGAGTGGATTTCCAATCTGGTACCAGTATTCAAATCCATTGGGGGCATTAAAATATGCACGAATTTTAGGGATTTGAACAAAGCATGTACAAAGGATGATTTCCCTCTTCCCAACATCGACATCATTGTCGATTTAACAATAGGACATGAAATGTTATCACTCATGGATGGATTTTTAGGCTATAACCAATCATGATTGTTAAGGAGGACCAACATAAAATTGCATTCACTTGTCCATGGGGAACATACTGTTGGAACATGATATCGTTTGGGCTAAAGAATGTTGGAGTGACCTATGAAAGGGCGATGGCCCTAATCTTTCATGACATGATCCATAAAAAAAAAAATTATTATATGGACGATATTTTGGCCAAATCAAAGACAAGAAAGGAGCACATAGAGGTATTGGGACCAATCTTCGACGAGCTCGAAGAATATAAGGTAAGATTGAATTAAAAAAAGTGTCTTTGGGGTTACATCAGGCAAGCTTCTTGGCTACATTGTGTCACAAAGAGGGATAGAGATAGATCCAACAAAGGTGAAAGAAATCTTAGAATGGAGCCACCAAAAGCATTGAAATAAATGAGAGGACTACAAGGAAGGTTACAATCAATTAGGAGATTCATAGCGCAACTAGCAGACAAAATCCATCCTTTCTCACATCTTCTCCATAAAGGGATAACATATAAGTGGGATGAGAAATATGATAAATCTTTTCAAAAAATAAAGGACTATGTGTTATCACCTTTAGTTCTCATGCTGTCAATACCAAACAAGTCATTGATTTTATACATCTCAGTGACATCAGCAACACTAGGTGCTCTTCTAGCTCAACACGATGAAACAAGAAAGGAAAGAGCTATCTATTACATTGGTAGTACCTTGGTAGGATATAAAATGAATTATTCATTCATTGAGAAGGCATGCCTAGCAATGGTATTTGCTTCATAGAAATTAAGGCATTACATGCTTTCACACCAAATCAAGCTTATTGCTAAGATCAACCCATTAAAATATCTATTATCTAAAGCAACTCTCATTGGGTGAATGGCCAAATGGGTAATGATCTTGGCTGAATTTTACATAGAGTATGTAGAGTGCAAGGCTATCGAAGGATAAGTAATTGCAGAGCAACTAGTAGAAGCACCCATTTATGAGGAGAATCCTTTGATATTTGAGTTTCCCAATGAATTAGTGTTTCTCCTCAATGTAGCAAATCAATGGAAAATGTACTTTGATGGATCATATAGCCAACATGGATCAGGAGTGGGTATTCTCTTTATCACCCCTCAAGGTGACTATATTCCAAAGTCATACTAGCTATCATTTCCATGTACCAACAATATTTTTTAGAATGAAGCTCTAATAATAGGTTTAAGAATAACAGTCCAATGGCAGATACAAGAGATAAAAGTCTATGGGGACTCACAACTGATTTTCAACCATGTCAACGATGACTACCAAATCAAGGATGATAAACTCACTCCTTATAAGAAGATGGTAGAAATTATGAAGGAATTCTTCATTGATATAACCTTTAAGTAGATACCTCGTATGAACAATCGAGTGTAGATGCCATGGCGACAATTGGATCTTTGTTAGACATGCCACACAACGTCCTTTAATGTGAATTCTTGGTAGAACATGTTCTCATACTAGCTTTCGAAATCCCTGAATCAAAATTTGTGTGTGTAATCATTGGTGTTGGTTCCCCATGGTATCATGATATATTCACCTATCTTAGCAGAGGTACCCTCCCATCTGATATCACCTCCAACCTTAAGAAGACCTTCATTGAAAAGGCATCTCAATTTTTCATCTTAGGTGATACCTTATACCGTAGAAGCATTGAGGGTACATTACTATGATGTCTCAACCGAGAGGAAGCCTTGACCACCTTAACAAAAGTACATGAAGGCATTTGCAGTTCCCATTCTAGTGGAGTAACCTTATCCAAGAAACTATTGAGGATAGTGTATTACTAGCCAACCATGGAAAGAAAATCTCATCAGTATGTGTAGAAATGTATCCAATGTCAATAGCATGGAGATATAATCCATGCTCTAGCTCAGGAGTTGCAACAAATGGTCACACCTTGGCCTTTCTTGTAGTGGGGGCTTGACCTCATAGGAAAGATTACTCCCACCTCTTCTAATGGCCACATATTCATCATCGCGGTCATTGAATACTTTACAAAATGGGTTGAAGCCATTCCTATGACTTATATAACAGGAAATAAAATCTCCAAGTTTATCCTGAATTACCTTATTTTCCGCTATGGTGTTCTATAGGCCCTTCTCTTAGATAACGAAACATCCTTCAAGAATCAATATGTAAGAGAGTTATGCCAACGATTTAACATCCAACATCGGTTCTCTACCCCCTATTACCCCAGGGCAACGGTCAAGCTAAGGCTACAAATAAGATAATTTTGAAAATCCTAAAGAAGACGGTCAATGAAGCTAGTCATGACTGTCATCTATAGTTAAATCTCGTCCTATGGGCTTATAGAACTAGTATCTGCACACCTATAGGTGCAACCCCTTTCTCCTTGATCTATGGATCAAAGGCCATCCTACCTATTGAGATCAATCTTACCTCGCTACGAGTGTCACTGCAAAATATGATCACAGATGAAGAATATAGGGTATCTCAGTTGAATGAGTTAGAATTTCTAGATGAGCGTCATCTTGATGCCCTAAATCATTTTCAAGCATACCAAAATTGACTAAAATGAAGCTATAACAAAAATATCAAGAGTTGGGCCTTCCAGGTAGGGGATCTTGTCCTTAAGCAAAATTAGAAGAATGTTCCAAATCAGGACAATAAAGGAAAGTTTGAGCCTAATTGGTTGGGCCCATTCATTGTCATAGCAAGCTATGGATCAAGAGCTTACCAACTATCAATTCCTGAAGGAGAACCTTTGTAGGAACCAATCAATAGTCTACATCTTAAAAAGTTGTATGCCTAGGCTTGAAGGGTGTAAATTTGAAAAATACAAAAAAAATCAAAAAATGACATAAATCCAAAAAAATAAGAAAAAGGATTGAAAATAGTAAAGAAAAAAATTGTCCTCTAGTGAAAACCACTTCAGTGGCACTTTGGGTAGGTACCTTGGTGAAATATTGGAAAATAGGTGCCTTACGTAAATAAGCACCTCCATCTATCTTTGGCTCTTTAGTTTATCATGCTTTGCATCACATTCATCCATCACATCACTCATCCTATTAATTCCATCACCCATCTGCATATGTATCACAACATGATATTGCAAAGTATCATATTCTCCCTAGTACTACCTAGCACATTCCTAAGGTCAGTTTGTCTAGCCTATATCGAGCTAGTCTAACACATCACACTAGGGGAAATTCATTATGGTCGCATCGGATTGGGTTCTTGTATATCTTAAGGTTATTGGAAATCTTATCGAAAATTCAAAAAAAATCATAAAACCTCATCAAAAAATCCAAAAACATCAAAATCTTGTATAGCTAAAAATCCAAAAACATCAAAATCCTATACAGCTAAAACCCAAAAACATTCAGAAAGTTGTAAAGTCAAAATCCAAAACACATCAAAAATACCTAAAAAGGTCAAAACATCAAAAATACAAAAACATTACCTTGTCAAACTATGAGTCTTTGAGCTTGAATATAGGCAAGGCCATCATTGATGTGCCCCCGAGACACCCTAGGTTAGTCCTTTAGGAGTCCATCATAATAAACTAACAGTCCATCAAATGCTCATATCTCATCAATAAACTGGTCAAGTCAGTCAAACTATATGGTCTCTGCATGTATAACGTAGGAAAGGCTCATCTTTGAAAAGCCCTTGAGGCCCCTAGGATAGTCTTTTAGGTTAGGTTCTTGGTCAAAACTCAGAAAAACCCAAAACATTTGAAAACTTAGAAAAACACAAAAACATCTAAAAAATGAAAACCCAAAATGTTGGAAAACTAGAAAAACCCTAAACAACCTCAAATAATTGAAGACCAAAACATTCACATAAACATTCAAAAAGACCAAAAACAACCTCAAAACATTTCAAAACACCAAAAGATTGAAATATTCCAAAAAATCCAAAATCGCCCATCTCAATTCACTTTCACTTGCAACAAGCTTTCATCCGTAATAAATCAATCGTGATCTTCAAACTTTTGTAAAACAAGTAGAAAACAAGTGTTGCAAGTTGTAAAGTGTGGACCTAAATGTCAAAATCTAAAGTCTAGATCATAGGTAAATGAGTTGATGGCATTTATATCAACAATCTATCAAACACTTAGTCTTAGTCAAAACATCTGATAAACATGTCCTAGGATGCATCCTTCCTATGATGGGCATCAACATCAGAAATCACCTTAGCTATGTTATGTTGGCAAGAGATATAGATAACATTGACTATTTGTTTTTTTATCTTTTCTCATGATTTATCTTGTTGACCCATTCTAAGGACCTCTCGATGATGTCTAAAAGATTTATAGAGAAAGGAATGGTCCTTCGATCATTATCTTTCATTTGTTGTGCTTGTGGGATATTATTGTAAAATAATCTTAGTAGATACTTGCTTAGTTGTGTGTAGGGAGGTCATTTGGAGTAGATTGTTGACTATTGCTTATGCTTTGGTCCAAAACATTCTAAACTTATAAACTACATTCCAATGAGGTTTCCATATGTCAAGGTGTGAACAAGTACTATCCTATCTGTTTGCAGAGTCAAAGTCCATCACACTAGATACAACGCTATCCTGGTTATCAATACCATGATGCATTGTGTCTATGTATTATATCAAAAATAAGGAATGATAGAGAGTCCCAATCCCAAAAATGAGCAACTCATCAATCGCATCACCATAATCTAATAAAGTCTTAAACAACTCATGGACTTGTTGGACTTCTGAATCAATCTTGAAATCAACAGTCAATTGATTCGTCTTCTTCTTTTATCTTCTTTCCACGCTAATTTGGTATCATGACAATCAACAAAAATCATAATGCATCCATCCTACATCCACAAAACATTAGCATACATCTGGAGGTTTTCCCGAAACCATGCAAAGCATCGATCTGGTAATTGTGTGTGCAAGGGGGTACATTCTAGAGACTCAGGAAATTAGGGTCGTGGACGAGTCTGTCATTGCGAGAATCACTCTTGAAGTAATTTCTCGCGCATTGAGAATTCTAGAGAGGGAAACTATGGAGGAGATGTTTGTGGCTGCTGTTGATGAGTTTTTCAGAGCGAATGAAGAATGGTGCAAAAAATCCATTGCAAAGAATTGGTTGAAGTCCAAGAAAAAGGGTAAGTCTTAGTTGCCCTAAAAGCTTAAAAGGGTTCATTTTAAGGATGAAATTTAGATGTTATTACCTTGTTGCATCATGTAGTTGGAAATGCATATTCAGACTCTTTTGAATTTTGGATGTGTAATTTTAGTCTGGTGATTTGTAGTGAAAATAAATTCATTGACTGGGCTGAGATTATTAGCTATCACTTAAATGAGCAATTGATAAACTTCTGGAAAACTGTTTCCTTCCACATGTGCTCATACCTGGTTTACATTTCAGCCAGTCAAGCGGCTATCTGGGAAAGGTTGGAACTATGAGGGTCTCTGATGCTAGACACGCCTTTGTATAGAAGCTTTCCATAATTCACTAAGTAGGTTGGAATGAGTTATTGTCACGCCAATGACGCATTCTTGATGGAGATTGTAAGAAGACTTGATGGAAACCTTGAACTTTGGGTTTCACTTGAGGCATCCGCTCTAGTAATGAGGTTTGGGAGTTTTTACACTTAGTTCAACATATTCACTTATCTTAGAATTGGAGGTTTTGAGAAGGATCTATTGAGGTTGCCTCGTTATCTAAGTGACTATCTTGTTTTTCTTGAAGTTTGTCAGTAAATGGTCATTGTGAATGTTAAATATTCAAACATGGGAAAGAAGGGTTATGTTTTTCCATTGTTCATGCCTTCATTTTCTTGTAAAAGTAATAATATTTCTAGGAGTGTAGAGAAGGCCCTAAATGAGTTTAATTTTCAGTATTTTTCGACGAGAGCTAATTTTGATAGCAAGGGCTATGTTAAACAAAATTTGTATGGAGCCAACAGTTATGAACATCACCCAAATATTGAGGCTTTTTGGGAAGACTGTATAGATGAAGGTGAGGCACAAAGGAGAAGTTTTATGAGATTGAAATTAAAGTAGATACAAACTTTTGTTATCTCCTTTAATATCCCAGAAGATGTGGAGGAAGATTTGGTGATTATTGATCTTGAATATCAGGCCCCTGCTGCCAAGCCCTCATACAAAATTAATTGGTCAGAGGACAAAGTCTTGGATTTAATGGTTTGTCTTGTTCCTATTTTGAGAAGAACTTTAGAATGGTTAAATGGAAAATGGTAGAAAAATGCAGGTTCTCCTTAAGAGCAAAGAGCTTCACAAAGGAAGGGGCAAGGGACTGTACAGACCTTTGGCATGAATGTATCAGCTGGAAGTTTGGCACTGGCTCACAGTCGGGAGGAGATGGAGAGAAGCCAAAAGAAACGAGGGTCAAGCTAAAATGGATTTGTGAGCATGATAGTATACCCCCCTCGGTGCCTAAAAAAAGGATAGTTAGGAAAAACTGGCGCTTACAGATTCTAAGGGCATTTTTCAGCATATAATTGAAGATAGTTATTTTCCCACATTCTTTGAAGTTCCTCCTTTGATACAAGAAACCTTTGTTTTTGTTCAATTAATTAAGAAAGTGGAGAATGTAAGTGTTGAAAGCAAAGACACCGGGCTTGTGGCTTCTTCTCCAACATGGTTAAAGAAAATAGTATAGAAGAAAAGGAAAAATGTCCCTGCAATGATAGTTGAGGTGGATATAGTTGCTATGTTGCTTCAAGGTCCTCTAAAACCTAAGAAGGCCAAAATAATGTCACATATGGTCACTAATTCTACTTTTGGGCATCAACTACTGGAAATTGTTGATCCTGTAAAAGACCTAAATGAAAATGAGGCGATAGATGTCGACTACAAGGTTACTCACATTGACATGGGGCCATCTACTTTGGAAGGTGATGTCTATCATGTCGATTACTCTGTTAATGAAATAATTAAGAGAGCAAAAGAACAAAAAAAAGGAGGACCTTCAACTACAGTCTCACATTCTTTCTTTAAGAAATTTTATTTCATCATTTGTGACTCCGGCTCCTGAGGAAGCCTCAAGCTCAAATGTTCAAGGTATTGATTCTGACACTGTGCAAAGGGTCAAGTAAAATTTGGGTTATGCTAAGGCTTCCAACAAGTGGATAGAAGGGTTTTACCAAGATGGTCTTTTCTACATTCATAAATTTGTGCAATTTTATGTTAATATGTCTGGTAAAAGGAAGGAATTGGTAGCTAAGCTCCAATAGATCAAAAGAGAGCATAGTAGCACTTATGTGCTTTCTAAAGAAATTGCATAATTAGTTTCAATGGAGCACACTTCGTTGATTAGAGAAAAAATAGTAGATGATCCCAAAGAAATTGATCCTAATTGGTTTGATTCCTTGGACTATAAGTTGTCATTATATTAGGATTTTATCAAGGAAATCAACAAAGTGTTAGAAAAATATTTTGACATATTGGTGGAGATAAAGAAGAATTTCAATGCCCTCAAAGTAGACCTCACAGATGAATTTGATGAGAAGGTCTTGAATGTTGCTGACATATCAAGGCAATATAAGGTGTATTACAAGGAGGTAGGTGATCTTGGGGCATCCACCACAGACTCATTCAAAAAATTGAGTAATTTATAGACCTATCTAAGTGCGTTCAAGACTGAAAGTGACACCATCTATGAAACAATTACGGAGTCAGATCGTGCGCTTTCCAGATGGAGGACACGGTTGCAAATCACCACGACTCCAAGAAGCAAAAGCATTACAACAATTGTCACAAAGTACCGGGAATACAGGCAAAGAGTAAAGGCACAAGAGGCGTTATTGGAGCAACAAGAGGTAGAAATTATTGGAAGCGAAGGAATTAGAGCTGGAGTTGCTGATTAGTTTCTTAGTTGTTATGTTATTTTATTTTGATTGGCTATTATGATACTTTAAAGAATTTTTTATTTTAATTTCTAAAACAGTTGTCTTCAAGAAACCCTTACCAAAGACAATTTGTAATCTTTAAATATGGGGTCGATGCTTGGATGAAGGATATTTTGGGAAAACTTTGTTTTACTCATTAGAGCAAAAACTCTGCTATTTTTTAGTTTTACTATTTTTCTGTTATTTCAATATAGAAAGACAATGGTGAAGTTCATGCAAGCATAATCTTTGTGTTATGGTGTGTAGATTTATTCTGCTTATGCTAAGTAATTTTCCAGTGAATTATCTATTGTTGGAATGATAGATGTTTGGTTAGTTTCATTGTTGTGGAATGTTTATCTTTGAATAAAGATTTTATGGTGATGGATGCGTAGCGATTTCTTTAATATAGTTTTGGAGATTTTGGTAGTTTAAATTTTCATTATTTGAGTTGTGTGAATGCCTTTCAAAGCTTTCAGGTTAAAAGCATCTCCTTTCATTTGCTTTTTGGTTAAAAGAGATATTAGTTAAAAATCATTCATTGAATATTTGAAGAAGGTAGCTGCCATCTTGTAAAGCAAGCAGAGAATCAGTATAAAATACTATTATAGCTAATTTATTTGTTGTTACGTTTGTCATCTCCATGGGCGTGAGAATATAGAGTTAGGTGACAAATCTGTTAACTAACAGTACATTATGGAAAAAATAATTAGTTCGAAAAAAATTGAGTGGACACATGAATGCTAGGGAAGACCTCTATTCATTCCCCAAGATACTTGATCATTTTGGGCTACACTATTCCAATGCAATTTGTTAAGAGCCCTAAGTACAAAAAAATATTTAACTATAACGGGCTATTTCTCTCTATCCATGGCACCCATGAACATTTTTTCTAAACCCTCATGGTCGTATAGGGTCCCTTCACAATAACCTCTCTTAGTTTTTTAAACCTCCAATCCATTTGATTGTAGCGATAATTTTTCAAATGTTAAAAAAACATCAATTATGTTCAACAAAAAGTTACAAGAAAGAATCATTTTTGTTTCATGTGTCATGGGGCCTAATAGAAAACACCAACATGTTTGGATGGGTAGTTGAATGTTAGGAAAATTCTTTTTTTCACCCCAATTGTTTCGATTGTTCTAGGCTACACTATTTTGATGTAATCTCTCAAGAGCCCTAAGTGCAAAAAAATGCCAAACTATGACATATTGTTTCTCAAAAACTATGGCAGCTAAAAATGTTCCATTTGAACCTATAGGGTCACGTAGGGTCCCTCCACAATAACCTCTCTCATTTTATTAAATATCCAATCTATTTAACCATAGCGACAATTTTTCAAATGTGGCAAAAAACATCAATTGTGTTCAACGAAAAAGTTGCTGGCAAGAATAAAAAAAAATTGCGCATCATGGGGCCGAACAAACAGTGCCCACACATCTAATTGGGCAAGTGAATTCTAGGCACGGTCTTGTTTTGCATCCCAGTTGTCCCGATCATTCTAAGATACACTATTATGATGTAATCTCTCAAGAGCCCTAATTGTGAAAAGTATATCAAACTATGATTGGATGTTTCTCAAAATTTGTGGTACCTACAAGTGTTCTTTCTAAATATACAAGGTCACATAGGGTCCCTCCACACTAAGCTCTCTCATTTTTTAAATCTCTAAGCCATTTGACTATGGATTTTTTTTACAAATGTTATAAAAAGCGTCAATTACGTTCAACAAAAAGTTATAGGAAAGCATAATTTTTGTTTCGTGTATCATGGGGTTGAATAAATAGTGCTAACATGTCAGAGTGGGCAGGTGAATTCTTTGTAAGGTTCTATTTTTCATCCCAACTGTCTTGATCATTCCATGCTATATTATTGGGCAACACAATAAGAGCCCTAAGTATGAAAAACTATCAAATTACACGATGAAATTATATTTTTCAAAATTTGTGGCACCTACAAATATTTTGTCTAAATATATAGGGTCATGTAGGGTGCCTCCACAATAACCTCTCTTAGTTTATTAAGTATCCAAGCGATTTGACCATGTAAATAATTTTTTAAATGTTACAAAAAAGGTCAATTGTGTTCAGTGAAAAGTTGTAGGGAAGCAATTTTTTTTTGTGCATCATGGGACCGAACAGATAGCACCAACATGTTTAGGTGGATAGGGAAATACTAGGAAAGGTCCTATTGTTCACCCCAATTATCTCGAATATTTCTTTGCTACACTATTCTGACACAATCTCTTAAGAGCCCTAGTTGTGAAAAACTATCAAACTATGACGAGTTGTTTCTTAAAATATGTGGGACCTAGAAATGTTATGTCTAAACATATAGGATCATGTAGGGTACCTCCATAATAACCTCTCTCAGTTTTTTAAATATCCAAGCCATTTGAATGTGGTGATAATTTTTCAAATGTCGTAAAAATCATTAATTGTGTTCAACAAAAAGTTGGAGGTAGGCATAATTTTGTTTCGTGCATTGTGGGGCCTAACAAAGAGCTCCAACAAGATTTTATGGGATATTGAATGCTAGGAAATTCCCATTTTCTCCTCAGCTATCTCGATTGTTCCAAGCTACACTATTTCAGTGTAATCTCTTAAGAGCCCAATGTGTGAAAAACTATTGAACTATGATGGTTTATTTATCTGAATCTATGGCACCTACAAATGTTCCATATAAACCTATAGGTGCACTTAGGGTACCTCCAAAATAACCTCTCTCAATTTTTTAAATCTTTGAGTCACTTGACCATGGTGATAATGTCTAAGAATTTATAAAAAGAATCAGTTGCATTAAGTAAAAAGTTGCAAGGAGGCATATTTTGCATTCTTCATCTCACGGGGCTAAATCGATTGTGCAAACATGTGGTGGGTGGATGAACACTGGGGGAGGCATTGTTTCACACTCCATCTGTCTCGATTGTTTCAGGCTACACTACTATAACTATCCCAATGTAACAATGGACTGTTATGTGGATTAGGATAGAGTTTTAAACTCTTGACATTATTAAATTTATGGATATCCAAATAGAAAAAAAAAAGAAAAAGGAGAAACTAGATATATATTTATGGGTGTCTAAATAAGATAAAGAAAAATGAATGATTAATTACAATGAGCTTGCATCAGTTACACATATCATACTTATAAGACGTCCCCACTTCTTGATTTCATTTCTAATTTGGTTTTATCTAGACTATGAAAAAAATGACCAACCAAGATCTAAACTATGATAAAACTCACTAGCCAATATTTATTTAATTACTTAAATCGGAATATCTCCATTTTACTTATGTAATTATTTAACTATTCAATTAATCATTTATAGAAAATATGGAGAACATTAGTAAAAAAATTGTATTAACCAAAAAGCCATATAGGCATATAGTGTTATATGTCATTCAAAGTACAATATATGTACAAGAAAGCTATATAAGATTACAACAAAGCCATATAGGTGTATAAAGTCACAAATCTATAACACAAAATATATGTACAAAAATTCCATATATGCATACAACAAAGGACAATAATGTAGTCACTTCCCTCTATGGGAAGGAAAGAGATTATGAGCCACCTTTGAATTTCGAGTGGATGGAGATTCATGTGATGATGGTTTCTTTTGAATCCGCTCACTTGACCTCCTCTCAAAACTTGCCTAGACCTCTGCCTAATACAATAAAATGTATACACATTAATAGATAAACATTAAATTATAGAATGACATATAGCAAAATAATCACTTACCACATACTCTTACTCACTCTGAATCACTTTTTTCCTCTCTTTGTTCATAATAGGGATATGTTCACGATCTATAGTTACAAAGCCCTTTGGAAAGCATCAATATATAAAGTAAAATACAAATGAATATCTTTCAAATTTTACTAGTAGACATATAAAACAAAAAAATAACATAAAATTGCTCACACCTCTATCAAAGGCATCAAATATGATATTGTTGCATCAACACCATGCTCTATTTTGGTACGAATAGAAAGAGGAGTATAAATTAATGCCAACATATGCCAAATGAAACAATATTTTGATTAGGTAAAGAAAGAAGGGCACAAAACCATTACAAAACAAACATAAATGCAAAAGAGAGGAGTCTCACAAGGAATGAGATATCAAAAAAACAAAAAAAAAAACTAAGCAAAAAACACTAGTAAAAAAAGAAAGTTTCTCAAAGGAGAGACAAAACTAGCTACCAAGAAGAGAGTAGATAAACCCAGCTAAGCTTTTAACAAAAACATGGAACCAAGAAAAAAGTTTTGGAAGGACTCAAAACCACAAACCAAGACAATCAAGGCGATCTAAACCTAGATTTCACCAAAGGCATCGAAAGAGGGGTATGGATGGAAGATAACGCCATTCCACTTTTCAAATCAATTGAAGGTTTCTCAAGCATGAGTTTCCTTTTAATCTTGTGAGGTGCTCCTTTTCCCCTAGCAAAGAAGTCCAATGATCTCTTATCCTCCAAAGGAATTTGATGATAGCCAAGGGCAGTCCTAACCTCTTTTATTCCCAACATCAACACCTAATGGGGTCGAGGACCCTTAAAGTTCATATTTTTATGAATATCATAAAACAATAAGGAAAAAATCTTAATATTATGGAAGTGGTACCATCAAGAGATGTCACAATGGAGATTTTTCTCCCAGACCCCAAGCTTGGAGCATATCTTAACATTGTTGGGAAGCTCATAACCAACCTCAATGAAAACACAAAACCTAGCATAAAGAAAAATCATTATATATTTTTTGACATCATCAATAGTAATAAATTGACCAATGGCTTCAAAAATTCCATAAATAATACTTTCATCCTAGAAATCCAAAGGGAGCTTTGGGAGAGAAACCAAGATAGGGACCAATTTAATTTTGGAAACATCAAACCAAACATACCATCTTTGTAAATAAAAATGGAACAATGTTAAGAAGTTATATGGAGGATATTTATACCTTTGACAACATTAATGGAGGATCAATCACGTAGGAGAAGGATAGTGCCATAGATGGGGTACATTTGCTCATGTAGAGCATTGAATGAAGTAATTTTGACACAATAAGAAAGGATAGGTAGGTGAGTTCAAATATTCAAAGAATTGGGTGGCATCTGAGTAGAGAGTTATATGGGTAAAGAAGTGAAGGTTTGATATAATAGGTATGTGAGAAATTTGTGAAGATGTAGGTAAAACAACTAAGTTGATGTAAAGAAGAAGGAATGTGTGAGAGAGAAGAAGGTTGCAAGGGAGAGAGGAGAATAGTAAAATACAAGATAAGATTAATGATAGAGAAGAAGGCCATCAATTTGGAGTGATATACAACAAGAAGAGTGCAAGGTAAAAGACAAAGATTATAGAGGAGTCATGCATGTTTACTATGTGGATATTCTAGAGAGAGCTAACTAAAGGAGTAAGTTATGAGTTAGATAGAAAATGTAGATGAGTGTGCAAACCATGGAGAGGTTGAGAAATCAATAGGGTTGAGAAAGATCACAAAAGATATGATGATATAAGAATAAGGAATGGAAGAGTAGGTGTGTTCACTGAGGGTTGAAGATATGCTCCACAAGAAAGAGTGGAGTAGTGAATCTATGGAGGAGTATGTGGAAGATGTAGTAATAGAGAAGATATTGTACATTGGTGCAAACCAAGGAAGCTTTCCACTTGACGAGAAAGATTACTAAAGGTATGATATAATTCCCAAAGAGCGATAAATAAGTGTAACTAAGGTGGTAAAATTAAATGCAACAAAGGAGCATATTGAGAATGCTACATTGAAGATGTTAAAAGTAATTTTAATGAAGGATAGATATAGGCATGAATCTACACATGGAGCTAGATTAGTTTAGAGATGCTACTAGTGAGAGTAGAAAAACATAGTGAAGAGGTGATAGATCAATGGATGGATTGAAAGGGAAAAACTAGGGAGTTGCATAAGATATGTTGCAAGTACATGCAATAAAAATGTTGTAGGTTTATACAACAATGGAGAGTGAGTAGGAAATTTTAAGTGAGATGACACAAGTGAAGGTAGCGAGAAAAAAAAAATCCTATAGGAATAAAAGAAAATCAAGATAATATGCAAACTATTAAATTAAAAAAAAAACTACCTAGCATTATTTTATAAATTATATCAAGAATTAAAAATAGAAAAGCTTACCTCAGTGAAAGATGGATGACAACCTTGATTGGTAGGTGTTGAAATTGAATTCCCAACATTAACCTATTAAACATCCAATGTGAGTTATAGGATTCCCATTCATATAGGGTTAAACTATTCACATGTACTATACATATTAATATTTTATTAGTTACATATGTGTGGACTCAATATTGGACCATATAATCAATAGTGGAGGGTCACCAAACACAAGGTGAACAATCTAACCCTAAAATTTTATTATAATCAATATAATAATTTAATTAATCTTACTTTCAAAATGAAATTTAATAAATTGAATTTGAATAAGTTTATTGAAATTTACCTGACTATCAATGCCATATGTTTCATTCAATAAATCATATGTCATGACCATTTCCTATAGATGCATCCCATCCATGTGCATCCTCATACCCATAAACACAAAGAAACCTACAATTTTGACATAAGTGAGGTAGATATTGAGGCTTGGAAGACTCGCATGCCTCACCTTGTGCTAGAGGCCTACTATGTTGTATAAGGGCTTGAGTCAATGAGCTAATGGACTCTAATGTCTCCACCTCAACATCCTCCTTCAAGATGGAAGGGATAGTGATATGCTCAAACTCTGTTCTACCTAGGACTCTTGGTGTCTAGTTTTGGGCATGTTGTGCCCCCACTCTATCTATTGCAGATCCACCACATCTACCCTGGAACTCTCGTATATCAAAATAATTAGGGATATGAGTGAGGAAAAACTCACAATATGGATTCCTCAAAAAATATTATGGCACCTCATTCTTATCACATGGAGGATGGTCAAAAACCATCCACCACCTATCTAAAAAATTATTCCTTGTCCCTTGGTGGTGGCACCAATGGATAGGGAACCTCCTACAAGTGCCATGCAAGGGTGTATTGATTTGTGGGTTGGTGAATAAAGCACACAAGTCATATTTTATTTTTGTTTAACTTTCTCATTTGATAGTTTGTCAACATAAAATTATTTTAGTTCTTCCCTCTTGTTGGACCAACTATTCATTTTCCCACTCATTGGTACTATGTGAGCAATAATAGATTGTAGTAATTCAGCAAGGGTGGACCTATGGGAGTTTGTTGTTACTGTATCTTTCAACCTTGTGATTATTCCTCAAGTTCTATTTTCTTTTTTTCTTTTTGACCTATTATGTTTTCTTACGTTCTTGGAGGATGTCAAGGTATTGAAGGAGGGGTTTGTTGTGGTTTTTCTTCCTTAGGATTTTGATGAGGTGAATCAAGGTTTTGATCATTTGATGGTGCATTCTCAAATCTAGAAAATTAAACAAATTCCACTCAAAAACTAATTAAATCTTGATTTAATATAAATTATACACTAAGTAACTAAAAATACTTACCTCTTTGACCTTGGCGTTGTCATGGAGGCATTATGGCAATGAATTGGTGAACATATGATGAAGAATAGGGTCTCTAAGAATGTGAGCGTGATTGAATGTGCTTGCAGGCTACGAGTTTGTAGTGAGAAAGAAAGGAATGAAAAAAATAATTTAGATTTTGTTTTTATAGTCAAAAGACCATAATGTGCTCGTGTTTAGGTCTCCAGGGGCCCAAAAAGTGAGGTGGCCACTTTTTGGTCCCCCATATTTGTGTAATTACCCTATGCATGGTTTGGTTGTGATAAGAAGAGTGATTTTAACCAAACAAAATGTTTTTGCGTCATAAAATCCACTAAGGATAGGTTATATGGCTTTAACTTTGATATATCTACCTTAAGTTTTTTCCAGGCAATCCCTAGTATATATTTTCAAATGAAGGAATTATATGAGCTAAGGATTATTTAATGTTTCACTTATCATATTTGTCATTGTGTAAACATACTAATTAAATCATATGGTAGTTTTACATCATAAAATGAAATAGCATGACACACCTTATTTCAAATAGATTCAATCAATTAAGTCGCATATTATGGAAGAGTGCTAGTATTTAATTGTTATCTTTTAAAGGTTTTTTCATGACCTCATTATATAATTGTGATGTACACAATAGATACCAAAAGGATATCTTAGCTTGTGTATTCTTGAGATTATCAATAGTATCATAGTCCTTTGAAGTTTTATTCATACATTAGGGGACAAAGCTATTTGTTTTAAAGGAATATTTCAACCTCTAGCTAATCTTGATGTTGAAGCAGAACTATGTAATAGTATTATGAATTATCTATGAATTTAAATGTAGGTTTATCTCCAATAGAAGAAGTATGGACACTAAAAATTGAAATGACACCATCTTGAAGACCTAGATTAGAGAATAATGAAGAGAAATGATTGACAACTTCTCTAGAAATGTCTTGAAATGAAGATAATGGGATCCTTGAGTCAAAGTGAGAGAAACTAAGGTATTTCCCCTTTTGCGATCCTTTCAACCGAGTCATGGAAAAAAATAGTGTTCCGCCATCTTCCTTTAACTAGTCATGCCTATTTTTTTTAATCCGGAAAGCAACTCTTTCAAGACTTTATTGAATCTCCTTTTTGGTTTGGAAAAAATTCTCGAAAGAGAGCCTATTCCAAATTTTGAGCTTGTCCTTTACATAATAAAGATATTTTAAGGAGTACATGGCATAAGTAGATTTACTCTCCCTCCACCAACCTTCTATAAGACGGAATAAATACGTATCACAAAGCCACATCAATTAGAATTTAAAAGGGGGGTTTTAGTCTCGAGATCATAAAGGAGTGAAAAATAATGGGCCAATGGTCAGATCCCTTCCAACTGAGGATCTTAGAGTAGGAAGACCAGCTATTGTTGATCCAAAAATGGAAGACAAGAAATCTATCAAGATTTTCATAAATCGAGTCATCACCACATCTGCGATTACTCCATGTAAAGCTTCCGTTTCAAGGCATCATGTCCACCAGGGTAAGAAAGAAGATGTTATCCCTTATAAATGTGAAGTTGGGCCCAAGAAATCGATCCCTCCTCTTTTCTCATCTAAACTTATGATAGCATTAGAATCCCTTGCTAGGATCCAAGAAAGAGCAAGAACAATAGAATGAATAAACCAAATATGAGACCAAAGTGAAACCTTACTTGGAAAATCAAGAGGAGCATATGCATTTGTAAGAAGAACATGTTCTCTAGAATTGAAACAAGAAACCTTCATGGAAATTAAGTGTTTATTTCTAGATGACCAGGCCTGAATGAATCTACACGGGTTCAATAGACATGCCACCTCACCTAAAGATCCCTAAGCACCTATACTGATACATTTCCCTCCTTTCCAAAATTTTGAAGATACCATCACCATGTCTTTGTAGGAGAGATTAGTTTCTTGGATGAAAACGACGTCAAGATTATGATCTCTTATAAGATCTTGAGCAAATTTTTGTTTAGGGATGCTACTCAAACCCCTTGCATTCCAATATATAACAATATTTTTTTGTGAGGTTAGAGAAATGGGAATCTAGTGTCATAACCCAGATTCTACCAATGATTCCCCTATGAATTTTATTTTTTCATGGTCTTTTTTTCTCCTTGTCTTCAAAGTTTTATTAGTAACACCCTTTTTAATGGGATTCTTAAGGAGACCTAAAATAATGGGAGGATTTTTTTTGCTATCTTCATTTTCTTTTGAATCTTTGAATGGTTCTACAACTTCAATGACTACATTAGACTCTATAGGATTTTCTGAGGCCAAAATAACAACTCTAGTTTCTGCATGAACTTGAGGGACCTCCTACAACAATTGATCGAAGGAAAAAGAACTAGGGGAAGGGAATCCCCTCTCAAATTAGGTGGATTTTGAAGATCCAACTTAAGGCTCTAAGAGGGGATAAATCCAAGGTTTGTGGGAAAAGCATCTTGTTATGAACCATATTAAATTTATGCTCACCATTAACAGTTTCTTCAAAACTTTCTAGAACATCAAATCTATTACCAAAATATGCTTTGAGATTACCTTTAGTCTGGAGATTAGAAGATCTAGCCTTTGTTTGGGACTTAACAAGAATGAAGTTGTGAGGGAATTAGAAAATTGAATTTCATCAGAGCCTTGCCTTTAGCTTTCAAATTGGCCTTTTGAGCCTCGGGTGTTGGAGGAGATTGAATAGGACTCAATTTGGAGCAATTCCTCAACAAGTGCCCATATTCATGACATATACGACAATGGAATGGAAAAGATTCATAATCAACCTATTGGATCTAGTTCATGCTCCCCAACCTGATCTCTAAAGAATTAGGAAGAGGATTGTTCAAATTAATTTCAACACAAATGCAAATGAAGGTGGCTATCTTCTTATCAAGTGTTTGGTGAGAAGGACCAACTGGTTTCCCAATGATAGCAACAAGGAATTAAAGAATGTCAACATGCCAAAACTCCATAGGGAGTCTTGAGAGACGAATCCACATAGGAATTTTAGAAGGAATATCTTCTAATGGATCAAACCCCACAAGCCATGGTTTGAGAAAAATCCCCACCTAATGGTGGAAATAAGGTTTGCTTTCAAAAATCTTGGTTCGATTTACAATTCATGAGAAAACCACAAAAAACCCATTTGCTGCCATAATAATTTCCAGATCACCTTGAAATATCCCCCTTAGTTTTTCCCCAAATTTTTTCCTCATAAACTTCACTTGTTAGCATTAGCTCAATGAAAGATAAAAAATTGGAAGCAACCTTTCACTTTTTGATCACCCAAATCCTAGAGTGGGCAAGGTGAGAGCATACAGTGTAAGGGGATTTGATAACAATATGTAGAAAACTAGAAGTAAAAGAGTTATTGGCAACAAGATATCCAATAGAGAAAATGCAAATACTAGGCGGCAAGCCAACCTCTTCCACTTTTCAACGGGCTACTGGAAAGTAAATGAAAGCAAAGAACTTGGCAAAATAGCCAACCACTTCCACTTTTCAACAGGCAACAAAAAGTAACAAAAACTCAACCACTTCTTCAGCGAGAGTGAAATATAATGTAAGTTAGAAATAAAAAGTTGATTAGTACTACTAGATCAATGTTACAATATGGCGTTAGATTCAGTACAATATGAGAGAACCAAACCAAAATAAAGCCAAGTGTTAGGAAACCATCTCAATGACATTATAATGATTAGGCATCATGATATTATGATAAAATACTAAAATTACCAGGTTTGATATGAAGGAGTAGTAGCCTAATTTTTTTGATCAACAAGCCTAATATACCTTCAAATGCTCATAACTCCCTCCATACTCCTCTAAATGACCTCAAATTTGTTGCAAATGATGCCAAGAAGCTAGGCACCCAATTTCTAACTATCAAACTCCTCCAACTAGCTCTGAATACTCATGAATGCTTCCCAAAGACCTTGCTACAAGTGGTACGACCCTTTAGGGAGGTCGACCTCGTGCCATAAATCACATACCCATTCAAAATTTATCGAATCTAGAGAAAGGGGGTGCTAAGATGCAAGGAATCCAATGAACCATTACCCAAATTTTTTTTCCAACTCCTTAGGAAGATGTGATCATAAATGTGGGTCTGCTAGGTCTGAAAAAGCCCTCCAAAAAAACACTAGACAACGAAAGAACACACCAAAATGTCTCTTAGAAAACATCAAAACCACACCAAACTGGAAACACAAATGAAGCCATCACCATTAAAGCTCAGATTGCAACCTTTGGATGAAGATGCACAAATTGATCACTAGGAGTTATCTTGTAAACTCGAAATTGATGACCAACTAGGAGGTATTCCAATGTCAAAGCAAGAGTTCTGAAAATATTTTAGCAACACTTCGTTATGATAGAAAATGGATACCAAATGAGGAGGTAGAGAGGCATATTTAAAGGCTCCAAACCCATAAACTCAAAACTCCTTTTCCCTCTAGAATGGGACGCCCAAATATGAGGAATAAAATAATATTTATTAAAATTCATATGCTTGTGTATTCTTGTGTCCACTTTACCTTGGCATAAATATAAATTAAAAAGTATTTTTCTCCAACTTGTGCATCCAAAAATAAAGCCCACCTTTTAAAATCAACTTAATTCATAACGCATAGTCAAGGGGGTCCAAAAGCAACAATAAAATACAATATGACTTAAGTTATCAACTTTCCTTTTTTGACTCCAAGAAAACTAGAGAAGCCTCTACCAAGCTTGCATTGCCATAAATAGTACAATCGAGTGTTGAATTGTTGTCAAGCCACACTGTAATTTAAATAACACTTACTAAAAATAACATATTGCTAAAAATAGTGACTCCAAACATCATTTAAGCACATTTTGGGTAGTCGTTGTAACTTACTAAAAATAGCAAGTCTGAAAATGGTCACTGATCAACATGCATGTTACACCTCATGGAGCTCTCTGAAAACCCAGAAAGACACATAAAACAAACTGTCAAACTCTTGCATGCATCCCTTAAAAACTTAGAAAGATACCTCCTAGAGAATAGGAAACCCTAATTTTGCCTTTGACTAGCCTACGAGCCTCCAAAAATAGGCTAATGGTCTCAAAAAGGACTAGTGCTGAGAAGGGGACATTACATGCCCTTAAGAGACCAATTATTCCTAACACACGATTCAAAGAAAGGCAAATAAATTTTTAATCCCATAAACTTATAAATAAGAGTGTGCTATGATAAATACATAATGTCTTCAACAATGGATTTTTGATTTATTACCAAAATGAGACAATCTTGACATTTTTCCAAACAATCATTTGGTTTAGGACAGATGCTCAAGGAATTACTTGATCTCATCTCTCGAGTTGCATGTAAAAGTAAATTCACTACATCCGCGTGAGTTGATGAAGAAGGCTCGTCACAACTCAAAGCTTATTTGAAAGACAAAATAAGGGGGTCCCTTGGACCCCCACTCACCACTATGCAAATAAAGACTAAGAGAAATTGAATAAAAAACATTGTAGAAGGCAAAGGTTTGCATCCACGCTAAGGAAAAGGTCTTATGAAAAATATAGTCATAGGAATTGGTTGCATGTTAGTTAGAACACACAATAAGGATGTTCCAATCCCATTAAAGGGCATGCAAGACAGTTGCGACAAAGGTGAGGTAGATTGGCCTCAAAAACCTATGCAATAGACAAGGACACCCACACCCATACCATCACCCACTATCATTAATCCTGTGCTTTATAATATATAACACATGGATATCCTTACCAGGTATGTGCTTATGATTATTACAAGCGATATGAGAAATTTAATCAATATAAGACTCATGGACAAGTGAGTTATATATAAAACAAAAGGATAAGCGCAAATCAACTCAATGGACAAAAATTCTAATACATGACAAAATAACACCTCTAGAGAAAATTGCCATCCTCATTTAGAGAGTATAAAATATCACGAGTATCAAAGATAGAAGGATCATGTGTCAAAAAAGATAATAACATGTCTTAATTAGAAATTTATGCACACATATCAACCAAAGAATAATTTAAGAATAACCATCATGGTGAATTATTCAAGGATAGGTGGATAGGATCAAATGTATAATAAAAATATGACAAGCATATGAAAGGAAAAGTTGATCCAAACCTCAAAAAATCTAAATAAAAGAACAAATTAGCCGTTACCTATTTGAAGTTTTTCGAGCTGATTTGGTCCATCAACGACACAGTTTCTTGGATAAATGATGCCAGAAGGTGAAAATGAATCTGGCCATTCGTCATTTTCAGTTTGAATTATCTGTTCACATTTTTTCTCCGTTTCGGTAGTTAAATTTGAAGGTACCGAGAAATAAAACTCAACACTAGTTACAGTGGTTAAATTTGAGGGCACCATGTTTTCAACCGAAGCTACACAGTGCGATTTAGTATTCACAGATTCAAAATAATGGAATCAGGAGGTGCTAAGGCTGGGAAAGGAGGGCAGAAGGGAGACGCTAAAAAGAAAAGCGTCTCCAAGTCGCTCAAGGTTGGTCTTCAGTTTCTTGTGGGTAGAGTGGCCAGATATCTTAAGATGGGAAGATATGCCAAGATAGTTGGTTCTACCATCCCCATTTACATTGTTGCTGTGATGGAATACGCAATGGAATACTTGGCTGCAGAAGTGCTGGAACTTGCTGGCAACACTGCCAAAGATAACAAGAAGAACAAAATCATTCCTAGGCATCTTCTGCTTGCGATCAAGAATGATGAGGAATTGGGGAAATTGTTGGGCGGAGTGACCATTGCCCATGGCAGTGTTTTATCCAACATTCACCAGCTTCTCCTCCCCAAGAAGTCTGCCGCTGCTTAGACAAAGAGCCTCAATCTCCCAAAAATAAATTCGCAGATTTACACGCTTCCATAATGATGTTTTGAAACACCACAATTGTAATTAACTTGCTAGCCCTTCTTGATCCTATACTATCGTTTGTTTTCCCTTTTACCTCTTGTTGTGTGTCTTACTGATTATTGATCTTTTGTTTGATTGAATTGGAATTGCATAACCATAGAGGGATGCCGGATCTTGTAATCATAAAAGCTTATCTTATTCATAATAGATGGATGCTTGATCTTGTAATCATAAAGGCTCTTTTATCAACTTCATCTGCAATGTTCCTTCTTGTTTCACATTCAAAAAGAGACATGTCATAGAGTAGGTCATTATCCATCTCATCACAAAAGGCCCTCTTTTTCGGCACTCTACAAGGTACTACAAAACAAAATGTTAAACCACAATGTTTGTTACACTCAGATGTCCCCCATCAATTCCACCTATCAAATATCAATAACAAGTGAAGGTAGAAGTTTTCCTTTTTGTTTTTCCTTTTGCAAAGAAGATTTACAAGTAATGTTTGTAAAGAGTAAAGACTAATAGTCAATTGCAGGAAGGAAAAAATCGTATTGTATTTATTAACATTAAAATTAATGTTTTTACCACTTTCATTAGTGACACAGATACTTTGTATAGAGTTAAATTTTCTTAACACAAACATCAAGTTGCAATCATTACAACTTCTTGTCTCCTTTGTTATTACTAGTGTAACAATGAGGAAAAGAAAGAAAAAAGAGAAACAGTATTCACTCGAGCATCATACCAATGCGTGTTTATGAAAAGAGCAATTCTCATGCATTAGTGGTATGTGTACACGAGTCCATACAAAAATAATTTACTCTCTAGTAACTAAACCTATTGTGGATCTAAAGTCAAAATTAATTCAATCTTGAAAGATGACAATATATTCATGCAACATCCTTAAAATTGAACATTTTAGTACTTTTGATTAAAACTCGGTGATTTGTATTTCAATCAAAATTTAATGAGAAAAAGAAAAAGACTTGGATGCATAATACTTACAACAGATGAATGGTCAAGTTTATCTAGTAACTACATATGGGTTCAAACTAAAGCTCTATCATCTATGCTTTGAACTGATGAAAAAGAGGGCCTTGGTCTTAAAAAACTTCCAAATATTGTCATCACTCTAAAAATTTAAATTAGGATGGCAGTAACTACAAAACTAAAAGATATTGCATTGACAAAGGTCAGCAAGTCACTTGTACATATTTGCAATCAATATGATCTGGGTAGCCAGTCCACTCAAAAATTATGAGATATTTTGACATAACAAATATTCTATACACCTGCAAATATTCTATTGGGGATTTATTTTTGTTAAATGTAAATTTAAAACTACTAAGACTTCAAATAAGATGGACAATAGAAATGATTTATTGTAAATAGCCCGAAGCCATGCAGCTAATCCAACATTATATGGTGAGATCAATAAAATTACAACAAAATTAACATCAATCTCTTTTATGCCCTATTCAATGGAGCTCAATAAATATTTGACACCTTATGGACCAATGACTTCTAATAGTTTCCCCAAACTTATAACCAAAATTTAATGGGCTTGAATTTAGATAAAGCCACAACAGATTTGGTATCAAATCTAATGAGATAAGATTGAGCGTAAAATTAGGGTACTATCACAACCCTACAAAATCAGTCTAGGTTAGAATTGAAATCATGCATTCAATTAATAACACAACAATAACATTATTTTCCAATTATAAATCTACAAAGAATTTGGGCCAAACTTCCTTTAACTGGATCATTTTAAAATAACATTAATCATGCACTCAATATTTCCCAACTTCTTTGTATTTAATAACAGTGGTTTAAAGAAAATTTTGAAGAATTAAGCCATTATGTAGTATGTATCTTTTGTTTATTATTTAAAAGAACAAGACAACAACTAATGCAATACAATGTATCATATTGTGAATCACCCATGACAACTTATCCCGTGCAAGATTTGAGGGTCTGTAACCTCATGGAAGATACCTCTCTCTTTTTTTTTCTTTTCTTTTCTATACAAGTTCATGAAAGGAAGAAGCTATTCCAACTTGAAACCATTTTATCGAGTCAGTTCTGCACATATCACAACAATCCCCTTTTTTTTCTTTCCTACAACCATAACAACACAAACACAACACTGTAGCCATAATATCATATAACTTACATTTCATTTCCTAACCGACTCAACATTTCACAACACATTACCATTCAACAAAACTACATGACCATTTGTAGCATACTCCACATAACAAGGTACAACATTTACAACATTATTGCTACATAACATGTCATACAATTACAACCCAAAACCACATCATCAAAATATACACAGTTAAAAATTTCAACAGTATGTTCACAAGGTTTAGATTACTAACCTAACATCAACACTCGTTTCTGGTGAAGATGGGTTTAAGTCAACCACAAAACTCCCAAATGCAGCTACCTTTTTCCTTAAAAAGGGGACTTCCTAGGAAATAGTAATCTACCTCTTCCCAACCCAAAGTGAGGGTGACACTAGTCCTCCTCCAAGCTTTACACCTCTCTTTCCATTCTCCAACATTCCCCTTTTCAAGGCATGATTTTCATCACATTAATACAGGTTGACATAAAAAAGATAAATCTGTGGTACATAAAACTTTACCCCTCCAAAGTCTACTAATACCTAGCCCTATGTTGTAGGGTTTCAAGGCACCTTATTATGGTTAAAAGTAGTTAATTGAGTTTCAAAAATTATTTTAAAACACCATCCTTAGGTCACATCATAATATGCAGCCACGAGGTCATCATTATATTTTGAAGACCAACAATTTCACCATAGGGGAGAGGGGCTAGTAGTCGTGCAAGCTAACTTTGCCAACATTTAGCAATTGATTGGAATATTGTAGAACCTTCGTTTTTTTTTTTTTGAAATGTGGATTGGCCTCTTATCTATCTATAACTAAGGTTTGGAGGTGTGACTCATCATGCAACTCACCACATCAACATATCTATTAAGAAGTGTCTAAAATTTGACTTTTTAAAGATTCGACCAAATCTTAATCATCAGACCCCTAGTAGTTGAACAAAAAATACCATTTGTTGCTTGTAAAATATAATATTTTTATTTAAAATAAAATTAATATGCAACCTAAATGGACCAAATACCCATTGGTAATCATAGATATTTGATATCTCTAGCTTTTATATTCAACACATATGGACCAATAGTCGAACACAAAAAAACTCTTTGTTGTTATAAAAACAACACATAATTATTTAAAATACAACTTATATCAAACAAAAATGGACCAATAGTTGAACACTAAAACTTTTTGAAAATCCTTTATATTTAGTGAGAAAATACATGGTATTTATTGTGCTCACCTTTTATATTTGTTATAAGACAAACTATTAATATAAAATACTTCAATGCTTGTACATTGCTACCTCAATAGTTGTACACATAAGAACAATGTTTTTTCACTATGATAACAATACTTGTTTAAATGAGTATTTTATTTTTTAAATGACACACTTATAGTGGAGAGTTATGGTATTTTATTTGAGACAAAAAAAAAACTTATTTCACTTCTTCATGAATGTATTTACGTTTTTTTTTATACAACATTCACAGGTTCTCATGTGTTTAAGTATGAGTCCACTTTTGATCAACATTTGGTTATTTTTTTATTTACTCATTTAGACTATTTATTTACAATATATAGTATAAATATGTGGCAAGACTGGGTATTATAATCACAATTGACTGCATGACTATTGGACCCCGCACGACTACTAGCTCCTCTCCCCTAGTAGACAATTGGAATATTTACAAGAATATACATATCCTACACAGATAATACCCTCACTCAAAATAGATCAGGTGGCCTCACTAGGTTTTCACAACAAGGTCATCATTGCATTTTTCCTTGTTCCCACTTGTTTTGGGACATGCTGCACACTTGACAATTATGATTAGTATATCATTGAACATATATGTATACTAAATAGCCAAAATATTTAATACAATTGAAGTAAGTCAACCATTGGAGTGAGTTTTTTTTTTTTTAGAGGGGTATTATACCATCCACTAAAGTTCAAATTAAAATTTGGAGCTAATTTTTTTATTTAAAATAAATATATTTATTAATTATTATATACAATATTTAAATTTAAATAATAGTATATGTTAACAAATAATAATAATATTTACAAATTCTAAATATATAATTAATTATTTATTTCGTGGTATTATCTATCCATCAAATCACTTGTATTTAATTTGTTTTATTACAACTTTATTTATTTACAAATTTAATTTTTAAATCTTAAAAATAAAAATACTCTTTAAAAATTTCTAAATATATAATTAATTATTTATACATTGCTATTGTTATCCATCAAGTCTTTTGTATCTATTTTGTTTTATTATATCTTTACATTATTTATGAATTTAATTTTAAAATCTTAAAAAACAAAAATAATATTCTAAAAATTTATAAATACATAATCTATTATTTATTACGTGGTATTGTCTATCCATCAAATCATTTGTATCTTATATATTAACTTGTATGCCTACTTTTTATAATTTATTTTTTATTTTTAATATTTTATTAGAATTTATTTTTAAAAATTTAATTTATTGAAGAATTTAACTATATTTCCATTCAATTTGATAATATTTTTTATTTATTAATATTGAGTTTTTTTTTTTAAAGTTATTTATTAACTTAAAAGTTTACTATTTATTATTAATTTTCTCTCTATTATCTTTGTATTTCTCCCTCTCTCTCCCTCTCTCTATATATCACTACCCATCTCTATCATTGTCTTTCTATTTCTCCCTCTCTCTCCCTCTCTCTATATATCACTTCCTGTCTCTATCATTGTCTTTCTATTTCTCCCTCTCTCTCCCTCTCTCTATATATCACTTCCCCGCCCCGCCTCTCTCTCTCTCTCACTTACTTTCTATCCTTAACTCTTCCTCTGTCTCCTTCTCATGAGCCTATTGATAATGGAGCCTTATCATATTCCTTATTCAAAGATTTTGCCTTCTAAGAGGATGCATATTTGCTATGAATTTTGTTTCAATTGTGTTTGGATCCTTCTAAGTGAATGCATAATTACTTTGAAGCTATCACTTCTCTAGTGAGAACTTTGTTTCAAAAACATCCTTTGCTAATCAATCTATTAATTGATCTCATGTGTTGCACAAATGTATGCAAAAAACAGACCAACTTTTTTCTTAATTGACCTACCACACCTCTTCGGTGTACCCATTGCACACCAAAGTGCGATTGCTAGTATATAAAAATCTAGAAAGATCTAAAATAAAATCCTAAGATGAAACTCCAGGATATATGTAGAAAGGGAGCAAGAGATTTGAATTTTGAATTTGAAATTTTAAAGTTTGAGTTCATAATCTAAATGAGATAGAAATGAACCTAAATGAGATTTATATGTAGAAAGGGAGCAAGAGATTCGAATTTTGAATTTGAAATTTTAAAATTTGAGTTCATAACCTAAATGAGATAGATATGAACCTCAAGAATAAATCACCATGTGACAAGTGTGTGGAAATGAGTTGAAATACCTATATCATTCCAACGGAATAAAACTGGAGCGTTGTGAGGGAGAGAGGGAAAAAGCAGACGAGGGTAAGAAAAAACAGATGAGGTTATATGAAGCGCAGCTGCATAGATTTACGGCAGTCAATGTAATTTTGGTTATTTTGGTGTTTGCAGGCATGGTTTGCGCGCAGGAACCGGCTCCATCACCGTCTTCTGGAGGATGTGATGACACTGTGGGGAATTTAGTGCCGTGTTTGGATTATACTATGGCAAACGATACTACAACTCCTTCAATGTAATGAGAATATAGTTTGTCTCTGTACTCTAGTGGGAAGAAGCAACAGGTACGGCATTACTATTAAACAGATACGTGCTGCTGCCATGCCTGCCGCCTGCAAGGTCCAGACTCCTCGTATCAGTGCATGCGCCGGTAAGTTTTAATGTTTCGTTAGAATCTTTCTAATCTGTTTACATGCCCTGTTCATGGAATTTAGCTGAATGATAAGTATTTTTAATAGCATTAATACGACTGAGGACTGAAAATTTCAGAGACCATATAATTAATTTGTAAACGCTTCTGGAGAAAGACTCTCTAGCTTTTTTCTGCATTAATATGTTAAATTAGTAGCAATGAGGTAGAGTGTGCCAATGGCATAAGATTCTAGGTTCGAGTCTTATTTGAGTAATGGTATCAGTGACAGAATTAAGACAGGAACCTAACATCTTATAGGTGTATAATGATGAGTGGGCGTTTTATTATTGGGTTGTGGCTCTCTTTGTGAGAGGAGGCTTTTTAATTGACTTCTAGATTTCTAAATCTCCACAAAGTTAAAGATAGTTTAGGGACAGCAGATCTTGTAGTCTAAATCTAGATTGGATGTCAAGTTATTTTTCTTTCAATAGACCAGTTAGAGGCAAATGTAGGACCTCACTAGATGTCACTAAGTTATTGCCTTCTTTTATTACAGACACCTTTTAATAGAGCTTTTTTAATGACCATGACCTTTTAGCAGGCTTTGTATAATGGTTTGGGTGTCTTTTAATTTAAACATCATTCTGTTCAGTGGTTAAATAGCAATTTTATGGTGTGGCCCATGTTTTCAGTTTGTTATCATAATCTTCTTGTAACTCATCTTGTAAACATCCAGCAGTAGAAGTTCCTACATCAAAAAGACTCTGGGACTTTTGTTTTCTTTGGCTGGATCTGGGTGTTGTTCTTATTATTGCTGCTCTTTTCCCTCAGACTGCTTGCTTTTGTGGGTATTATTAAAATCTACCATTTCATTTTAAGATTTTTTTAGATCTTGATTCTTTAGACTGTTTGTTCTTGTGAACATTATTAAAATATTTCACTTTATTTTAAGATTTTTTTAGACGTTGATCACTGAGACTGCTAGCTGCACTTGATCACTTCGTTCAGATTTAATAGGCTTCCCTACTTTCCATCAGAGAAACATAATAATGGAGTTGTAAACTCTGTGCTGCGCAGGATGGATATTAATGCTCATCTTCCCCACAGTCTTCACAAATCGAAAGTATCCTATTACTCTTCCTCCCAGACTCCCAATGGTATGTAAAAATTTCACAAACGCTTAAACCTTTTTCATGGCAGAGTAGTTTATTCTTGGATCTGAGTGAAAGTTCTGCTGTCAATTGCAGCGGGAGCCTGTGGATTGCCACAGTGAGCACCAAAATATATAGGGAAGGAGTTGGATGTGGTGGCTGCTATCAGGTATGAAATAATCACTCACTATTTTTTTCCTTTTGCTTCTGCCTGGGGATTCAGACTAAGGTGGTTTAGACTGTTATCTTGTGCAGATCATATGCACAGACCCGGCTATTTGTAGCAAATCATGGGTGAAAGTTGTGGTCTCAGATATCACCCAAAGCAATCAGATGGATTTCGTGATGTCTGCTTGCAGCTTCTCAAGGCTGGTGCAACCCACAAAATCTTCTCAGCTTATCAAGATGGGCCTTGTGGATATTGAATACAAATGGTGAGTAACAAGAATTAAATCATTATTTTGAAATTTCGTCATTTTGTCATTGTTGGTTTGAATAACTTGTCCGCCACATGAAACCAAATAATTTTTCATAGTTACTCCAATTTTGTTTGGACAGAAAACTGTCCCAACTGAAGATGAATTTGAAAGGATTTTAATTTGAGGGAAAATGGAGCATTTGACAAGAATCTTTTATCTTGTGTGATTCACAGAATACCATGTGAGTATCCAGGGAAGGACATGACAATGAAAATAGACGAGAGCAGTAATTATCCTTACATCTTGCCATCCAATTTCTATACAAAGGAGGCCAAACAGATATCATAAGTGTGGAAGTTGCTTAGGTGAGAGACAGACATGCTTATGATTGTATATTCAAAACAAAATGTCAGAGATGAGTAGGTAATGAATTAAATTTGCAAAGTGCAGGTGTGATGTTCAAATTGGAATCATTTACAGAGAGTGATCCTTTTTTGTGAATGTTTTTTTCTTCTGTTTTCTGGTTCTGTCTCTCCTTGTAATTTTGTTTTATATTCCTTCAGTTTTTTCATTTTTCTAGTAAGGATTTTGTGGAGCGTGCACGCTGGTCTTTTTGTCCATGTTATTCATATATGTTTTGTTTTGTTTTTTTGGTTTTTTCTGTGTGGTTTTTTTTTTAATCTGTTCTGTTTGTTGGTTTATTCTGATTTTTTTGGTTTGTTCTTTTTTTTTAGTTTTCTTTTGTTAGTTTGTTTTTTGATTTGTTGTACTAGTAGAAGAGACAGAGCAAAGGAAACAGCGAACTGATGGATATTCTTCTTCAAGGTGAATCCTCTTACACATTCTCTTTATTATAAGAAATAATAGGTTGTTTATGTTGATGAAATTAGAAGGCTTTACTGATTATTAGGTTGGGAGCAGCACTTATCAAAATCCTTCCACTACTGTGTTTTATTTCATCAATTTCATTTTAGGAGTGTAGGTTTAAAAATTGAAACTATTCTGTTATGCCTAGAGGTAAATCTTTTTGCAATATTCCCCTGTAGGTAACTTTTGAGAACCAAGTTCTCCCTGTAATAGAAAATCAATGGAAAATTCCTTGTTGTAGGGTTTGCAACAGAGTCGAGGTAACAATTTTTTAGTCAGATTGTGCCTAATATTTCTATGCCAAAATGTCCATAATCAGTAGCACATCCTTTTAATTTCTATTCATCTATGATTTGTTATATTATTATTCATTGATTAGGACTTAAGTTTTCTTTGGCATTGGTGTCCCCTAAATCCAGTGATTCCCCGCCACCCGTGATCATGAAGAATAGCAGATGTGGCTCTCGCTCTAGGAGTTCACATATGGTCAGTATTTAGTGCACACTCTCTATACTTCATTGATTGCCTTTTGTTTCATCAGGATTGTGGGAAACAAGTCTGTCTCGCTAAGTTGATTTATATCTATGCTTCTCATAAAGTAGACCAATTGCGTTAATTGAAAAGACAATGATCATTCTTGTCTTATCTATGCCACTTTAAGTTTATGTTCATTACTAGAGATAAAATTTTCTCCTCCTAGACTAGTTCGACAATATTTTAAGAATTCTAATTCGGTCTACTGTTTACTACAGGTGGATTTGACACTGCCCATCCAGCTGCAAGGTAGAATGATTGGTTCTTTTATTTTAATGTTAGTAGAAAGTTGAAACACAGAAACCAAAACAAATGTATTCATAAAATTCTAAACATAAACAGTGGACATATTGTTTCTTATGTGGAAGTTTGGATAAGGTGTGGGCTGTTTAGGGTTTACCTTGGTATTAAAAAGATTTTAATGTTTTTGTAGGGCATATGATAGGGCAGCCATCAACTTCAGAGGCACAGATGCTGATGTAAATTTTAGCATGATGACTATGAGGAAGACATCAATGAGGTGGGTAATTCAATGACAATGATCATCCTTTTCAATTTGAAATCTTGTATTTCGTATAGTGTATGAGCTTTGATCTTCAATTTGAAATCTTGTATTTCATGTAGTGCATGCATTTGAAATGACAGACAAAGAAGTAATGGGATCTTCAGAGAATTGATAATGTTGAGCCAACTAATGAGAGGGGTGAGATCTCCTCTTTGAGACTCTATAAATCTTAGGTGCGCTATTCCTTAGAGAGCTCTCAACATTTTAATGAAAGAAAAATTAGAAAATACACCGACACAAAGATCTGTTACATCCAACCCCTGAGTAATAGCACAGTTAGACTAGACCACACTAGTTGCAAGCAAATAGATCCACACAAAATCTCATACAAGAGATGAGATAAGAACATGATCAAGTCATTGCTACACAACTGAAATTGTTGAGCAGGATGAAGAAAACTATGATAGTGTCCTCCATCAATAAGTTATAGATCAACACAAAAACTGCGAGAGTGCGCTTTAAAAAAAAACAATAAAACTGTAATTGAAAGGCACAGCTATGAAGATGGATGAAGGCTGTATGTCAGGGAAGGCTTACCAAACATTACCTCACAGCGGAAAACCTTATGATTTTATTATAAACTTGCCCCTTGATAAACTTGCCCCTTGATACCACTATAGACTGTGATATGCAAATTTTGAAGTGATTGTGCATTCATGAGATAATTGTCCTTCATAACTATTGATGCCACTGCATAAACTTGCCCCTTGATACCACTATAGAGTGGCCTCTTCATGGATTGTCCTTTGATAGGTTAGCTGACTTGGGCTCGTTTATTATACCTTTTAAGCTCATCATATCTTCCTAGTTGCCCTGTAACCTTGCTTAACTGAATGATTGTGATAGTCGTGTCTTATAGAATGTCACTCAAAAGTGTTCTAAGTCTGCTGTCATATTACAATCATAGTCACAAACATAAATCAGTCATAAACTCAGATCACTGTCAGAAACTACTATTTTGAAGTCTTTATCTTGAACATGGTAACTATCTCTATAGACTGTCCTTTGGCACATGACAGCCCCTTTAGTGTCTGCAATACCTTCTAGGCCTTTGATTGTCTATGACTGTCTCTTCAAAGTATTCTAGGGCTGTCATCAATGTATTCTTTCATCATTTAATTGGCAACAATATTAAATCTGTGAACTTGACTCTTGATAATCAGAGGATTACCTTATATGTCATGGAACTTGTACTGCTAGGTTTTCTCTTTGTTTGTCTTAGACCTGTCAGTTGTATGTATAGATCACTGTTATACTATTTGACACAACAACATGCTCTCAAGTGTGACATATCCTTGTCTACTAAGTATTTCTTCTCAGTCTGCTCACTTTGCCAAATTTATCTGGCACTTAGTCATTCTCCTCACAGGTCTGCTAGTTTGCACTTGTATTGAAACTTTGGATGCCCCTTGCTTTTCTCAGTCTCATCCTTGGTTAATTATAGCTCTGGTTATAGCTTCTACATTTTCTAATATGTATTGCTTCATAAACAGGGAAATTTTTGAAGACAACAATCTGAGAGGCAAATCCAGGTTTTGTCTCACCAAAACCACCAAATTCAACACTATGATGCTAGATTAACTGCCTAGTCACTAAACTGTTTTCCAATGACAATACATGAACTTTGTGATTTCAACACACTCGGAAGATAGAAACTTGTACAACCATACAATTGAACAGCTGAAGGGATGATATACTTGAAAGTTTGAAACAAACCTGTCATATTTTGGACTCTCAATCTTCTCACTATATTCCTCTATCATGTTCATTGTGCTAAAGATGAGAAACTTCTCAGTATATGAAAAAATATGAATTGATTATCAGAAGATAAAGTTGTGCAGTAGCGTTTAAGCCATGCAATAGCAGATTGCAAGACACACAATTCTCTACCTAGTAGGGATTATGCAAAGTCATGCTGAATGTGCAGCTGACTGTCCTTTATTTTGTGGGATTCCATCATCATATTCCTCTATCATGTTCATTGTGCTAAAGATGAGAACCTTCTCAGTATATGAAAAAATATGAATTGACCGTCAAATGATAAAGTTGTGCAGTAGCGTTTAAGCCATGCAATAGCAGATTGCAAGACACACAATTCTCTACCTAGTAGGGTTTTTGCAAACTCATGCTGAATGTGCAGCTGACTGTCCTTTACTTCGCCGGATTCCATCATTATCATAAGGCTTCTTTTTCCTCTTTGTGTCTATGACAGTCCCATAGTTTTTCTTTCCTCATGGTGTACCAACATTACTCTCATCCAACACATCATCGTGGATCAAACATGCTGTTTGTATCATCTCAATCTTTCTGTGGACTGGGACTGTCTTCTTTGGAATCTCATGATTCTCTCACCAATTTTTTACCTTTAAGACTGTCCTTTTGGTTTGAATCACTATCCATGTATGAACTGCCCTTCGGAAGACTATTCCATTGTTCTTGATGATTGTTTGCTTGACTGTCCCTCTATTTGGTAACGGTTGTCCTTCATTCATATGCGTTAGTGGCTGTCATGTTTTGTTATGAGACTTTCATCCTATTGCTTTCCAAGGTACTGTTATATAGTCTTGTCAATTTCATTGAAAACCATGCCCCTTTTCAAAACCTTGCTCATGAATGGGAATTGAACCCTGTTTTATATGCTGTTCACAAGGGTAGTCACGACTTATCTTTCTTTGAAACTCTGTCCTTAATTGTTTACCATTTGTCACTGTCTGCTTTTTGAAGTCTGTCCTTTGCTTACCCGAATGCTTCTCCCATAATACCTAGGGCTTGACAGGCCTTGGTTAAGCTTACCAACAACCTTCAAGTTTAAACAATAAATGACAACACTTTGACGTGACCTCAAACACATTTTATGACCTCATTCAAGCTGCAATGTCTTTCCTTTCTTGATTTCATCTTCAGAAACTTCAGAGTTTCATTTGGTAACAAAACCCTTTCATACATCTCCTTTTTTCTGTTGTAGTTAACCTCAACTAACCGTCAATCAAAAACATGACAGGTACAAGTGCAACCAGCAATGCAAATACCCAGGGTTAAAACCTTGGACTCAACGAGGAAGGAAGATGTGTAGAAACCACAAAGACAGATGGACATGCAACAACTCCTACTTGCAAGGCTTGTAGAAAGGGAGCTTGAATAAAGAACTCAATACAAACATATATATATATATATATATATATATATATATATATATATATATATATATATATATATATATATATATATAATGTATTCCCAATGCCTTCAGCATACAGTATTCTGAGCTCTAATACATATTGCACTAGAATAATTTTAGTAACCACAACAAGCAAAACCATTATTTTTCAATAAGTAACGATGAAGGCCAGGAAGTTTTCTTTCCAACTAGACCATATATAGTAATATCAACAAGTGAGTGTAGTATTATTGTACCATTCCACTATTGAAGAGTTTCAAAGATTCTGTTTTTGACAGTACCAGACAGGCAAATTTATAGCAGCAGCATGTGAAAAACTTTACCATGGCTTTATTTTTAAGCCTGTTTTTCCGTTTTCTTTATAAAGAAGCAATGGAGGAGATATGGCCAATTGTAGCAGAATAGCAACCCAAAGAATAGTTAGAATACTTTTAATGGCAAAAATGACGTAACCTAGGTATTCCAAGGTAACAAGGGCTTTGGGGATTCTTCCATCAAGACAAGTCTTCCCTCCAAAGCATCGTGGTGTTGACAAAGTCAAGACTTTTAAAACTTAACATGGTAAAATCTTTTAAAGGTAGAATACAACACTTATAAACCTTATGATTTGAAGATGAGACATCTTACTAATCCTTTGAAGACTTTTCAATCTTTTACACATATCAAGACTACCAAATGTACTCTTCTAAATTTCGGACAAGACCAAAAAAAACATAAACAACCTTGTGATGACTATTTTAACCGATGGTAAAAAATAGGCAAACAAGATTCAGTGGTATGTAAAATTTTCACAAATGCTTAATCATTTTTTCATGGCAGAGTAGTTTATTCTTGGATCTGACTGAAATTTCTGCTGTCAATTGCCTCAGGATCCTGTGGATTGCCACGGTGAGCGGCAAAATGTATAGGGAAGGAGTTGGATGTGATGACTGCTATCAGGTATGTACCAATCACTCACTATTTTTTCCTTTTTCTTCTGCCTCGGGATTCAGACTAAGGTAGTTTAGACTGTTATCTTGTGCAGATTAGATGCACAGACCAGGCTATTTGCAGCAAATGATGGGTGAATGTTGTGGTTTCAGATTTGACACAAAGCAACTGGATGGATTTCTTGGTGTCTGCTTGCAGCTTCTCAAGGCTGGTGTAAACCACAAAATCTTCTCAGCTTATGAAGATTGGCCTTGTGGATACCGAATACAAATGTTGAGTAATGAGCACTAACTCATTAATTTGAATTTTTGTCATTCTTTCATTGTTGGTTTAAACAACTTGTCCCCCACACGAAAACAAATAATATCTCATATTTACTCCAATTTTGTTTCGACAAAAACTTGTCCCAACTAAAGATGAATTTGAAAGGATTTTAATTATTTGAGGGAAAATGGAGTATTTGACAAGAATCTTTTTTCTTAAGTGATTCACGGAATACCATGTGAGTATCCAGCGAAGATCATGACAGTGAAATAGACATGAGCAGTAATTATCCTTGCTTTCTTGTCGTCCAGTTTCTGTACCATGGAGGCTAGACATATATCACAGGCATGGAAGTTGCTTAGGTGAGAGACAAACATACTCATGACTGTATCTTCAAAACAAAATGTCAGAAATGAGTAGGTAATGAATTGAATTTGCGATGTGCAGGTGTGGTCTTCAAATTGGAAGTTCATTTATAGTTTATACCAAGGAGGCCAGACAGATATCACGTGCGTGGAAGTTGCTTAGGTGAGAGACAAACATGCTCATGATTGTATCTTCAAAACAAAATGTTAGAGATGAGTTGGTAATGAATTAAATTTGTGAAGTGCAGGTGTGATGTTCAAATTGGAACTTCATTTACAGAGAGTGATCCTTTTTTGTGAATGCTTTTTTTCTTCTGTTTTCTTGTTTTGTCTTCTTTGTAATTTTGTTTTATTTTCATTTTTTTGGTAAGGATTTTGGACAGTGTGCACGCTGGTCTTTTTTTCTGTGTTATTCATCTTTGTTTTTTATTTTTTTTTGGTTTTTGTGTTTTGTTTTTTTTTTAATTTGTTCTATTTATTCTGGTTTGTTCTTTTTTTTATTTTTTACTTTTTTCTTTTTCTTTGGGTTTTTGGTTTTTTGGTTTGTTGTACTAGAAGAAGAGGCATAGCAAAAGGAGCAAACGGATGGAAGCAATATTCTTCTTCAAGGTAAATATTTTTACACATTCTCTTTATTATAAGAAATAATAGGTTGTTTATGTTGATGAAATTAGAAGGCATTACTGATTATTAGGTTGGGAGCAACACTTAACAAAATCCTGCATTTTGTTTGACTAAATTCACTATTGTGTTTTATTTCATCAGTTTCATTTTAGGAGTGTAGGTTTGGAAATTGAAACTGTTTTCTTATGACTAGAGGTAAATGTTTTTGCAATATTCCCTTGTAGGTAACTTCTGAGAACCCATGTTCTCTCTCTAATAGAAAATCAATGGAAAATTCTTTGTTGTAGGGTTTTCAACAGAGTCGAGGTAACAATTTTTTAGTCAAGTTGTCCCTAATATTTCTATGACAAAATGTCCATAATCAGTAGCACATCCTTTTAATTTCTATTCATCTTTTATTTATTATATTATTATTCATTGAGTAGGACTTAAGTTTTCTTTGGCATTGGCGTCCCCTAAATCTAGTGATTCCCCTCCACCCATGTTCATGAAGAATAGCAAATGTGGCTCTCGCTCCAGCAGTTCACATATGGTCAGTATGTAGTGCGCACTCTTTATACTTCATTAATTGCCTTTTGTTTCATAGGGTTTGTGGGAAACAAGTCTGTCTCGCTAAGTTGATTTATATCTATGCTTCTCATAAAGTAGATCAGTTGCCTTAATTGAAAAGACAAGGATCATTTTTGTCTTATCTATGCCACTTTAAGTTTATGTTCATTACTAGATATAAAATTTTCTCCTCCTAGACTAGTTTGACAATATTTGAAGAATTCTAATTTGGTGTACTGTTTACTGCAGGTGGATTTGACACTGCCCATCCAGCTGCAAGGTAGAATGATTGGTTCTTTTATTTTAATGTTTGTAGAAAGTTGAAACACATAAACCAAAACGAGGGTATTCATAATAGTCCAAACATAAACAGTAGGCATATTGTTTCTTATGTGGAAGTTTGGATAAGGTGTGGGTTGTTTAGGGTTTACCTTGGCATTAAAAAGGTTTTAATGTTTTTGTAGGGCATATGATAGGGCATCCATCAACTTCAGAGGCACAGATGCTGATGTAAATTTTAGCATGATGACTATGACGAAGACATCAACGAGGTAGGTAATTCGATGACAATGTTCATTCTTTTCAATTTGAAATCTTGTATTTCGTATAGTGTATGAGCTTTGATCTTCAATTTGAAATCTTGTATTTCATGTAGTGCATGCATTTGAAATTTCAGACAAAGTAGTAATGGGATCTTGAAAGAATTTATAATCTTGAGCCAACTAATGAGAGGGGTGAGATGTCCTCTTTGAGACTCTATAAATATTAGGTGCGCTATTCCTTAGAGAGCTCTCAACATTTTAATGAAAGAAAATACATCGACACAAAGATCTGTTACATCCAACCCCTGAGCAATAGCACAGGTAGACTGCACCACACTAATTGCAAGCAGATAGATCCACACAAAATCTCATACAAGAGATGAGATAAGAACATGATCAAGTCATTGCTACACAACTGAAATTGTTCAGCAGGATGAAGAAAACTATGATAGTGTCCTCCATCGATAAGTTATAGATCAACATGAAAACTGCAAGAGTGTGCTTTAAAAAAATAAATAAAACAATATATTGACGCATGTACAAATAGAAACAGAATGAATTTTACCATCCAACTTAAAAATTCTAAACTGGAATACAAGAAGAAATATCGATTGATTATATCGAATGAACAAAGATATTAATTAATAAAGAGTTTGCACTTGTCTACCCTATCCACCGCTTCTATTACTCATGAACGGTTTATTTGTATCTAGGACTGCCGTCATTTGCATTCTACAAATGTGACACATTTTGTTATGTATAGGTGCACTGTTTTTATGAACTCCACTACTCACTAGTCATGACATGATATACTCAACAATTTCTTAAAATGACTTTTCACATTTGATTCAACAATTTCCAAGTATGCCAGCACTTTCACAACCTCCATGTTCATGCACTCAAACTGTCCTTTAAAACTGTCACATAGTATTGTGACTTTTATTGACTGTGATATGCAAATTTTGAAGTGATTGTGCATTCATTAGATAACTGTCCTTCATAACTATTGATGCCACTGTGTAAACTTGCCCCTTGATACCACTATAGAGTGGCCTCTTCATGGATTGTCCTTTGATAGGTTAGCTGACTTGGGCTCGTTTATTATACCTTTTAAGCTCATCATATCTTCCTAGTTGCCCTGTAACATTTTAAGTGTTCTAGGCCTGCTGTCACATTACAATCATAGTCACAAACTCAGATCACTGTCAGAAACTACTATTTTGAAGTTTTCATCCTGAACATGATAACTGTCTTTATTGCCTTTTACTACTGCAGTACTAGGAAGTCTGTTATCTCTATAGACTGTCCTTTGGCGCATGACTACTCCTTTAGTGGCTGCAATACCTTCTAGGCCTTTGAATGTGTTTGACTGTCTTTTGAAAATATTCTAGGATTGTTATCAATGTATTTCATCATTTAATTGGCAACAATATTAAATATGTGAACTTGTACTGTTAGGTTTGTCCCTTTATGTATAGACGACTGTTATACTATTTGACACAACAGCATGCTGTCAAGTGTGACACATCCTTTTCTACTATGTATTTCTTCTCATTCTGTATCACTTCGCCAAATTTCACTGGCACTGTATTTTGAAATTTTCTATCACTGTCCTTTTAGTCATTCTCCTCACAGGTCTGCCAGTTTTCCCTTGTATTGGAACTCTGGATGCCCATTGACTTTCTTATTGCCTCATTCTGATTCATTATAGCTCTGGTTATAGCTTCTACATTTTCTAACATGTATTGCTTCATAAACAGGGAAATTTTTTAAGACAACAATCGGAGAGGCAAATCCAGGTTCTGTCTCACCAGAACCAGCAAAGTCAACAATATAACCATGTTGTGAAGCTAGATTAAATGTCCAGTTACTAAACTGTTTTCGAATGACAATACAAGAACTTTGTGATTTCAGCACACTCGGAAGATAGAAACTTGTACAACCATAAAATTGAACAACTGGAGGGATGATTTACTTGAAAGTTTGAAACAAACCTGCCATATTTTCGACTCTCAATCTTCTCACCATATTGCTCTATCATGTTCATTGTGCTAAAAATAAGGACCTTCTCAGTATATGAAAACATATGAATTGACCATCAAGCGATAAAGTTGTGCAGTAGTGTTTAAGCCATGCAATACCAGATTACAAGACACGCAATTCTCTACCTAGTAGGGATTGTGCAATCTTACGCGGAATGTGCAGCTGACTGTCGTTTACTTTGCAGGATTCCATCATCATCATAAGGCATCTTTTTTCATCTTTGTGTCTATGACGGTCCCATAGTTTTGCTTTCCTTATGGTTTACCAACATTACTCTCATGCAACACATCATCATGGATCAAACTTGCTCTGTGTATCGTCTTAATGATTCTGTGGACTGGGACTTTCTTCTTTGTAATCTCATGATTCTCTTACCAATTTCTTACCTTTAAGACTGTCCTTTTGGTTTGAATCACTATCCATGTATGAACTGCCCTTCGGAAGACTATTCCATTGTTCTTGATGATTGTTTGCTTGACTGTCCCTCTATCTGGTAACGATTGTCCTTCATTCATATGCATTGGTGGTTGTCATGTTTTATTTTGAGACTTTCGTCCTATTGCTTTCCAAAGAACTGTTATATAGTCTTGCCAATTTCATTGAAAACCATGTTCCTTTTAAAAACCTTGCGCATGAATGGCATTTGAACCCTGTTTTATTTGCTGATCATGAGGGCAGTCATGACTATCTTTCTTTGAAACTCTGTCCTTGATCGTTTACCATTTGTGACTGTCCACTTCTTGAAGTCTGCCCTTTGCTTACCCAAATCCTTCTCCCATAATACTTAGGGCTTGACAGGCCTTGGTTAACCTTACCAACAACCTTCAGATTTAAATAATAAATCACAACACTTTGATGGGACCTCAAACACATTTTTTGACCTCATGCAAGCTGCAATATCTTTCCTTTCTTGGTTTCGTGGTCTGAAACTTGAGAGTTTCATTTAGTAACAAAACCCTTTCATACATCTCCTTTTTTCTGTTGTAGTTAACCTCAAGTAACCTTCAATCAAAAACATAACAGGTACAAGTGCAGCCAGCAATGCAAATACCAAGGTAAAAACCTTGGACTCAACGAGGAATGAAGATGTGTAGAAACCACAAAGACAGATGCACATGTAACAACTCCTACATGCAAGGCTTGTAGAAAGGGAGCTTGAATAAAGAATTCAATAGAAACATACATATATATCTAATGTAATCCCAATGCCATCAGCATACGGTATTCTGAGCTCTACTATATATTGCACTAGAATAATTTTAGTAACCACAACAAGCAAAACCATTATTTTTCAATAAGTCGCAATGATAAAAACCTTGCCATGGTTTTATTTTTAAGCCTGTTTTTCTGTTTTCTTTATAAAGAAGCAATGGGCGAGATATGGCCAATTGCAGCAGAATAGCAACCCAAAGAATACTTAGTATACTTTTAATGACAAAAATGAGGTAACCTAGGCATTCCAAGGTGACAAGGGCACTAGGGATTCTTCCATAGAATAAATTGTTTAAAATATCAAAGTAGTGTTGAGATGAAAGTGGGCGCAACTGTGAATCTAACTTACATTTGATAGAGGCATTGAAGTCGGATGGGACATATGATGTTCCACGTAATGCATATTGACATCTGGAAATGACTTGTATAACCTCTTGAAAACTCTTACAAATTCACTGCAATGTGCCACGATTCCTCATATTCTCCCTCAACATGGATTTGACAACTCTTCCCTCGAAAGCATCATGGATTTGACAAATTCAAGACATTTAAACTTTAACATGGTGAAATCTTTTAAAGGTAGAATACACCACTTATAAACATTATGATTTGTGTTGATGTTCATACCAGCGTCGGTCTTGACTTCCAGCTGATCTCCTTACATATTCGAATAAATTAGATGATAGTCTTTGACTATCTAATTTATTTATATGTTGCGATTTAATAAAGAGGCATGTATTCTTAAGAAGATGCACTTATTTAAGGCCGACTTCATTTGTTAAGAAGGATTATGATTTGTTTATTGAGGCCGACTTCCATACTCCATGAGACACGATTTTACTAGGCGCGATCTTCCATACAAAGGCATCATTTATTATTGGTGGCCGACTCTTGGTGAAGGCCGACTTGAGAACATTTGAAGAGGCACGTCCTCTCTCAAATGTTGTATATATATTCAATGGTTCACTTCCTTGTATTCATTCATTATTCAGTTCATGTTCTTCATATGCGAGTTCAAGTCAAGAGCAGAAGTTCGAGTTATTAGTTTCAGATTGGTTATCCTTCATCAAGTGTGAAGTCTTCAAGGCAGTTCGATATCTATTGTGGCTGTATTCTATATCAGCGAATTATTGTCCCGAGTTAGCTGTGTTGCATCATTCTTTGGTGCTCATATTGGCCTTCATATTGGCTATTGTAAAAGGAGACATTCTTTGTTGAGATTCAATATATAAGTGATATATTGTTGCTGGGTTTTTCTCCCTCAAGAGGAGGGTTTTCCCAGGGTATCTGTTGTGTTATTGTGTCTGATTTTGAATTAATTTTCTGTGCATTTAATCTGATCACTAAAATTAACATGGTATCAGAGCGGGTTTGAGGAGATCGTGATCAGATTGGTTTATACAGCGATATCCTATTCTCTTCTTTATAATTCTTGTCTATCTCCACTCTTGTCAAGATGGTGAATGGTTTGAAGATTGAGGACAAACTCGAAGGAGCATCAAACTTCACCTCATGGAGATTTAGGATCATGCGTACCTTGCGTGAAAATGACTTGGGTGAGTTTGTGGAGTCTAGTGTTCTTGAACTTGAGGAGGAAGAAGAGAAGTTGTAGTGGGTGAAGAAAGATATCAAGGCAATGAAAATATTGGTTGATTTCGTCAAGGATCATATCGTTCCTATTGTCTCTAAATTGAAGATGGCAAGAGACATGTTTAAGACATTGGAAGAAATGTATGAAATCAACAATACCAGCCGGGCACTTGCACTGAAGCAACAACTACACCATGTGAAGATGGCGAAGGGAGAATCTGTGATTGCATATTTCATGAGGATTTCAGATTTGAGAGATCAACTCTCAATAATTGGGCATATGGTTGATGACAAAGACCTGACTATGCTTGCTCTTAATGGTCTTCCCTTATCTTGGGAATCCTACATTCAGGGAATCAGTGCAAGATCAAAATTGCCTAAGTTTGATTGTCTAAGGTCTGATTGCATTCAAGAAGAATCAAGGTTGGTGGCAAGAGGCGTTGGTCAAAGTTCAAAGAATGAAGACATTCGTGTTCTCGCCTCCCATGCTCCAAAGAAGAAAGGAAAAGACGAAAGGAAAGGATTCTTCAAGAGGAATTGAGATAAGGGAAATGATGGTGCACCTGCCTCCAAGACGAAGAGAGACATGTCCAAGATTCAATGCTTTAGGTATGATAAGTTTGGCCATTTTGCTAAGCATTGTCCAACTAGACCTAAGCAACAAGCCATCATTGCAGATGTTGATGATACTTCTCCGCAAAAGGATTCATGTGAATACTTGTTCTATTCCGCATTGTCAAGCAATGTACCTTTAGATACCAGCACTTGGCTGATTGACAGTGGTGCTTCTCGACACATCACTGGATTTAAGAAGCACTTATCAAGTTTGATGGAGAAAGAATTTTCCGAACAAGTCATTATCGAAGATGATGCTGGCTATTCTGTGAAAGGGATTGGGACCTCTACTCTTCATTTGGATTCCGGCATTACACTTCAGTTGAGAGATGTTTTGTATGTCCCAGGAATCAAGCGCAATCTTATCTCTATTTCAGCTCTAGAAGATGAAGGATATCAAGTTGCCTTCTCCAAAGGCAAAGTTCTTGTGTGGATGGAGAATTCCAGTTTCAAGGATGCTTAAGTAATTGGTGTTAGACATGAAAGCCTCTATAGGCTATGTACGCGTCCTCTACAAGCATTAGTTCATGATTCTTCAAGCGTATGTGATCTGTGGCATCGAAGATTGGCGCACCTCCACTTCCGAGCCTGACCTATCATGGAGAAGATGGTCACGAGACTTCCTAAGTTCAATCAAGAGCATGAAGGAACTTGCAAAGGATGTGCTATGGGTAAGAATTCAAAAGCCCCTTTCCATAGTAGAGAAAATAGATCTAAGTGTATTTTAGACCTTATTCATTCTGATTTATGTGGACCTATGTCTGTTCCTTCTTTGAGTGGTTTCTTGTATTATTTTCTTTTTATTGATGATCACTCTAGAAAGACTTGGATTTATTTTTTGAAAACTAAGGAGTCTGATGAAGTGTTAGAAAGGTTCAAGGAGTTCAAAGCTCTTGTAGAGAATCTCCGATAAAAGGATCAAGATCCTCAGATCTGATAATGGAGGAGAATACACCTCTGGTAACTTTCGAAATTTCTTTGTTGATGCTGGGATTAAGAGGGAGTTCTGTGTCCCCTACAATCCTCAATAGAATGGTGTTGCAGAGAGAAAGAACATGACGATCGTGGAAGCAACAAAAGGCATGATTCATGACCAGGATCTACAAACCTTCTTATGGGCAGAAGCTTCTAGGACTGCAGTATATGTTCAGAATAGAAGTCCTCACAAGATCTTGGAGAATATGACTCTGGAAGAAGCCTTTACAGGGAAGAAGCCCGAGGTTAGTCATTTGAGGATCTTTGGATGTCCTGTCTATGTTCATGTTCCAAAAGAGAAGAGAACTAAGTTGGAGCCTTCTGGCAAGAAGGGAATATTCGTGGGCTACAGTGAGACATCAAAAGCCTACAGGATATATGTTCCAGGTCAGAAGTTGATTGAAATCAGTAGAGATGTCACATTCGAGGAAGATGTTGCATTTAGAAGATCCAAGGGAACTCATGTGGAGATTGACTATGATGAGCCTCCTTAGGATATGGAAGTTGACCATACTCCTGAGATTCAGAGGGAGACTTCAGAACTAAAGGAAGATGTTGATCCAGTTGAGCCCTTGGAACCTACTGATGGGCCTATCGATATTGTGATTAGAAGAAAGAGACCTCTTTGGGCTAGACAAACTATGCAAGAGGCTGAGAGGTTCGCAGCTCCTAGAGGTACATTCAGAGAAAGTAAAAGGCCACATAAGTTCTCCAGTTATGTTGCCTTGATGAGTCAGATTATTGAGTCTGAGCCTTCTAGTGTGGAAGAAGCTTCAAATCAACAGGTTTGGAAAGATGCTATGATAGAGGAGTACCAATCAATTCTCAAGAATGATGTTTGGGACATTGTTCCTAGACCCGAAGGCAAATCTATGGTATCTTCGAAATGGCTCTTCAAGATCAAGCATGCAGCTGATGGGAGCATAGAGAAGTACAAGGCAAGATTTGTTGCCTGTGGGTTTTCACAAAAAGAGGGAATTGATTATGAAGAAACATTCCCTCCTGTTGCTTGCTACACTTCTGTCAGGACTATCATTGCCATTGTTGCATCTAGAGGATGGAAGATTCATCAGATGGATGTGAAGACAACTTTTCTAAATGGCGTGATCGAGGAAGAAGTTTACATCGAGCAACCTGATGGGTTTGAGGTACATGGGAAGGAGTCTCATGTTTGGAAGCTGAAGAAGGCCTTGTATGGTCTTAAGCATGCTCCTCGTGCATGGTACGAAAGGATTGATCGTTACCTGTCAAGTTTGGGTTTCTTGAAGAATGATGCTGATTCAAATCTATACTTTAAGGTAATTGATGGTGAAGCATTGATTTTGGTCTTATATGTTGATGATTTGATACTTACTGGAGAAGAGCACTTGATCATCAAATGTAAGAAAGAGTTGGCCTCTAAGTTTGAGATGAAATATTTTGGACTTATGCACTACTTCCTTGGCCTAGAAGTATGGCATAAACCAAATGAAATGATTCTAAGTCAAGGGAAGTACACCATCGATGTAGTTAAGAGGTTTGGTATGATGGATTGCAAATCCATGTCTACACCTATGGAGACCAACCTACATAAATTGAAGGAGGCTGTAGCTAATTCAGACTTGGTGGATCCTACATTGTACAGACAGCTGATTGGATCCTTGATGTATCTAGTTAACACTAGACCAGATATCTGTTATGCTGTGAGTGCACTTAGTCAGTTCATGTGTGAACCGAGACAGATACATCTTGTTGCAGCTAAACATATCTTGAGATACTTGTGTGGTACAGTTGGATATGGGTTGAGATATTCTTCAGATGCTGACTTGGAGTTGCATGGTTATACTGATTCTGATTGGGTAGGATGTGTCACAGATTGGAAGAGTACCTCTGGTTGTTGCCTCAGTTTGGGTTCTGCTATGATATCCTGGTGCGGCAAAAAGCAGTCATCTGTGGCATTGAGTACAACAAAGGCAAAGTATATTGCAGCTTGTATGGCAGCTCGGGAAGCAGTATGGCTTCGTAAGCTCCTTGCAGGATTGTTTGGACAATCAATGGAGCCTACCATCATTCATTGTGATAATTAGAGTTGCGTGAAGCTTTTTGTCAATCTTGTGTTTCATGATAGAACCAGGCATGTTGAGATAAAATACCACTATATCAGAGATATGGTATTGAGGAAGGCTATACAGTTGAAGTATATTAGCACTGATGAGCAGACGATAGATATTCTCACCAAGCCTCTCTCCAGAATAAAGTTTGTGTACTTTTGAGATAAGCTTGGTATGGTGGAGAATCCAGCCTTAATTGAGAAAGAGACTCAGTATTAGTGATAGCCTATAATGAGTTCTTCTCTGTGGAGAGAAGTTCGAGGTGAAATTCCTTGTTAATGCATTTCTCTTTGAGATTTGAGGTGAAAGCCCTTGTTTTCCACCCTCTGAGACAGTCATGGTGGATGTCATGTGTGTGACTCCATGACAACATCACGTGAGAGAATTCGTGATTATTTTTATACTCGTGTTTCAACCTCTGGGAGACCCATGGTGAAAGGTCGTGTTGAGGTGACAACATCACGCAAGTGATGAACACTTGTACACACCATAGTATGGTTGTAGCCATTATGGTTGATATCATGTTGACGTGATATTTGATATCATGATGAGGTGATATTCTTCCTTTCCACAATTGGTTGTAGTCATTGTGGTAGACATCACGTTGAGGTGATATGTCTTGTGCAGCTGGAAGTACTCTCCCTAGTTGAGAGGGAGTGTTGATGTTCATACCAGCGTCGGTCTTGACTTCCAGTTGATCTCCTTACATATTCGAATAAATTAGATGATAGTCTTTGACTATCTAATTTATATATATGTTGCGATTTAATAAAGAGGCACGTATTCTTAAGAAGATGCACTTATTTAAGGCCGACTTCATTTGTTAAGAAGGATTATGATTTGTTTATTGAGGCTGACTTCCATACTCCATGAGACACGATTATACTAGGCGCGATCTTCCATACAAAGGCGTCATTTATTATTGGTGGCCGACTCTTAGTGAAGGCCGACTTGAGAACATTTGAAGAGGCATGTTCTCTCTCAAATGTTGTATATATATTCGATGGTTCACTTCCTTGTATTCATTCATTATTCAGTTCATGTTCTTCATATGCGAGTTCAAGTCAAGAGTAGAAGTTCGAGTTATTAGTTTCAGATTGGTTATCCTTCATCAAGTGTGAAGTCTTCAAGGCAGTTCGATCTCTATTGTGGCTATATTCTATATCAGCGAATTATTGTCTTGAGTTCGCTATGTTGCATCCTTCTTTGGTGCTCATATTGGCCTTCATATTGGCTTTTGTAAAAGGAGACTTTCTTTGTTAAGATTCAATATATAAGTGATATATTGTTGCTGGGTTTTTCTCCCTCAAGAGGAGGGTTTTCCCAAGGTATCTGCTGTGTTATTGTGTCTGATTTTGAATTAATTTTCTGTGCATTTAATCTGATCACTAAAATTAACAATTTGAAGATGAGACATCTTACTAATCCTTTGAAGACTTTTAAATCTTTTACACATATCAAGACTACCAAATATACACTTTTAAATTTAGGACAAGATCAAAAATAACATAAACAACCTTGTGATGACTATTTTATGCAATGGGAAAAAATAGGCTAACAACTTTCAATGGTATGTGAAAATTTCTCAAATGCTTAAAGCTTTTTTCATTGCAGGGTAATTTATTCTTAGATCTGAGTGAAAATTCTGTTGTCAATTGCAGCAGGAGTCTATGGATTGCCAGAGTGAAGGAGTTGGATGTGCTGGCTGCTATCAGGTATGAACCAATCACTCACTATTTATTTCCTTTTGCTTTTGCCTCGGGATTCAGACTAAGGTAGTTTAGACTATTATCTTGTGCAGATTAGATGTGTAGACCAGGCTATTTGCAGCATATCATGGATAAAGGTTGTGGTCTCAGATTTCACCCAAAGCAACCAGATGGATTTCGTGGTGTCTGCTTGCAGCTTCTCAAGGCTGGTGCAAACCACAAAATCTTCTCAGCTTATGAAGATTGGCCTTGTGGATACCGAGTACAAATGGTGAGTAATGAGCACTAACTCATTATTTTGAATTTTTGTCATTCTGTTATTGTTGGTTTAAACAGCTTGACCCCCACAGGAAACCAAATAATATCTCATATTTACTCCAATTTTGTTTGGGCAGAAACTTGTACCAATTGAAGATGAATTTGAAAGGATTTTAATTATTTGAGGGAAAATGGAGCATTTCACAAGAATCTTTTTTCTTGAGTGATTCACAGAATACCGTGTGAGTATCCAGGGAAGATCATGACAATGAAAATAGACAAGAGCAGTAATTATCCTTGCTTTCTTGTCGTCCAATTTCTATACCAAGGACGCTAGATAGATATCACGCGCATGGAAGTTGCTTAGGTGAGAGACAAACATACTCATGACTGTATCTTCAAACCAAAATGTCAGAGATGAGTAGGTAATGAATTAAATTTGCGATGTGTAGGTGTGATCTTCATATTGGAACTTCATTTATAGTTTATACCAAGGAGGCCAGACATATCACGGGCGTGGAAGTTGGCTTAGGTGAGAGACAGACATGCTCATGATTGTATCTTCAAAACAAAATGTGAGACATGAGTTGGTAATAAATTAAATTTGCAATGTGCAGGTGTGATGTTCAAATTGGAACTTAATTTACAGAGAGTGATCCTTTTTTGTGACTGTTTTTTTCTTTTGTTTTCTTGTTCTGTCTTCTTTGTAATTTTGTTCTGTCTTATTTGCAATTTTGTTTTATTTTCCTTAAGATTTTTCATTTTTCTGGTAAGTATTTTGTATAGCTTGCACGCTGGTCTTTTTGTCCATGTTATTCATCTTTGTTTTGTATTGTTTTTTGGGTTTTTTCTGTGTTTTTTTTTTAATTTGGTCTGCTTATTCTGGTTTGTTCTTTTTTTATTTTTTACTTTGTTCTTTTTGTTTGGTTTTTTGGTTTGTTGTACTAGAAGAAGAGGCATAGCAAAAGGAGCAAACGGATGGAAGCAATATTCTTCTTCAAGGTAAATCTTCTTACACATTCTCTTTATTATAAGAAATAATAGGTTGTTTATGCTGATGAAATTAGAAGGCATTACTGATTATTAGGTTGGGAGCAACACTAAACAAAATCCTGCATTTTGTTTGTCTAAATTCATTACAGTGATTTACTTCATCAATTTGATTTTAGTATTGTAGGTTTAAAAATTGAAACTATTCAGTTATGCCTAGAAGTAAATCCTTTTGCAGTATTCCTTTGCAAGTAACTTCAGAGAACCCAAGTTCTCCCTGTAATAGAAAATCAATGGAAAATTCCTTGTTGCAAGGTTTGCAAGAGAGTCGAGGTAACAATTTTCTAGACAGATTGTGCCTAATATTTCTATGCCAAAATATCCATAATCAGTAGCACATCCTTTAAATTTCTATTCATCTACGATTTGTTATATTATTATTCATTGAGTAGGACTTAAGTTTTCTTAGGCATTGGCATCCCCTAAATCCAGTGATTTCTCTCCACCCATGATCACGAAGAATAGCAGACGTGGCTCTCGCTCCAGGAGTTCACATATGGTCTGTATTTAGTGCACACACTCTAAACTTCATTAATTGCCTTTTGTTTCATAGGGATTGTGGGAAACAAGTATATCTTGGTATTTATATCCATGCTTCTCATAAAGTAGATTAGTTGCCTCAATTGAAAAGACAAGGATCATTCTTGTCTTATCTATGCCACTTTAAGTTTATGTTCATTACTAGAGATAAAATTTTCTCCTCCTAGACTAGTTCGACAATATTTGAAGAATTCTAAAACTACGCTTCCTTCGTCTACTGTCTACTGCAGGTGGATTTGACACTGTCCATGCAACTGCAAGGTAGAATGATTGGTTCTTTTATTTTTATGTTTGGAGAAGGTTGAAACACAGAAACCAAAACGAGTGTATTCATAATATTGCAAATGTAAACAGTTGGTATATTGTTTCTTATCTGGAAGTTTGGGTAAGGTGTGGGCTGTTTAGGGTTTATCTTGGTATTAAAAAGGTTTTAATGTTTTTGTAGGGCATATGATAGGGTAGCCATCAACTTCAGAGGCACAGATGCTGATGTAAATTTTAGCATGATGACTATGAGGAAGACATCAATGAGGTAGGTAATTCAATGACAATGATCATGATTTTCAATTTGAAATCTTGTGTTTCATATAGTGTATGAGGTTCGATCTTGAATTTAAAATCCTGTATTTCATGTAGTGCATGAATTTGAAATGACAGCCAAATAAGTAATGGGATCTTCAAAGAATTGATAATCTTGAGCCAAGTAATGAGAGGGGTGAGATCTCCTGTTTTAGACTTTACAAATCCTAGGTGCACTATTCTTTAGAGAGCTCTCATCATTTTTAATTAAAGAAAATACACTGACATAGATCTTTTACATCCACCCCCTGAGTAATAGTAGAGTACACCACACTAGTTGCAAGCAAATAGATCCACACAGAATCTCATACAACAGATGAGATAAGAACATGATCAAGTAATTGCTACACAACTCAGATTGTTCAGTAGGATGAATAAAACTATGATAGTATCCTCCATCAATAAGTTATAGATCAACATAGAAACTGCGAGAGTTTGCTTAAAAAAAAACAATAAATCTGTAATTAAAAGGCATGGCTATTAAGATGGATGAAGGCTGTAAGTCAGGGAATGCTTACAAAACATTACTTTACAGCAGAAAGCCTTTGGATTTTATAGGGATTAACTCATTAATTGGGACATCCTAGAAGTTTAATGTTTGCATAAACAGTCTAGGTTCCAGCTTTAAACCTTGTTGCAAATTTGTTCCTCATTACAATATGACGATATGAGAATCGAGGGGTTTGTAAATTTGTTCCCTCGGATAGTTTTAAAGAACGATGAAACTTACATCACTTATAAACCTTATGATATGAAGATGAGACTCTTACTAATCCTTTGAAGACTTTTCAATATTTTACACATATCAAGACTTCCAAATATACTCTTCTAAATTTAGGACAACACCAAAAAAAACATAAACAACCTTGTGATGACTATTTTAACCGATGGTAAAAAATAGGCTAACAAGTATCAATGGTATGTAAAATTTTCACAAATGCTTAAACCTTTTTTCATGGCAGAGTAGTTTATTCTTGGATCTGATGAATTTTCTGCTGTCAATTGCCGCAGGATCTTGTGGATTGCCACGGTGAGAAGCAAAATATATAGGGAAGGAGTTGGATGTGGTGACTGCTATCTCGTATGTACCAATCAGTCACTATTTTTTTCCTTTTTCTTCTGCCTGGGGATTCAGACTAAGGTAGTTTTGACTGTTATCTTGTGCAGATTAGATGCACAGACCAAGCTATTTGCAGCAAATCATGGGTAAAAAATAGGCTAACAAGTTTCAATGGTATGTAAAATTTTCACAAATGCTTAAACCTTTTTTCATGGCAAAGTAGTTTATTCTTGGATCTGACTGAAATTTCTGCTGTCAATTGCAGCAAGATCCTGTGGATTGCCACGGTGAGCGGCAGAATATATAGGGAAGGAGTTGGTTGTGGTGACTGCTATCAGGTATGTAACAATCACTCACTATTTTTTTTCCTTTTTCTTCTGCCTGGGGATTCAGACTAAGGTAGTTTTGATTGTTATCTTGTGCAGATTAGATGCACAGACCAGGCTATTTGCAGCAAATCATGCGTGAAGGTTGTGGTCTCAGATTTTTGTCATTCTATCATTGGTGGTTTAAACAACTTGGCCCTCACACGAAACCAAATAATATCTCATATTTACTCCAATTTTGTTTGGACAAAAACTTGTCCCAACTGAAGATGAATTTGAAAGGATTTTAATTATTTGAGGGAAATTGGAGCATTTGACAAGAATCTTTTTTCTTAAGTGATTCATAGAATACCATGTGAGTATCTAGGGAAGATCATGACAGTGAAAATAGACACGAGCAGTAATTATCCTTGCTTTCTTGTCGTCCAGTTTCTGTACCATGGAGGCTAGACATATATCACAGGCATGGAAGTTGCTTAGGTGAGATACAAACATACTCATGACTGTATCTTCAAAACAAAATGCAGAAATGAGTAGGTAATGAATTAAATTTGCATTGTGCAGGTGTTATATTCAAATTGGAACTTCATTTACAGGTTATACCAAGGAGGCCAGACAAATATCACGAGCGTGGAAGTTGCTTAGGTGAGAGACAGACACGGTCATGATTGTATCTTCAAAACAAAATGTTAGAGATGAGTTGGTAATGAATTAAATTTGCCAAGTGCAGGTGTGATGTTCGAATTGGAACTTCATTTACAGAGAGTGATCCTTTTTTCGTGAATGTTTTTTTCTTCTGTTTTCTTGTTCTGTCTTCTTTTTAATTTTGTTTTATTTCCTTTAGGTTTTTCGTTTTTTTGGTAAGGATTTTGTATAGCGTGCACGTTGGTCTTTTTTTCCATGTTATTCATCTTTGTTTTATATTGTTTTTTGGGTTTTTTCAGTGTTTTTTATTTTAATTTGTTATGTTTATTCTAGTTTGTTCTTTTTTTAGTTTTTAGTTTTTTCTTTTTCTTTGGTTTTTTGGTTTTTTGGTTTGTTGTACTAGAAGAAGAGGCATAGCGAAAGGAGAAAGCTGATGGAAGCAATTTTCTTCTTCAAGGTAAATCTTCTTAGACATTCTCTTTATTATAAGAAATAATAGGTTGTTTATGTTGGTGAAATTAGAAGGCATTAGTGATTATTAGGTTGGGAGCAACACTGAACAAAATCCTGCATTTTGTTTTACTAAATTCACTACCCTGTTTTATTTCAGCAGTTTCATTTTAGGAGTGTAGGTTTAGAAATTGAAACTATTCGGTTATGCCTAGAGGTAAATATTTTTGCAATATTCCATTGTAGGTAACTTCTGAGGACCCAAGTTCTCCTTGTAATAGAAAATCAATGGAAAATTCCTTGTTATAGGGTTTGCAACAGAGTCGAGGTAACAATTTTTTAGTCAGGTTGTGCCTAATATTTCTATGCCAAAATGTCCATAATCAGTAGCAGATCCTTTTAAATTCTAATCATTGATTTGTTATATTATTATTCATTGTGTAGGACTTAAGTTTTCTTTGGCATTGGCATCCCGTAAATCCAATGATTCCCCTCCATCTGTGATCATGAAGAATAGCAGATGTGGCTCTCGCTCCAGGAGTTCACATATGGTCAGTAATTAGTGCACACTCTCTATACTTCATTAATTGCCTTTTGTTTCATAGGGATTGTGGGAAACAAGTTTGTTTCGCTAAGTTGATTTATATCTATGCTTCTCATAAAGTAGATCAGTTGCCTTAATTGAAAAGACAAGGATCATTTTTGTCTTATCTATGCCACTTTAAGTTTATGTTCATTACTAGAGATAAAATTTTCTCCTCCTCGACTAGTTCGACAATATTTGAAGAATTCTAATTTGGTGTACTGTTTACTGCAGGTGGATTTGACACTGGCCATCCAGCTGCAAGGTAGAATGATTGGTTCTTTTATTTTAATGTTTGTAGAAAGTTGAAACACATAAACCAAAACGAGTGTATTCATAATATTCCAAACATAAACAGTGGGCATATTGTTTTTTATGTGGAAGTTCTTATAAGGTGTGGGCTGTTTAGCGTTTACCTTTGTATTAAAAAGGTTTTAATGTTTTTGTAGGGCATATGATAGGGCAGCCATCAACTTCAGAGGCACAAATGCTGATGTAAATTTGAGCATGATGACTATGACGAAGACATCGATGAGTTAGGTAATTCAATGACAATGATCATCCTTTTCAATTTGAAATGTTGTATTTCGTATAGTGTATGAGCTTTGATCTGCAATTTGAAATCTTGTATTTCATGTAGTGCATGCATTTGAAATGACAGAGAAAGAAGTAATGGGATCTTCAAAGACTTGATAATGTTGAGCCTGTTGAAAAAAGATTATTGATTGTTATCTCGATCTGACCCCACCAGTCGGCTCCGAGCCGACGGGACGAGCCGATCTCTTTGTCTTTCTTTAGTCTGATCTCTAATTTGTTAAGTCTGATCGATTGAGACTCGACGTCCTTATAAGTTCTGACTTTGTTGATCGAACAATTTTATCCTGATCTGTGGATGAGGTGGCACAAAAAAGTTGAAAAGTCTTAACTCCTTGTGCTGACAGCAAATACTCTCTTTGTGGTTCGTTTCTTTTTATGAAGTAGCTTTATTTTGTTTCAGCTGCTAGGTGTCAGTTGGAGGTGTTGGTTTGAAAAGTCAGATTTATGCCAAGTGGAGCTTCTTTATTTTTAAGGTCTATATCTTATAGCTACGTGGCAAGGCATTCTCTTGGTTTCAAAATTTCTGTTTGGAGGTCTCTAAAAGACAAAGAAACAATTTAAGGGATACGTGGCTATTTTATCTCTTTGCTGAAGGTTTGATTTCTTTATGCCTGGTCAGCATGTTGAAAAGTCTAAATCTCTCAAGAGTTCGATTTCTAAAAGGTTTATTGTTCAAGCTTTTTAGTTTGTGAATTGGCTATATTTCTTGTCTTCTTTGAAAAAGACAAAGGGTCAATCTAAGGATTATGTGACAACTGTTCTGAACATTATATTTGATACGTATGCCTCAGTCCTTTAGTGTGCTGGCTTGTCTGATGATAACGTGGCTTCAGTACATTCTTTTTCTGGAGTGTTTTTTTTAAGTGCCACGAATTATATTATTCTGGGGCGGCACTTGTATTTTTTAGAGATTCTATCCTTTGTGCGACAGTTACAAATTATGTGTTTTGGCTTGAAAGACTATGTTCTGGGCAGTTTCCTTATTAATTTGAAACGGCTCATCATCTTCCAGGTGGCATATAGATGCTCTTTATGAAGTCTAAGTTTGAATTTGTTTTGGCACGATGATAGAATGCTACAAGGTTTAATATATGGTAGAGACGTGTCTATTATTCTGGCGCCTCATTCTAAAATGGTGTGTGTTAGTGGAGCTATTTTTATTGCATTGGTTTCAAATGTCAGGAGTCGTGGTGATGAGCATATTTCATATTGGTCATTATGGCTTCGGAAATTCAAATGTTATGCGCCTTGACAATTATGGTAAAGTCGTGTGTAGTTATGGAGAAGACGTTTCTTTTGCATACCTGTTATATATGTACAGGGCGGCTGAGTCTTTATTTTTCTGCCATCTGAAGATTTTAATTGGTGCGAATATTTCCAGACGGCTTTCTGAGGAGTAGTGGTGATTTTTTTTTATTTGAAAATATATATACTGTGGGCGGCTGGTTTTTAATGGGGCTCTCTCAAGATTTTATGATCTCTGACTGAAATCGTTTCAGAAAAGATAGCTATGAGGTCGTATTTTTGCTTTGGATTGATGCATGGCTTCTAGAAGGTTATCAAGTGTTGCATTTACAGCTACTGGAAAGAAAATCAAGTTTTGAAGATTGTGAAAGAAAGAAAAGGGGGTATCGTGTTCTTGGGACTTAACTTTTGCCTGACTGATATGGTGGGATGACTCTGAAAAATTTTGTCATCTAGTGATCTGGGATACGTCTGAAATAGGGAAGTGTTTTGTGTTGGAGCATGAAGAGGAAAATTTTTGACTGTGAAAGATCAAGAGTGAAGTTATTGAGTGCTGATGAAAGAGGTTTTCAGTTTCAGTAGAAAGAGATTTTCAGTTTCAGAAAGTTTGTGAGCCTCACAGTACATGTGTAGGCATTGTTGAAATCTGTGTGACAACATTATCTGTTTCTGAAATCTGGAGTTGGTGCTCCAGTCATTGGAGTTGGTGCTTCAGTTGCTTTGTGAGTTGGTGCTCACGCTGGAGTTGGTGCTTCAGCAGTTTGAAGAAGAGTTGGTGCTCTTGGTGGGTTGGTGCTCACTATTTGTAACAGGGTTGGTGCCCTCTTTGAAGTTTAATAAAATCAAACTTCACGTGGTTTTTTACCCAAAAGGGTTTTCCACGAAATCCTGGTGTTCAACTTGTTATGGTGTTTCAAGTTGCTGATTTGTGATTTGATATCTGATTCATATGTATTATTTGTTTTAAATGTTTAAAAAGGGTTTCAAATA